>CM023857.1:28046240-28508740 GCA_013389735.1 Phaseolus lunatus | reverse complement strand
TAGATAGATAGATAGATAGATAGATAGATAGATAGATAGATAGATAGATAGATAGATAGATAGATAGATAGATAGATAGATAGATAGATAGATAGATAGATATAGATAGATAGATAGATAGATAGATAGATAGATAGATAGATAGATAGATAGATAGATAGATAGATAGATAGATAGATAGATAGATAGATAGATAGATAGATAGATAGATAGATAGATAGATAGATAGATAGATAGATAGATAGATAGATAGATAGATAGATAGATAGATAGATAGATAGATAGATAGATAGATAGATAGATAGATAGATAGATAGATAGATAGATAGATAGATAGATAGATAGATAGATAGATAGATAGATAGATAGATAGATAGATAGATAGATAGATAGATAGATAGATAGATAGATAGATAGATAGATAGATAGATAGATAGATAGATAGATAGATAGATAGATAGATAGATAGATAGATAGATAGATAGATAGATAGATAGATAGATAGATAGATAGATAGATAGATAGATAGATAGATAGATAGAAGATAGATAGATAGATAGATAGATAAGATAGATAGATAGATAGATAGATAGATAGATAGATAGATAGATAGATAGATAGATAGATAGATAGATAGATAGATAGATAGATAGATAGATAGATAGATAGATAGATAGATAGATAGATAGATAGATAGATAGATAGATAGATAGATAGATAGATAGATAGATAGATAGATAGATAGATAGATAGATAGATAGATAGATAGATAGATAGATAGATAGATAGATAGATAGATAGATAGATAGATAGATAGATAGATAGATAGATAGATAGATAGATAGATAGATAGATAGATAGATAGATAGATAGATAGATAGATAGATAGATAGATAGATAGATAGATAGATAGATAGATAGATAGATAGATAGATAGATAGATAGATAGATAGATAGATAGATAGATAGATAGATAGATAGATAGATAGATAGATAGATAGATAGATAGATAGATAGATAGATAGATAGATAGATAGATAGATAGATAGATAGATAGATAGATAGATAGATAGATAGATAGATAGATAGATAGATAGATAGATATAGATAGATAGATAGATAGATAGATAGATAGATAGATAGATAGATAGATAGATAGATAGATAGATAGATAGATAGATAGATAGATAGATAGATAGATAGATAGATAGATAGATAGATAGATAGATAGATAGATAGATAGATAGATAGAGATAGATAGATAGATAGATAGATAGATAGATAGATAGATAGATAGATAGATAGATAGATAGATAGATAGATAGATAGATAGATAGATAGATAGATAGATAGATAGATAGATGATAGATAGATAGATAGATAGATAGATAGATAGATAGATAGATAGATAGATAGATAGATAGATAGATAGATAGATAGATAGATAGATAGATAGATAGATAGATAGATAGATAGATAGATAGATAGATAGATAGATAGATAGATAGATAGATAGATAGATAGATAGATAGATAGATAGATAGATAGATAGATAGATAGATAGATAGATAGATAGATAGATAGATAGATAGATAGATAGATAGATAGATAGATAGATAGATAGATAGATAGATAGATAGATAGATAGATAGATAGAGATAGATAGATAGATAGATAGATAGATAGATAGATAGATAGATAGATAGATAGATAGATAGATAGATAGATAGATAGATAGATAGATAGATAGATAGATAGATAGATAGATAGATAGATAGATAGATAGATAGATAGATAGATAGATAGATAGATAGATAGATAGATAGATAGATAGATAGATAGATAGATAGATAGATAGATAGATAGATAGATAGATAGATAGATAGATAGATAGATAGATAGATAGATAGATAGATAGATAGATAGATAGATAGATAGATAGATAGATAGATAGATAGATAGATAGATAGATAGATAGATAGATAGATAGATATAGATAGATAGATAGATAGATAGATAGATAGATAGATAGATAGATAGATAGATAGATAGATAGATAGATAGATAGATAGATAGATAGATAGATAGATAGATAGATAGATAGATAGATAGATAGATAGATAGATAGATAGATAGATAGATAGATAGATAGATAGATAGATAGATAGATAGATAGATAGATAGATAGATAGATAGATAGATAGATAGATAGATAGATAGATAGATAGATAGATAGAAGATAGATAGATAGATAGATAGATAGATAGATAGATAGATAGATAGATAGATAGATAGATAGATAGATAGATAGATAGATAGATAGATAGATAGATAGATAGATAGATAGATAGATAGATAGATAGATAGATAGATAGATAGATAGATAGATAGATAGATAGATAGATAGATAGATAGATAGATAGATAGATAGATAGATAGATAGATAGATAGATAGATAGATAGATAGATAGATAGATAGATAGATAGATAGATAGATAGATAGATAGATAGATAGATAGATAGATAGATAGATAGATAGATAGATAGATAGATAGATAGATAGATAGATAGATAGATAGATAGATAGATAGATAGATAGATAGATAGATAGATAGATAGATAGATAGATAGATAGATAGATAGATAGATAGATAGATAGATAGATAGATAGATAGATAGATAGATAGATAGATAGATAGATAGATAGATAGATAGATAGATAGATAGATAGATAGATAGATAGATAGATAGATAGATAGATAGATAGATAGAGATAGATAGATAGATAGATAGATAGATAGATAGATAGATAGATAGATAGATAGATAGATAGATAGATAGATAGATAGATAGATAGATAGATAGATAGATAGATAGATAGATAGATAGATAGATAGATAGATAGATAGATAGAGAGATAGATAGATAGATAGATAGATAGATAGATAGATAGATAGATAGATAGATAGATAGATAGATAGATAGATAGATAGATAGATAGATAGATAGATAGATAGATAGATAGATAGATAGATAGATAGAGATAGATAGATAGATAGATAGATAGATAGATAGATAGATAGATAGATAGATAGAATAGAGATAGATAGATAGATAGATAGATAGATAGATAGATAGATAGATAGATAGATAGATAGATAGATAGATAGATAGAATAGATAGATAGATAGATAGATAGATAGATAGATAGATAGATAGATAGATAGATAGATAGATAGATAGATAGATAGATAGATAGATAGATAGATAGATAGATAGATAGATAGATAGATAGATAGATAGATAGATAGATAGATAGATAGATAGATAGATAGATAGATAGATAGATAGATAGATAGATAGATAGATAGATAGATAGATAGATAGATAGATAGATAGATAGATAGATAGATAGATAGATAGATAGATAGAGATAGATAGATAGATAGATAGATAGATAGATAGATAGATAGATAGATAGATAGATAGATAGATAGATAGATAGAATAGATAGATAGATAGATAGATAGATAGATAGATAGATAGATAGATAGATAGATAGATAGATAGATAGATAGATAGATAGATAGATAGATAGATAGATAGATAGATAGATAGATAGATAGATAGATAGATAGATAGATAGATAGATAGATAGATAGATAGATAGATAGATAGATAGATAGATAGATAGATAGATAGATAGGAATGTAGGTAAAGATATATGTTATTAGTGTTTGTAATACATTTTTATCAATATATATAATTTGATTCTCTGAATTTATGTATTTGTCTGGCTAGGTTATAATTGAATAGGTCAATTTAGGTGGGAATTAGCATTAAACAGAATGTACTAAAAAAAATTACCTTCTACAACGGCGACTATAACCAAAGCCGCCGTTTTAGATGCTTCGCAAAGGTGTATAATGGCGGCTAAGGCAAATAGCCGCCATTTTAGGTCTTTGGATGTGCTGAGATAGGTTGGGTATAAAAGGGTGGTTGTGGTAAAAGTCGCTGTTTTACTCCTCATGCATATATTATATACACATGTTATGGGGAGGTGTAAAACGACGACTTTTACCATAGCTGTCTTCTTTGTATGAATCTAAGATGGTGGCTAAATAGCCGTCTTCTTTGCTCTAGGACATAAGACGACGTGCTGAACAACAATGGCTTGAAAACTGCCGTTTTATGATTAAATTAGCCGTCATTTTTAACCTTTTTTGCACTAGTGTGAAGCTGAAGAACGAGCCGAAAGGGCGGAAGAAAATTGGAGTCTGAGATGAGGTTATGAATGGATTGACTATAGATTCTGAGAATATTTCTCCCAGTATCGTTGGTCTTTAGCCCTTCGTAGTTTTTTGTCAAATATTTCTATTTATTCTCATGATGCTACAAAAGAGATTATCTCTTTTCAGCATTGTAGATCTATTGACAATGTTTGTCACAGTTGTAAGGGTGAAGCTTGTGAGTTTTTTATTTTATTTTTATGAATGTCTTTTTACTGATATTCATGTTCAGTTTCCTCTCGATGAATTCCAAATGGGTGTCCTTCGTCTTCTCAATGTGGCTCTGACTCAATTGCAACCTAATAGTTGGGCTTCATTGCAAGCTTTTTGCATTGTTTGTAAATTTCTTTCTTTAACTCCTACCCCTGAAGTTTTTCTTCATTTTTATAGTTCTTGATCTGGCAAACGTTCTGGTTAGTGATCTTTGATTACTCAGTCTAAGGCTTTTTACTTTCACCTTTCACTTCCTCTTATAAAAATTTCAAAGGAGAATTTTTTAGAATTCTTTTAGAGGAAGCTGGGAAGAAATATTTTTACAGTGGAAATATTCCAAAATTTCCTTTCTATTGGATTGTTAGTCCTTTAAAGTTCAACTCTTGGTCACGCCATTCAATGAAGTCGGAAGATCTTCAAGTCCTTTTGATTCTAGATCACTTATCCTGGAAGCTTCCCACTCGTGGTTTACTGGGAATTTACCTCTCCCCCAAATCGGAAAGAGACTTTATTGGTATTCTTTTATTCTAATTTTGTTTTCTTTATAAGAGAGTTTTAACTTTGCTAAATTTTCTCTTGAATTGCAGGTTTGATGGCTTCTACTCATCTGAAAGGTCGAGCTTATTTTCAAAAACTTATGAACAAACCTGGTGGCTCTACCCCTAAACCGAGAAGAGAAGTTGAGGTTGTAAAGCCTATTACTCGGGTTGATCCTATTCCTAAAAGCACTCATACTGAACCTCAAAAGAAAAGTAAGAAGAGAGACAGAGGTAGCAGATGATCTCATTCATCACCAAGATGGAATATTATATGTTTTTATTCATTGAAACTACACTCGAGTGAGAAGGATTAACCTCATCCCCAATTTTCCCAATTGACTCCTCCAAATAATTTACTTTGCTTTTATTTAATTTTCATGCAAACTTATGTCAATATCTTTCGAATTAAATTATTATACATATTCTTATACTTAATAAACGTTACGATTGGGATATAAAATAATTGTTTCTTATAGGTTCGATATTCGTCTTCAAAGATAAATTATTACTTTTGACTTAGTAGACTTATTTTAAAAAAATGGTCAAATACACAATGAAAAGTTATGTAACATTATTATAGGTTACACTTTCAAATCATTCTTGAACTCACCAGCTTTCCTTGTCAAAAAGCCCTTACAACCTTTGAAATGGCTTCCATATCACCTACTCCACTTGGTATTCAACCGTTGTTCGTCAAAGATGACTAAACCAAACTTTCTATCTGGGCACATCAAACATTGGATCAATGTTGAAGAACTTTATTCTCACGGTTTGGGAATCACGATGACTCTTGGTCTTTATGGGATTTATTACTACTTTTTGACAAAGAACATCAACATCTACCGTAAAATAGTATGGATGTTTTGATTGTAAGGAAAAGGGAAATCCAGTCCAATTTTCTTAACCACACAAGCCGCTATATGTGAACCAGCAACAAACTGGTACTACAAAAATTGGGATAGAGACTACTAATAAGTGTCAAATATTAGTATTTTTAAACGTTATTTGAGGATACTTATGGTTATTGTATTAAGATTTTTTAGTATTTTTTTTATCATAGTTTTATAAAAAAAAAAAATTGTTTTCCTTCTACTTTTCAAAAACATCTTTTTTGGCTCAAACGAAACTGGATAAGTCAGAAGGCCCATGCAGTGACGAGAATTGATTAAGCCCAAGTAATATTGGTCGGTCCAAGTTTAAAAAGAGTGACATAAATTACTTAAGACATGGTAAAAACTTAAGTTTATTTACTTGGTACCAGATATATGTATGAAATATTGTAACACAATTTACATACATCGATGACGGATCTGGTTGGGTTGTGATATAGATTGTACCCATAACTACGGAATATTTTTCCACATAACTAATTCCAGATCAATATTGACAGAATCATCTTGCTAAGACTAATCAGTACATTGAATAATATGAAAACCATTCTTGTATATCAACGTCTGTGTAGGTTTGCATTGATGTTAATACAATGTAGCGGCTACCAAAAGGTGACTCCACCTTTGGTCATGCTGCAGGATCAATCATCGGTGCCAAAGTAGCGATCACCAAATTCGCCTAATCCTGGGATAACACGGTACTCTTCATTTAATTCAACATCAATCTCAGATGTGACAATCTTCAATGACGGAAACCTTTTACACACGCAATGGATTCCCTCAGGAGCCTGAATGCAAAAAGGCCCATAAACAGTGTGAAATGATAATCAAATAACTGATTATATCAGAGCAGCAAAGAAGGCTTCAAAATTAACTCACAGAAATGAGATTCAGGAATATAATGTGGTTTTCTGGTACTCCTTTCTGAATGAGTAACTCAATTGCTTGGTTGGCAGAGTTACCTAAAAATGGAAGTTATTCATGTTAATCTATTTATCAACAACGAACACAGACGGCGGTATTAACAGTATACGAGAAGGTTTAAAAAAATATCAACAGTAGACTACTGGACTAGTACAAGAAACAATTTAATGGGTTAGTACTTTCACTCTAATACAGTATCTATCAAAATACAATTACGTCTATTCTATAACAAATTCAATTATATTTATTTATATCATCATTAGGATATCCCTGACTCCCTACAAAACAGTATTTCTACATTAACAGATACCATTCATACCAGTAAAATAATGTACAACTTAACGATACTATCAACACATGAACAGGGTTACTTCCCATCAATTCAAAGAATGCAAATAAAAACGTGAGGATTAATGGTTATAGAAATATAAAATGGAAAAATAAATTGCAGGCAAAGATTCCAAGTCTTAACCTGTGGCCAGGACCGGGTCAAGAAGCAAAACATGCCGTTCTGAAATATCCTTGGGAAGCTTTTCATATATAAGCTGCTCAGAGAAGCAAAGGGTTTACCATTGAACACCAACAACATCAGTAAAGAACCTATATCTCTATGTCTAATTCCAAACAATTCATTTACCTGTTTTCCGTTGTCTCCATCCCGGTGAATCAGAATTTTACCAATTTTAATGCCTTTACAACATGCACGAAGTGCATTTTCCATGCTCTCACCACTAGAATCCAAAAACAATGAAGAACAATAAGCCCAAGAGACAGAGTCTAGAAGTGAATAACTGCAGTTTTAGTACTAGAGATGCTTAACCATATACACACCCATATCAAAATTGAGATCGTTAATCAAATCAAACAAGGGAACTGTACTTAGTTCCATCATTGCATTTCTAAAAATACTGTCATTTACACTTCACTCACCAAAATCAATACCTGGTTCAATGCTCACCTTCGTACAATTGAAACACCACACAACTTTTTGCAGAAATCAACACCAGTATAGACGGATCCTGCAATATGAACCTCAATTCAGTTAATTATGGTTGTCAAAATAAGCTTCCATTAGTGAACTACTGTTGATCTGCCACTTCTTTATCAAACAAGTTGCAGTTCACAGCATAAATCTTATTCTCCAAAGAACAAGAGAAGGTGTAATGAACATAAAAAATGAAAGGACTGAGGACAATGACAGATGATGATTACCTGTGGGAGTAACGACTTGCTTTTCTGTGAAAGGCAGATGACCTAGACCATGCTCAACAACCTGATAACCAAAATCATGTCTCATGAACTAAGTACTGAAAACCCATGAACGGAAGAAATTCAGCAGAACCACAAATCATAAAGTACCAAGCGTATAAGTCGATCTGAATAAAACACAAAATCATGCTTTGAAATGTCTCGGTCCCGAATCAATGTATGCATCCCTCTTATCTGAAATGTATAACCATAGCCAACAAAGAACCACATAAATATTGAATTTTCAATTAAGGACTTATCATATTTAAAGAAACACAATCAAAGAAATGAACATCATAATTATTGAATAAAAGCAAAATACAAAAACAAGAAAATTTGGTCTAAATAAAATATTGGCCTCTAGTCTCACACCAACATTCTCAAAGGCAATTAGAGATATGTCCAATATACCCATAGATCTATAGAGTGGTCATCCATCATACTTTGCGGTGCAAGAGGTTTCATAAGTGGGTCCACATGATTTTCGAGTATTGGTACTCAGCATGTCTATGCATGTCTTTTATTGAGGACAAATTTCCCATCTTTCTTGTCTCTCCGCATTTTTTGCTGAGATGAAGTTGCATTTGTTTGTCCACTCTAATAACCAAGAAGATGGTCTCCCTTCCCAAAATTGGGCTCCTTTCCAAAACCTACAAGTATCCAATGATTACTCTATCCAACCTACACTTCTTACTACCTTCTAGTTTTTCCCATTCTTGGTTGTATCAGGTTCAAAAATTTGTGGCTGCAACCTTGTTTCTTTCTGATGCCCAGACCACTTGATCTAGGTCATACTCTGGTTGGAAATTTTAATCACAGTCTTCACAAAGTTCCACCATGTTGTATTCAGATTTTGCCATTTCCACCTAACCAAAGCCCATCAACTGAAAATACACTCTCTTAGAGCCTTCACAGTCTGTGATAGCTTCTCAACCTCTAGTTTTTTCACAGCAGTTAAGTGCTACTACACATACGCCTCTACATCTTTAAATGTCAAAATCATCTTTAAGATTCAATACCCAAAGCTCTATAACCAGAGCTCTGATTGTTGAAAGAAAAACCAATGTTCACTGGAAAGGAATGAATATACTAGTTTTCTCTTAGGATTTTAAGAGTCTGGGATCTCACTCACCCTCAAAATCCAATCCAATATTTACCAAAATTCAATCTCATAGTTTTCTCTTCTGTCTAAATCTTATGTCAAGTTGTCAATCAGTTAGAATCCCCCTATTGAACAGAAACCACCGAATTGGGCTTACCTCACATTATACCAACTTGTAGCTTGTCAATAGAAACCTACTTTCAAAACCGAACTGGTTATTGAACCGGTGAAGGTACTCATTAAAGGTTCAATGGTTCAACCATGGTGGAACAAAGTCGAAATGATATAAATAAAATTATTTTAGTAGATAAAATATATACAAATATTAAGAAAGTATAATATCATAATTTTTTATAATGCTAAAAAAAACTAAAATAAAACATAAATTTATAGGTTCTTCACTTTTTTATATAT
The DNA here is from genome assembly GCA_013389735.1 of Phaseolus lunatus. Taxonomy (NCBI): domain Eukaryota; kingdom Viridiplantae; phylum Streptophyta; class Magnoliopsida; order Fabales; family Fabaceae; genus Phaseolus; species Phaseolus lunatus. The sequence goes on along the minus strand of CM023857.1, from coordinate 28,499,121 downwards.
ATATATATATATATATATATATATATATATATATATATATATATATATATATATCTATATCTATATATATATATATAAGTTTATGTGTAGAATAAAAAAGTAAATGAAAAATATTTTAGATTTTTAACTTTTAAAAGAAAAAAGAGTTAAAATTGTGATTTATTAATTTTTTTGGTTGGCCCTGGGACCCGCTGGTTTGGTTTTTGAAACACAGATAAAGGAAAGGGCAGCAAGAATTACCAAAGTACAAAACAACCTATGTTACTTTCTATCTAAATGGATATTCCAGCCTCTTTAGTAGCCTATGCATTTGTATCATTTAGTACTGTATAAAAATCACAAGTTGTAGCCCGGAAATGTGATTGTTCTCAATGTCCAATTTCCAATCTCTGTTCCACTTTGATATATATCCCAATTTGAATTTGAATTCAACAAGAGTCTTATCCTACTAGGTGAGGTCAACTAGCTCCATGGATCAAATGGTGTCATTTGGCATGTATCCAAATTCAAATAAAAGCAAGAATACTCTCTCCATGCTATGTCTTTTCAAAATAATTCTTAGTTCTTTCTTGGATATTCACAATGAAACAAAATACTTTGGTTACATTGAAATAATTTCTATGATCCAGAAAATGTAAAACTTGATAATTCTCTTTTTCAATTCCACCAACAATAAAAAACTATGACATCAAGGATTTGTTAAGGTACATTAAGTAAGGTAACTAGTCTATGCGTGACTAGTATGAATGTGTCATTGGATATTCCCCAAATTTTACATCATTAGAAGTGGAAAAATAAAAATAAAAATGACAAGCTATGTTTATGGATACCTGGAACGTAGACTGAATAACATAGACATTTGGATATATTTTGCATAGATCATGTTGACCAAGCTTTGTACGGATATGTTGAACAATCAAATCAATGGCTACATGATTATCACCTCCACGAGGAATGATCACATCAGCATACTTTTTTGATGGTAGAACAAAATCATCAAATGCAGGCTTAACAAATTTTGCATACTACAAAACAACATTACAAGTAGTTACGGATAAATATGCAATGCTAGTGATCGCACAACATGAGGATTCTGAAATTCTCTCTATATTCAGACATGAAACTTCCTCAAAAATATAAATTAATAGGAGAAGTGCTGTCATTAGTAGCATGGTTGCTTTAAAGCCATGCTTACAAATTAAACTGTTGGACATACCTGTTCAAGAACAGAGTTTATATCCCTGCCCCTCTCCACTGTGTCACGTCTAATTCTACGAGCAAGCCTCACATCAGCATCTGTAAGAAATTAATAACCATTGATGAAACATATAAGATACTAATCTAATAGTTTGTAGTTTTTCTGTTTCAATGTTTACAATTTTATTCCAAGGAATGTGGGGAACTTGGGAATGTAACATCCCATTCTAAGGTATTGTTCGTGTCAAATAAAAGTAGTAATATCTTGTTTTTAGTTTAATTTTATTCCTTTGAGAGGGAAAGTTACATTTCCATAGGAATATGCAGTATACAACGCAGTCTACTCTTCTATTCTACATATTGTCCAGGAAACCATCTATATAGTCCATCCAATAAAAAACAAAAAACACCATGCTTTGCTGTAATAATCAAACAGTAAACCTAATGGATTGACCATTTCTACAGTCTCACAGCATTTATGCTGTGTATTAGTGGATTCTAGAACTTTCTTTCTTATTCTTATGAAGTGCCTACCAGTATTTATTTTACCAGGCATCCACAGAAATGCAACACAATCAATTAGTAAGTATAGCTCCGCATTGTGTTTCATAAACAATTTGTAAACTCCCATGTCAACTAGGTTTTAAAACACAGTCTATAACTGCAATTTTGACATTAAAATTAAGGTTTTCAGACTCTCTGCATCCACAATTTTCCACAAGATCAAAGGTTGCATCACTGCGACTCAAACCTTTCATATGACACATCATTGTTGAAAGATTAAGATACAAACCTGTGTCTACAAAGATCTTCATGTTCATCAGATCCCGCACATGCTGATCGTGGAATACAAGAATCCCCTCCAGTATAATCACATCAGAGGCATTAACCTAAGCAAAGAGCACCACATCAACAAAAGAAGAAATCCTAACAAACCAAAAATAAAATGAAATCATTCTTTCGAGTTGAAACCTGGCGAAAACTATCAGAAGAACGCTGATGTTTCTTGAAGTCATAAATGGGAACATGAACGCCCTGGCCACTGATGAGCTTCCCCATGCACTCTAACAACTGCTCGGTGTCAAAAGCCTCTACAAAGAAACGGAACCCACTGAGTGAACTAAACTAAACTCGCTCAAGTCAACCAGTGAGTTTAAACGGAAATGAAAATTACCAGGGTGATCGAAATTATACTCATGAACACGTTCCAACTCTTTGGGTGTCAACCCACGATAAAACGAGTCCTGTACACACAAACAAAAAAAGTAAATTAGTTTAGTGCCCCAAATTGGAAAGCGTTTTGTACCAGTCTCTGAAATTTTAAAAAAAAAAATGACATAAATTCCTGAAATTGAAAATTTAGTATTTACCACTAAAATATAATGATAACTTAAGAACTACCCACTCTATTCCAAAACTATAGTTATTTTAGCTTAGTAAAATCAGGAAAACATAAACCATTACATTTGTAGACTAAACTATTTAATGTTTTACCAGATCTTTAACTGGAAAAACACTACAAAAGTTACCTTAGATATGCAAAACAACTATAGTCTAGGAACAAAACTAAATTGCTGAAATAGCCATTGTACAACACTCTTTTGGAACGGAGGAAGTGTAAGGAAAGTAAGTTTTATATCTTGAAAACTAAAATGACAGTTATACTGAATGCAAGGATTTTAGGAGACAGTCTCTCACAGTTCCAGAAACTAAAAAAACAGTCCCTCTATTTCCTTCTATCTGTCTTCGATTTTTACATAAAGATCATTTAAAATTTCTTGATACGTGAAGTTTCCCATTTTACACTTATCATTTCTACATTATCACAAAATCAAAAGAAAGGTTTGACACGTCTCAGTATCATTTGTCTACAAACATCATTTGTTCTCTAATTGATACTATTACTGACTCAACGGTTTTAAACAAAAAATACCATTTAAATAATAATTATTAATTTTAAATTAAAAAAAAAAAAGATGGAAGGAGAGTGAAGGTGTGCCTGATTGACGAGGACGACGCGGTGATCGTGAAGCTGCTGAATGATCATGTCGCAGACTGTGGTTTTCCCAGAGGCAGTACCTCCGGAAACTCCTACACACACGTAATCGCATTCGTTTAATTTTGAAATTGAAACATTGAAAGAAGGAAATGTGCGGAGAAAAAGAAGAATAATAACCTATGACAAAAGGCTGATTGGGGTGGGAATCCGATGCTAGGGTTGAATCGGGAGTGGCGGAGGCGGTGGCGGAGGAAGGTAGCCGGCCGTCGAGTCTGAGGCCGGAGAAGTGGGCCCCAGATGCGGCCTCCATGACGTAGTCAATCGATGTCGTTTCTTCGGGCATGGTGGCTTTTTCAGTGTAAAGTCCCTTTGTTGGTTTCCTTTTTATGTTGCAGCTTCTGTGTTTTTATTCTTCCATTTATCCTTTGTTCATGTTCTTAGGGTATGTTTTATCACTTTATCTTACTGAAAATTGTTATGAATACACTATATTTTTTAACATATTTGTTTTATTATTAAAATTTATTAAGAATTATAAAAGGTAAAATTCTATTTAACTAATTTGGATTTTCTCTATAAAGAATTGTGTTAAATTAAATTAGAAAATAGTTGAATTAAGTAAGTAATCGAGATTAAAGGATACTAATTAAAGTGAATCGAAATTGTATAAGATTAAGGTAGAAAAATTTGTGAAATTTATTTCTTTACAAAAATGCATTAAATAGATATCTAAACCTAACCTAAATCTATGTTAACAAAAATAATCTCCTTGGGTAAAGAGGTGCATATGTCACAACATTAGAAATTAAAAAAAGTTTATCAATAGGTCAATATGCAGGATGTAAATATAATAGTGTCTAAATAAAAGAAATTTAGTGTAAGTTTCTCTATATTTTTAAAGATAAATAGTTAAATTTAAACCCAACATATTTTTTTTGATTAATTTACGCATTATAATTCCTTTTTTATAAGTTCCAATTAGATTCAGATTCAATATCCACAGAACATTGGTCTTTTTTTTTTTAGTTTTTATTTATAAGTATATGTTTTTCATAGTAACAACAATGTAAATATCTAATAGCTTGTGCAAATTAATTAAATTGCTCCCTTTCCCTAGAAGATTTTTGTAGTTTTTATTTAATACCTCTTTTTTTTCTTCAGTTGACCTAAGTCGGGCACTGGTAGTGGATGCTACTTTATTCTGTCTCTGCCGCAATTATGGCTCGAGATTCTTGAAGTTCTCCAACAGGGTGTTTCACTTGTAGATAAGATAAAACTCCGACGATCAAGTTAATGAGAGCACTTAATTATTAGTATGGAGTGTATATTGCGTAGGATTAACTTACCTGGTGGTTAGGGTCTTATAACAATTGTCAAGAATTAATAATTGCATAATTAATCTGTTAATATTTTCCATCTTATTTTGGGTTATATCTTTGCAGAGTATCGTTTTTAACTAGGTTTTTTTTTTTCTATTTCAAACAACTAAACGAATCAATTATATTACACATCTACGGTAGCCTGTATTAATTTTACCAAAGATGAATGTTTGTTTAGAGATATTGAACCTTTTCGTATTTAGACCGATTTCTATAGTTATTATGAACTCAACATGTACCGCTCTGGCTAATGGGCTAAAAACTCAAGTGCTTGGATTATGGACCGAGTATGCCATGACTGGGTCATGGGTCGAACATGCTGAACAGTACAAAAACCCTTAATATGAACAATATAGTCTCACATCGCTTAGGAGTCAAGGTCAAGTTCAGTTTAAATATACTTTCCTTCTTTCATCTACCAAGATGCCTAAAATTGTGACAGAGTACCGACCTTCAAAGTAAGCAATGCATCGGATGCAGTGATACTTTTAAATATTTTTAAAAATGAATTTTAACAAACTTTACATCTACACTTTACGTCTTATATTTTTATATTTAAAATGTACACAAACTAATCAAGTAATTAAATTTGCTCTGAAATTTGGTCCCGGTAAAACTTTACTTATTTATTTAGTTTGTCTAAAATTGTAAATTATTGTTTTTAGTCTAAATAAAATGTATAAATTTTGTGAATTTATTCTTCAAAACTTTGAAATCACTTGTCTATAACATTCATTTAAAATAGATTAATATCGCATTTATATATCTTAAAAGAATTTTGAAATATTAATTGTTGATATTATCTCATTTAAAATGATTACGTAAATATTTCGTTCAACATATAATTAATTAACAAGTCACATTTAATATTAATAATTTTCAATTTCAGAATCACAAAAAACAAAGTAAAAGTATTACGGATCCAACATCAAAACACACTGATTCTATCGAAAACATAATTAAACCTTAGAAGTTTTTATTAAAAAGATTAAGGAAACAGCACATTGCACAGATAAACATGTAGTTTGCATCAATGTTAACTTTTGATGCACAATTATTACATTGTAAATATCAGAGCTTTGTAAAATAAAATAAATTTTTTTATCTATAATATTCTTTTTATATTTTCCACACACTTCAATCTTCTAACAATATCGTTTTAATATTGTTTTTCTAATTATTTGAAACACCAAAAAAGTGTAGCATGCTAATGTTAATATTTAACTGTAATGCTTAAAACTGATTTATTTTTTATTCTCTCTATAAAACATACAGAGCCAAACAATTCAGTCTACTATTGTCATAATATATTAATTAGTGGGATGATACAGTAGAAATTAAATCCAATTAGAAGTATGTACAAAAGAAAATTACAGACGATTCTTATAAATTGAATTACATTTATTTTGTTAAAATATTTTTAATTTATCTTTTATGAAAGCAACTTTAAATTTTATAACTTTTTTCTTGTTAAAAACAGAATACATGAAAAGCGTCTGTATTTTAAGAACTCGTTTTCTGTACAAGAAAATGTTATATCAATCCAGATTTGAACGGCTAACGGAATATAGCTGTTTTTAATTTTTGTGGATTACTATTCAAAGACACTATAATGGCAACTTCAGTTTTTCTCTGTAAAAAGAAAATAATGATGCAACCTAATTTCAGTTAATCACCCAAATGCCGCCATTCCATCCCAGAAGCTGAAAAGACCCAACATCTACCTTGCAGCTTCTGTCAAAAAAATCACAGCTTCTAACCCCACGCTTTAGGTTGAAGTTTTGATTTTGCTACTGAGTCACGTCGGCTCTGGCAAAATGCATTTTCTCTGTCTCTTCCAAAGGAAAACTTGTCTCCTTTGGAAGAACGCTGCTAAAAAGCCACTGGATTCTTCTTCGGTTGTCTCCAGTTCCGCTCTAGTTAAGTTGTTTCTGAAAACAATGTCACAAAGTTTGATAACAATTGAGACCTTGACTCATCTTTTATGTTCTTTTCCTGGGCACAAGAGAATTTTCCCCTGGGTGGTTGTTGGAGTTCTTTAGCTGCAGCGTATCCTCCGAGTCTGAATCAGAGATTACCGTTACAATCCCCACGAGGGTGGAGGTAGAAACTGAACCTGAAACAGGTTTCTTCTGTGGGTCTGATTTTTCAGATGCTACACTTGGAGTTTCTACAACTAGTTTTGACTTCTCACTGTTGTCCAAAACAAAAAGGGATGGAAGATTGTCCGATGGTTTAATCTGTTCTAGCTTGATCTCCTCCTTGATCTAAGAACCAACCCAGAAAGCAGACTTGAAAAAAGTTGCACAGAAATAGTGGTCCAAATATAAATTTAGAAAGTACTGTAATCATGCATGCATCATTAAATAATTGAGTATAAGGCTCACCAAAAGACACGGTACACTTTTAAATGAGCTTATTTAGCAGTAAAAAAAATCGTGGCTTGCTATTTGTTAAATTTTTTCAAAAATAATAATAGTATCTCAAACATAAGTAATTTCAAGAATGCTAAAATTGAAAATGACAGCCAAAAAGGAAAAGCAACGCAACCTTATCGCAATAGACATCTTTTGAAATATTTATGACAAACTCACCTTTTTATTAGGATCGTGCTTCCATTCTGAAATTGAATAGCTCAGCAGTGGCGCATTAACAGCACCAGTAGGCAGTTTTAGCACCTCTCCATTGCCCTATCAACCAATTAGCAAGGATTAGATTGATTGGAAAGACATTGAAACAGCTTTTTTCCCCTTGAGTTTTTGTTTTATCCATGTTAGAATAGCAGTGAAAGAGGTTGGAATTTTTTATTTTTGAAACCTTCGCTGTAGAGAGTGCAATAACGTTTGCAGCATCTTGAGTCTTCTCTAGAATAGTGGGACTGGCACTTGCGAAATTTGAAGGGAGACAATTCGATATAACTTTTCCTTGTCCATCTTTATCTTGATGCTGAAAACATTCCTCCTCCAGGTCACCAGAAAACAAACAATTCTCTGAGATATCATTACAGGTGTCATTTTGAACTTCGATGCTTCCTGTTGCTGCACATCCAACCTTCGTCTGAGGTACTTCAGTTCCATCCTTAACGGGTACAACATTTGACAACTGTATCATGATCATATACAATTTATCAACATATAAAAAACCATTAATTAAAACCAAATAAAAAGTCATAAAATATCTACTTTGGAAGCTGGTTGGGCACTAAACAGTTAGGGTGGCTTATAGGTTGAGAGGATGGGTGAAGATGGATAAATAAATAATGAATCTTGGTTTTTGGTAGAGAAGAGAAAGGAGAGAAATAATTTAAAAATAGTGAAGGATCCGTAATACTATTTCTCATCTATTCCTAGTCATCTCTATACCTTTCTCCGCATCCCTTCTCTAGTTCTCTTTACCTAAACTTTATTTTTCATCTATTTCAAGTCGTCCCTGTATTTTTCTCCTCGTCTCTTCTCTACTTCTCTTTAACTAAACAATTTTACTTTTCACTTTATTTCTCATCTATTATCACTCTACCTATTTGGTTTCATCTTATTTCTTTCCTCCGCCAAATACACACTTGGAGAAGAAGTAATTCCCAGAGATTAGGGAGCAGACAATTATAAAATATTCTAAAAGATGTAAATCAGATGGCTGTGGATTGGCTTAATTTAAACTTTTTTTTTCACAAACTATCTCAATATTCTTTTTATTATAAACTGATGTGATCCCAAAATGAGAAACGATAAAGAGCTTAATTCGACTACACCAAGTACAACTCAACCAAGCTCAATTGGAAGCATGTTCATAATTTTATTGATATCACATGATCAGATCCAGTCAACTTGTTGTTAGGAGTAAAGTACCAATGACTAACTTCATCCATTTTAGAACTAAAAAAACTGAAGCAAAGGTGGCTACAATATATGTAGGGGGCAATTATGCTTTCATATGTGACAGTAGATAGTTATTTCTACATGAATCAATTATATTTAATGTCAGAAAAGTGTCGTTACTGTTTGAATTATTGGCAGTTATTTTCTCAGACAGTTGGGGGCATTTTATTGACATCTGTATGTCTGACAGTTATGAGACAGGTTGTTTATGAATTTGCAAGTGTGCTTGAGAGAACTCAGTTAGGGCTTAGGCCTGTATTTATGGGATTGTCCTCTCTTGCCCAGAATTATTATCAATAAAATTATCCCTATTTGTGTATGCAATCTTCTTACTATTTTTGTCCTACAGTAAGATAACAGTCAGCAGCCTACAGCTTGATGTGGCAAGTCACATTATTCCAGTTCATCTTGATCACTTAACAACTAAGAATAAGAATAAGTGCAAAGGATAAATTACCAAGAATAGAACGTTCAGGTTTATTCAAAACAACGCAAATCACCATTAAGTACCAACCAGACACGCTACTGAAAATTCTTGCATCATTCAAGCAAGGTTTCAACCAATCAACATGCTACTTACACTTGCTGCATGTTCTTCTTTCAAACGTAGCGCAGCCTCTTCAAAGGCAACAGCATTTTGCATAGAATGTCTGACAATGTTGACAATGACATCAAGGCTGCGCTCAACATATGGGAGCCTTGACCATCCTACTATTCTCCGTAAATTGCTTATAATGACAGGCATCTGCTTGGCTTTGAAATGGGAAACAAAAACTGAATTGTTGTTTGCTGTGCAAAAGTACTACTTATTAAGCAGAAGACAATAGAGAAGTCTACATAAATTTCATTTACCAATTTCAAGAATAATTTTATTTGGCAATACGTAGCCAGACCCTTCATCGTCTGCACGAGCAAGACCATCACGCCATTCCCAGAGTCCCTGTGAGACATGCACAGTGTATATGAAATATAATGGTTGTGATTCATACAGAAATTTGACGCAGAAGCAGCAATATGCCTTAGAATTTGGACTTTAGGCCTAACTTAACCCTCACAAAATTAACTCACAAGGTGAGGACTGCTCAAGAATTATATGCTCTATTTAAACCATATCACTACACAAAGTACTTGAGAAAAATAAAAAGAGAACATATTTTACAGAGTTTGTACAAGACTCTCTTAGGTTCTCATATTTATATATAGAGTCTGTTAGATCAATCTGGAGAGATACAGTGAGAGAGAAATGGATAGAAAACAAGTAAAGGCACCTGTAGAACCCTAGGTACAGATAGGAACAACCCAAAACAATTTTTTAAATAATGCCTATTCTTAAACTCCCCCTCAAACTGTAGCATACAAATTGTATGCGCAAGCTTGGAACAAATAAATTCAATCTGAAACCCTTTCAAGGATTGTTACCATATCTGCAAGTTATTGTATCCGACAAAACCTTAGTACAAATTTCCTTTAACAACAACTTTTCTCAAATAAAATGACAGATGATTTTTGTGTTTGGTCCTCTCATGGAACATAAGATTGGAAGCAATGTTATCAACAATACATCTTCATTTGCTGAATCTCAAAATTTTAATTCATGGAGGAACAGTTTTAGACTCACAAGTTCACAAGTGAGAGATGTTATTGCCCTATATTCAACATTAGCAGTTTATCGGACAACAACATTTTTGTTTTTTTACTGTTTCAAGAAATGATATTTCCTCCAATGAAAACACAATATCATGTAGTAGAGTGTTTATCCATATGAAATCCTACTCAATCAACATAACAATACCCACAGATTTGGGTATTACCTTTATCTTCATATAACAAACATTCTCTTGAACCCTTTTTTGAGGTATCTTAGAACACGGATGACAATATTTCAATATCAATACAAGAAGTCTGCATGAAAAGACATATTTGGTCTAATAATAGTAAGATAAATAAGCTTTCTAACAAGTCTTCTATATTTTTGGGGTCACAGAAAGAATCACCCTATTCTGCCATTAATTTCTTATTTGGGTTCATAGGACCCAAATTGTCACTTCTTAAATATCCTTTTGGCATTGTCACTTTTTAAATTTTGATTCCTTGGTGAAATTTATTTTTTATTCATTAAGACATCAAGACAGACAAAAGTTCAGTATGTCTTTCATTAACGACTTGGTTAATTGACTTGAAGAAATAAAATTGAAGGGACATACACCAACACAGCAAATTTTAAGTTTTTGGAAGGAGAAAGGGAAGCTTGAACAATTCCTTGGAAACAATTTTAGATACATTGGCTATGGTTATGAGATGAGAATTTTTAGTAACGCAACGGGATGAGGACAAAGAGGTATTACCAGAAATATCATCAGAAGCATGAGTCAATTATCCATGAACTTTGACTTTCACAAAATTGTGAAATGCAAGTTGTTGACAAACTAAGATTTGTAGATGGTTGTGCTAGGCTGTTGGATTACAATCTCAAATATTCTTGATATTCTCTGTCAGAAAACTTTTCATGAACCACAAATTTGGAGATATTGATTGTCTTGTTAGGAAAGTCATGGAGAATAGAAATTTTCTTGAGCATGACCCATTCTTTTGCAATACGTGCATTGAGGATGTCGTCTACCACCAAGTCATCCTCTAAGCATGTTCAGAGCCTAATCTAAAAAAAGTAACCACCGTCTTAAAAGTGCCACAACTATAGTGTGCTAGGGATGATCACAATTATCCAATTCATCAAGACCATCCAAAATTGTAGGAGTCCGAGTAAAATTGTGATTTTGAGATCATAACTAGGCCACCAATATGAACGAAAAAATGGTATTCAAGATAAAAACATGCTTACATTCCTAGTTTAAGTAATGACAGAAGAACAGGGGGCATATTGTGCTGAAACAGTGTATTTGAGTGACACCACGAAGTTTATCTATATAGGCTAATTATATTAGTTACACATAATGAGAGAATATTCAATTTCCTCTAGATCAAACACTATATATCTTGATAGAATAGCAATAAAATAAATGTAGAATATTTATTCTTATTTTTAACAAAGCCAAAGAGAAACTTACTGAAACAACAGCAAGCTGCTGAGCATTAAAACCAGCCCCTTTCAACCTTCATAGAAAAAACAGCAATAAATGCAACACAAATACTTCAAAACTCACTCTACACAGAAGTGGAAGAATTGTAGTTTGAAAAACTTGCTACTAGACAAGAATGCTGAAGTAAGGAAAGATTGACAATATAGAAAAAGCAACAAACCCATATAAATGAAGGTACGAGTTTTCTGTCAGCAGGTCCTTCTCATATAACTGCATGCAGACATCATAACTGCGCTTGTAAACCTGTAAGTAAACGGAATTCTAGTTAAAAGGCTGAAAGAGAAGATTCATTAAGTCAGTCATTTTGTAGTGTTGTTTTGCATTTTGATTAAAGATCTATGTCGTTAATAAGTGATTAATTTTGGAAAGAATGAATACTACCATAATTAGCACTCATCAGGGGACAGATTGATTGAAAAATCAGAGATTGGTACGGAAATTTAGATATTTGACAGACTCAACCAGAACTAGCATTTGTTAGTGTTGTAAGCCAACTCATCATGAACCAAAGGGCAAAGCTAATAGGAAAGCTGGTGATCAAATTCTCCAGTATTCGTAATCCACAATATGGAGAGGCCTGTTATTCAAAAGTCGTGGAAGTTTGACCATGAAAGCCTACACAGATGTTGACTATGCAGTCATCATCAACTTGAGGCTATTGCATGTTTTTGGGAGACTCTTTGTCACATGGAAAAGAAAGAAAGCAAGAACCACAGTGCAGTTGCTCAATTAAGATGTTAAACTATAGGAAAAAGAGAAACATTGAGCTAAAACTGTATTTCTGAGACAGCGCAAGTGTTTTATTTATCTTGAGAAAACAAAATCAATACAATAAATAGGGGATTTGGTATATCCTTTATTCATAGGGATAAATAAACACATTCCTGTTAAAATTATTGTTGTTATTGTATTGCGCAACTTTTTCATACATTTTGGGTGTATGTACCTAGTGTTAGGGTTTAGTGTTATAAAATATAACTTTTTCTTATAATGTACTCTTCCATATATATAAAATATACATCAGCTGAGCTTGAATCTGACTTTTATCACATCCAAATTCAAGAGTCCTAACCACCACTTTTCACTGCTGCAGGCTGCAGCCATTTCATCCCGCGAAGTGAGGTTTAGGTGTGACTTGAGGAGCATGACCTAACCCTAATGGTCATGCGACCAAACACTTCAAGCATAACACCCTTGAACGCTAGATATTGCAAAAGAAATATTAATACGACAGAGGATAGCTTCAATACTGTAAAGAAGAATAAATCAACCCTAATCCACAAGAAAAACACAACAAAATTCTATAGTAACCCCGTGTCACAAGAAATTCCCAGAAATTCTGGTGTCTCTATCACAATACAAAAATCTAAATTATGGGGCTGAGAAGAAAAAGTGGATTTTGGAGAAGATAACATGTGGGCACGAAAGAATGGAGCTTAGCCAAGCATAAGAAAAAAACAGATCCAATGGACCAATCCAAGCAGCTGCCTGATGCAACTAGTTGGCTGGCATTAGTGCAGTGCAGTTGACTTGACTAGTGAAGCAAAGCCAAAGCCATGTCTAATTTTATGTTTTCTTTTATTTGTTCAATTTTTTCATTTCCCCCTTTTTTTTCTCTAGGACCCGAAGAACTATAGGGCATTTTCTTCTTACAGTTTTATGTAGACTTTTAGTTTTGAGACTGCTGCCACATAAGGCACCCTTTGTTTTAGACCTTGGTCAGTTGTACATCTGTTTTGGCCCTGAATCTCATTCTTTAATTTTTGTTTTCCAGAGAACTGTTTAAATTCATGCCTTTTCCCATTCTCAAAAAAAAAAAAATCTAACACCTACTAGAGATAAGGATTTTTCATAGTATATAAGTAGGCACAAACCTTACCTTACAAGCCGGTTTTGTAAGGTTAAGTTAGGATTAAATTTCACTTCTTAATATGGTATTAGAGTCATTTAGAGTCTATCCAGCGATAATTTGTTGGGCTTATCAGGTCACCCGCTATCAGACAGCTATCAGGCCACCCATAAATATATAATCTTACGCACAAGTTGACAGGCAATGTAGTTAAAAACGCGAGTAAACTTGCAAAAGCGTATGATGCAGTGAGTTTGGTGGCAAAAACAAGTTGACTCGGATGGTGGATTGACGCCGAAGCGGATCGTACCATGTTGCCGCGAAGCTCATTGGATCGCTGCCTCGAAGGCCATCTCCAAGCTGCCTCGTACTGTAGCACAACATGCTGTTTGCCCTAAGATAAACCCTAAAATGTTTTAACGTAGTGCGGCCCAATGCGTATTTTTGTGGAGTGAAGAGTGAACAATCAAAAGAAAGAGTAACAATAAGAAACCCTAAAGAGAGCACCGCACCGCACTGCAGAACTCCATCGCCGTCGCTCGCAACCCCCGCCACCTCTCGCGAACGCCATCGCTACCGCTCGCGACGCCACTGCTCGCATTCTCTTCTTCTCTTCTCTCTCATTCTCCATCACAGATGAAGATCTTGTAGAAGAGGACGATCATTATCCTTCAATTAATATGAAGGATTTCCTTTGATAGTTTAATTGTATTAGATATTTGTGAAGTTAGTTATTTTTTGAATGAACAATATATGATTTATGAAACTGTTTTCCGTTGTGTTATGTATGGAATATTATTTTTCATATGTTAGTAACTCTTACGAGTTGAGTTACGATCCTAGAGTTATGATCTTTTAGCTCCTTCCCAATTCTCGTACGAGTTACGAGTTTGACTACATTGTTGGTAGGTCTCAACGTGACAATGGGTGTTGGAGATACCACATCGAAGGACATTTCGTAGTATATGGGTGCAAACTTCACCTAATCATTAAGATATAGTTGATGACATCCAATTAACATGTTAGGATACCACTCCACCAAAAATTGTGAGGAAGATGATTGTGAAAAAGAAACTTCTGAGTAGTTTCAATAAGAAGTTTCTTTTTGTGTGGCTACTCCATTTTGTTGAGTATGAGGACACAAAGTTTGATGAAGAATAGTGATGGATGCCATGAACTATTGGAATTTGGTGAGACAAATATTCATAAGCATTGTCACTACGTAAAGCATGAATAAATATACCAAATTGTATTTTGATTTCATTAGAAAACACTTTTTTGATCGATTCTTCATTAACCAAATCCAAGTACACTCAAAATAGTTATCAATAAAGGTAACAAAATATTTAAAACAAAAAAAAGTAGTAGTATGGAAAGGACACCAAATATTTGAGTGAACTAAAAAAAATAGACGAAACTCATTTATTATGGCTATCATGAAAAGACTAATAAATAAGTTTTCCTAACTAACATGACTCACATTTTAAGCTAGAAAAAACGTTTTAAAATTGACACTATCTACTACAATTTTGTCAGACCCACAACGAAAAGCATTAAAGAAAAAAAAAAAAAAACTAAGTTTTACATGCCTCAGGTCAGGTTGGGTCATACTAACCCAAGGCTTCCTCTTCAACTGTGTTTTTTTTTGAGACACCCAGTGCAACCACTGGCCGAAAAAATAATTGGCCACCAAAACCCACCATGGCACCTCGATGGTTGTTTTTCAACAATACTAGTTTATAACAAGTATATATGTTCCCACTAGACATTAGCTAGCAATCATGTTAACTAAGTTCTCTCCACTGAAAGTTTAGCAAGGTGGGAATGACAAACATTCATTCACCAACTTCAGCAAGAGTCTTGTAAATATGTAACTAATTTACGATAGGATATTTTTCTAGCAATTAGCACCAATTTAGCACAAAGATTGATTTTCTTTAATTATTCATAGATTTTATTTCCCTATTTCCTTTTATTCTTCAGTATCATCAACCTATATAAGTAGATTCATGATTGTATTCCTAATCAAGCAATAATATTCAGATTATACCCCTTTAATTCTCCCATTCCAACTATTGATGATTGAAATGTTGATTAGTTTAGTTTGAATAATTCCCCTTTAATGCCTTATTTTCAATTATCCATGATTGAAATATTTACTAGTTTAGTTTAAGTAAACTTAAAAGTTAAAATAGTTTGGACCAAATAGACCAAGGGAACAAAGGAGCATCTAATAATCAAATAAACTAATTGATAGATTACATGCTCAATTAGTTGGTAGGCATCAACTTACCTCCACTAAAGGATTATCACAACCTTCAGACTCCTTAGACAATGTAAACAATTTGATCCTCATTAAATCATATATATAGAGCAAATAGTGTGTATCCTCTCTGCCATATCTATCATCAGAAAAATAGTTCATTAGATTGTAGTAATAAAAATCACAAGCTTAATATACAAGTCAATATCACACAAGACTTTAGACTAATCAATTTGTTGAGATATAAGGTGAAGAGACAAAAATAATCTCTCTCTGTGTTTATTCAAACAAAGGAGCATGTACATATATGTGTCTCAAATACAAAGAGATGGCCCAAGGCCCATATATTAGTTACATTAACTCTCTCCCTAAAGCCGGTGCGTGTAAATCATATGAACCAAACTTGTTACAAATATAATCAATTCTAGGACCCCGCAATGATTTAGTGAAGATATTTGCCAACTCATCATTAGAGTTAACAAATTGAGTGGTGATATCTCTAAATGCAATCTTTTATTGAAAAGTGACAATCTACTTCAATATGTTTAGTCCTCTCTTTAAATATTGGATTTGACGAAATATGAAAGGCAGCTTGGTTATCAGAGATAAGAGTCATTTGTGTGTACTCCCCAAATCTCAATTCTTTAAGCAACTATTTGAGCCAAATGAACTCACAAGTGACAAAGGCTATAGCTTTATATTTTGCTTATGCATTAGATCTTGTTACCAAGGTTATCAAAATCGAGAGTTTGCTTCATATGAAAAAAAACATTTTAATAATATAATTAATCAAATTAATTAAAACAAATAAATCCACAACACTAAAATAACTACATTTAATAGTGAATGAGAATTATATAACTTCAAAGTAGCTCAAATAAACAAGTTCATACAAATATTATGAAAATTAAATTGTTAATAACATTTAAATTGGAAATAAAATTCAATTGAAAAAAAATTAAAAATGTTCACAATCAGCATATATGTACGGTTCCAATCTGCCAAATTAAAAAAAAAAAATCTCAATTACAAATTTCTCCCAAATTTGTAGATGCACCCCCAAGTAAAACTAATATTAAAGTTTTTGCTTTGCACCAAGTTTTCTCTTAAAAAGAAAACTCCATATTCTTCTCCCACTTTAAAAGAAAACCTTGCAGTTGCAGCAAATAAAGAAATAAAACAGAGCACCAGCGGCAGAACCACATTTTCTCTAACCTAATATCAGATCACCACCACAGATCGCAACTCAGATGAATGGCACCAAGTTTTTGCTTTGCACCAAGTTTTCTCTTAAAAAGAAAACTCCATATTCTTCTCCCACTTTAAAAGAAAACCTTGCAGTTGCAGCAAATAAAGAAATAAAACAGAGCACCAGCGGCAGAACCACATTTTCTCTAGCCTAATATCAGATCACCACCACAGATCGCAACTCAGATGAATGGCACCACCTCAGATCGCAACTCAGATGAATGGCACCACCTCCGATCACCACTCAGATCATGCAACCACCGCACGCAACCATGACAAAGGCAACCAACACAACCGACGAAAATGAACCTCAAGCGCGCGAACCCTAATGCTGACCAGTTTATTTGGATTTCCGTGTCAAACAAAATCATTTTGGATTTAAACGAAAAACCATATGGACTCGCCAACTCGAAGACAGACTCGCGAGTTCAAGCAAGTTCACTACGAGTCTATTGAGTTTACCCCAACACGAGTTTGCATCCAAGTTAACTTGCCTAGGGTGAGTGGAAACGTAAACTCGAACCAGTTAACTCGCGAGTTTGATAACCATGCTACTACAAGTGTGCTTCTTGCTTTCCCAGGAGATCAAATTGTCCTCAATAAAGACAATATCCAGAGGTGGATCTCCTGTCAGAAGAAGATCCAACCCAATCTACATCTAAATAACCCACAACAAGAGTGTGATTATTGTGACCATCTAACAAACCTTTTCCAAGGAACTTTTAGTATACTTTAGAATGCGAATAATTGCATTCCAATGTCCTATACATGGACAATTTAGAAACTAGCTTACCACATTGACTGCAAAAGAAATTTCAAGATTTGTAATTGTGACATAATTCGATTTTCCAACCAATCTTTTGTATTTCTCAGGATTAGGTAGTGGCTCCCCTTGACAAGCTAGAAGTTTGAGATTGTGAGTCAATGGGCTTGGAATTTAGTAGTACAATTTCGTCTAAAATATCTAATGCATACTTTCTTTGAGAAATGACAATTCCATTGTTGGAGTGTGCAACCTCAATCCCTAAGAAATATTTGAGTTTGTCAAGGTCTTTTGTTTGAAAATGACAAGGAGGCGATCCGAACAAAGGTGTCGCTAAGCGGAACAATGAACTTTGGGGCATGTGCTATAGGACACTTCAGTATTGGAGCACACCTCCCAAGATGGGATAGCTAGACATTTGTGCAGGTTGAACTGGAGATGAGTCACTTACTTTGTCCAGGTTGATTCTCAATAATAGCAGTCTTTTCTATTGATCTATGTTCAATCACCTCTTCCCATAATTTCATAGTATGGCAAATGAATTTTATCCATGTATGATAACATAATTCTAAATATCTTTATTGTCCATTCATATGAATAAATTTATTATCCTAATACACATTCTTGACATCCCATTGTTCCCGTGTTACTAAGCATCCAAGTACTTCTACAGAAAATTCAAAGAGAAAGTTTCTAGGAAGTGATTCCTATGTGAATGACACTTCTAGTCACATCTTTTAAACAAAGAAAGCCCAACAGTTATCTCATGGTGCCCTTGTCCGAGTCACTAGGCTCACTAAATCCTTGAGTTTTGCAGGTGGTAACTAATTACAAAAAGCTTCATTATGAAACTTATGTCAACATGATCATGTCTGATTCTGCTTAAAATAAATGCCAGAGTCTTGGTCTAAGGTCAACTACAGATAAGCCCCAACTAAGTACAAAGAACAAGACTACTTATTAGACTTGTGTCCCCAGAAACTTGGATCACATATTTTATGTGTTTATTATTGGATAATAAATTAAAATAATACACATCCAAAAGCCCATACTGAAAGAATAAAAAACTGGCCAAAACCTAAACCATGGGAAGAATCAACGAAGTGATAAGTTTAAAACACAGTTGCACCTCAGCATCACATCAGGAAGAGGGCGTAATCTCCAATCTGCATTCTGGTATCTGCAAGGAGTTGACTTGTCAATCTTTCAGAATGGTGGTAAGAATAAAAGGAATAGTTATTCCTCAGAAAATTATAAAACTTCTGCGTTAAGAGTTAAGAAAGACACTTAAAGAAGGGGGTAATTCCAAAAGGTAAAGACAGCATACTCCTTGTTTGCAGTAATCCCACAGAAGTGTTGCAAAAGATATTGCAGACTGTATCTCTCCAACTTTAACACTCTAGAAGCCTGAGCAACAAAATTAAAATATACATTAGTCCTGTTTGAGAAAAAGAAGAGAACATTATAAAATGAATTCCCAGCATGCGATCAATGAACTTGGGTTATGCCAGGGATGATCAGAAGCAATAGAACTCTAGTGTTTGTTTTGTCATTTAATATAGATCAACACATATGGATGTATGAAAATCTGAGCACTGAAATAGGGTTATGCCAAATTTTAACCTTGTAAACATACAAGCGTAGCATGACCATAATATAAAATCCTAGAAACATATCTCAGAATATTCATTAAACTGCCATTTCAAAAGAAACTCTATAATGAGGTGCAGAAACTCAGTCATTAGACCAGACAGGCAAGAAAAAGGCTAAACAAAAGCAAAGCTGACATAGATCTCAAGGCAGGGCTTATTTCCAGTTTTTTTCTCCAAGGCCGCAGCAAAATAATCACCTTATTACTCTAAGGAAACAAACTCATCCAACATTAAACACAATTCTCAAGTATTATTTATGAAGCTAACCTTGCTTGGATGACAAATTCAAGAAATAAAAAAACAATTCAAGTGCTTTCACCCAACAACTTATGCTTTTGGGATGGTTTGCATGACAACAGTTTACATGGCAAATTCATCAGGTAAAACAGAAATTATTTATGCAAATATTTTTTAAATGCCCCGTACATGCAGAGCCAGTATCAAATAGCTAGAGAAACTATTTAATTAAGAAAAAATGTGGCAACAATTATATAACTCAACATAAAATTTCATTTCCTTGACCACTAACAAGAAAAATAATTTCAATACTGAACATCCTTAGTACAAACAAACCTGGCCAGTATCAAACATATTACAAACATAAATGCCAAAATCCCGTTGCAGCCACACAATATCTCGATCTGCTCCATGCATGACCTATTTAACCACAAATAAAGTCAACAAAAAGAAGCAAGTTGGATGAATTAAAGAAACATCAATCAGGTGCATTTGACCTTCTTCTTGGTAGGGTCCTTGAAGACTGCCCTCAGGTATGGCCCAACATGATTACGAACCTTCAAAGTGTCTATAACAAAATCTTCAGTCCTGGTTGAGATTTGCATCAAGCAAGTCAAACCTTGGAAAGACCGATAATGATTATGTTCCAAATCCACCTAAACATTCCAAGTCAAGATAAAAAAGTCAAAAAAATATAATGAAACAAACGAATAGGAGTAGTATCAAAAAGGGAGAATACAGACTACTATAATTAAATTAAATGCATTAAAAGCAAACAGCATTCAGAATGCAATAACAATTGCAAAACAGATATAAAAGAGGATAAAAACAAGATATACCAAAAAACAGCTTGACCAAAACAAATATAATCACAAGAGAAACATAAATCTAAGCAGAAAAATAACAGTCGTATAGGTTATAGAACTTGAGCACACACCAACTTAACCTTAACAACCCAACATCTGCCATAAGCTAAACATCAGAAAAAAGAAAGAGGCATAATAGTTGGTTATTTTTCACATATGGCACATGTTAGCAAGCTTGAAAGGCTAGCTAAGCCTTGCTTTGTAGGTATGTACACATTCCAAAACAAAATAAGGCAATTGATAGTGTTGTAAATAGTACCTTATTGCAATAAAACTATTCACAATATCTCTACAGTTATTAGGAAAAAAATATCTTTAGAATCTTCCTATTCATCTCAGCATATTTTTATTTCCTGAATTTAAAGAATTTGATTATTACAAATGGAGTGATTGTTAAATAAAATAATTTTTTATTTCCTCACATAGTCCAAGCTTGTATCAAAGCTTACGATCTAGGGAGCCCTGTTTCCACTACAAAAACAGTTGCATTGTTAAGAAAGTTGCCACACACCACCCCCAATATCGACGCATGTAACCTACATGCCTTGCTTGGCAAAGCCCACTCACCACTACCACATACCAGGTCATTAGGACCTCCTGAGCCCATTCCAAGGGGTGGTGACATGTCATTTGGTTCTGATTTGAGTCAATCGAAATTTTTTTTGTTCTTTTGCCAAACAGGTTCTCTTTGTTACGTCTTATAAAAAGGAACTTCTTCAGTTGAGAACAATGATTGAATCAAGTGATCAAGTCCTCTAGATTGTATATCTTATCCATGAAAGGTAAGAGTCCATTAAATATTATCAAATGACCAAGTCCTCTAGATTGTATATCGTATCCATGAAACATAAGAGTGCATTAAATATTATTGGCCCTTTGTCCCACGTGTTTGGATTCTAGATTCAGGAGCAACTAATCACATGACTACATTTCCTAAACTCCTTAATTCGTATGTCAAAATGATAAGAGAACTCATTATAGTCACAAATGGTGATAGTGTACCCATATATGGATCCGAGAATATAACTTTAGAATCATCTATTATATTAAAGGATGTTTTATATGTCCCACAACTAACTAATAGCCTTATTTCTATACAAAAAATTACAAAAATTTGAATTGTTCAATAGCTTTTTTCGCTCTTCTTATTGTATATTTTCGGACCCTACCACGAGGAAGACAATTGTACTTGCTAAGAAGCAAAGTAGGTTGTATAAGTTGGAATCCAAGGACAAAAATAAAATAAAGGTCATAACTATGGCTGCTCTTCGAGGATGACCTCTTTATAAACTGGATGTCAAAAAATGTCTTTCTTAATGAGGAAAATTTATATGGAGCAACCTCCCAACTTTGTTGCTCAGGAAGAATCTTCTGGATTGGTATGTCATCTGTGCAAATACTTATATGGCCTCAAGTAATCTCCTAGGGCTTGGTTTGCAAAATTTAGCAATGTTGTTCAACAGTTTGATTTTGCAAATCATTCAACTTTTTAGCATCACTCAAGTGTTGGGTGTATCTATCTCGTAGTATATGCTGATGACATTGTTCTTACAGACAGTGATCACCATGACATCTCACAGGTAAAACAACACCTTTGTCAACTCTTTCAGACCAAAGATCTTGGCAAACTCAAATGTTACTTTGGGATTGAAATAGCACAATCCAATACTGGTATTGTTATCTCTAAAAGAAAATATGCATTGGATATTTTGTAGGAAATTGAGTTGATGAATTTGAAATCTGTTGATACACCCATGGATCCCAATATCAAACTTCTACCCAATCAGGATGGCCTCTCTCAAATCCTGAGAAGTACAAAAGATTAGTTGGAAAATTGAACTATCTTACTATTACTCATCCTGATATTTCCTTTGCAGTCAGTGTGGTGAGTCAATGTCTTAATTCACCATGTGAAGACCATTAGAATGCAATCATTCGTATATTGGAGTACATTAAAGGCTCTCCTAGAAAAGGTTTGTTATATTGTCAAAATAGTCACTCTAAAGTCGTCTGTTATTCAGATGTTGATTGGGCAAGATCTCCATCTGAAAGAAAATCAACTTGCAGATATTGCGTCTTCATTGATGATAACTTGATCTCTTGGAAGAGTAAGAAACAAAGTTTTGTGGCAAGATCTGAAGTAGAATATAGAACTATGACATCAACTACTTGTGAGCTTATTTGGCTTAAATAGTTACTTCTTAATTCCCCATGTGAAGACCATTGAAAAGCAGTCATTCATATACTGTAGTACATTAAAGGCTCTCCTGGAAAATGTTTGTTATATGGTCAATATAACCATAATAAAGCCGTCTATTATTCATATGCTAATTGGGCAAGATCTCCATCTGATAGAAGATCAACTTCCAGATATTCTGTCTCCATTGATGATAACTTAATCTCTTAGAAGAGTAAGAAACAAAGTGTTGTGGTGAGATCCAGTGCAAAAACAAAATATAGAGTTATGGCCTCAGCTACTTGTGAGCTTATTTGACTTAAATAGTTACTTGAAGATTTACAATTTGGAAAGGTCACTCAAATAAAACTTATATGTGATAATTAGGTTGTTTTTCATATTAGCTCAAATCTAGTTTTTCATTAAAGGACCAAACATATTGGGATTGATTGTCATTTTATTTGAGAAAAGATTGTATCAAGAGATACAAGACCAAGTTTGTTAATTCAAATGATCAATTAATAAATATTTTACTAAATCCTTACGAGGGGCTAGGATTGATTATATTTGTAACAAACTAGGTATATACGATTTATATGCACCAGCTTGAGGGGGAGTGTGATAGTATTAGATATTGTTATATCCGAGTCCAAAACACTTTAAAAAATAGTTTTATCCCAATCTTATTTCAGCCACATTCTAAATAAAAAATCACTTATAATAAACCCCCAATTTGCAAACCCTAAATAAAAAAATTATAATCCCCCGAAACCCACAGCTGCAACACAACCCAAATAGTGAACCGAAGCTTGCCTAAATGGGACCATGACTGTGAGGCAAGGCGCAGCGACACAATCTGAAGAGAAGTGAGACGTCAATGCACAACGAGGAGATGCAAGACGACAAGGCGACAATGGCAAGGCAATGCGACAACAATGAAGCGAAACGTGAATGCACGAGGTCTACTCATGAGTTCACGAATCTAGGTATGAAATGAACCCTAAATTGCAAAATGAACCATTTGTGGGTCGTTTTGGGCCCTTTTCTTTAGAACTTGTTCACTCAACCTCCAACTCGCGAGTTTGCACTGAGTTCATCGAGTTTGTCCGAGACCAGTCTGAGTCTGCCCAAAAACGAGTCTACTCACGAGTTTACTCGTTACCCACCAGTGGACTCTTAAACTCAGATGGGTTTACAGGGGAACCCTCAAGTTTGATAACCATGATTACTAGTAAACTCATTGTACTTCTAGTCTATCTGGATGATATATTATAACGGAGATGAGAAACAGGGAAGTTGGATTTAAAGGAAAAATTGATGACCCAATTTGAAATGAAAAACTTGGGAAAACTCAACTATTTCCTTGGAATAGAGGTTGCTTAATCCAAAAAGGGGATTTTCATCTTTCAAAGAAAATGTGAACTTTATCTCCTCGATGAAACAGGTGAACTAGAATGTAGAACTTCAAGAGTTTCTATTGAACAAAATCACAAATTTGGAAGTGAAGAGTTTTCCTATAGAAAAAGACTCAATATCAGATATTGGTAGGAAAACTTATTTATTTATTGCACACGAGACTAGAAATTGGTGATGCAATTAGTGTGGTATGCCAGTTTATGCATGATGCAAACAATTGACAAGAATTCTTTAGTGCTTGAAGTCAAGCCTAGGAAAGGAGTTGTTGTTCAGGAAAATAGACATTTAGACTTGAAGATATATATTGAAGCAAATTATGTTACTAATAGAAAATCTACCTCTAAGTATTTATGTTTCTTAGAAAAAGTTTGGTAACTTGGAGAAGCGAAAAAACAAAATAGAGTATCTCATTCTAGTGCAGAAACTAAATTTTGAACCCTTGCTTAAGATGTGTGTCAAGGACTCAAAATGAAAACCATACAAGATAATCTTAAATAAAGGTTGACATCTTTATGCAATTGTACTGTGATAACAAGTCAGCCACGAGCATTGTCCATAATCCAACATAACACGATACGATCAAACATATTGAAATTAATAGGTACTTAATTAAAGATAATCTCAACAAGGGTCATGTGGTTACAACTCATGTCCCTTCAAGACTTCAAAAAGTGGACATTTTCACTAAAGAGCTTCCTCAAGGAAAATTACAAGATCTTGTAAGCAAGTCAAGAATGATTGATATTCATTTACTAACTTGAGGGGGAATGTTGTAAATAACATAGGATAAAAATATTCTCAATGTCTCCGTAGTCACTATGGAAAAATATCTTTAGAATCTTTCAATTCATTTCGACACTTCTTATCTCCCTATTTTAAAGGATTTAATTATTACAAATTGAGATGATGAGAATGTAATTGGAGTGATTGTTATCAATAAAATAATCATTTATTTCCTTACATAGTTCAAGTGATACAATTAATACCCGTAATTTATTGAGCATCACCACAATAATGCCTACTACTCAATGCAATATCAAACACAACATTAGTAGTAGTTAGAGGAAAGAACAACTAACTTTTATATACTATTCTCATTCAGTTTCTTATACTAAGCACAAAGAATATTCCTAAAAAAGAAGGGAAGGTACACAAAGTAAATAATAATCAAACCAGTGATATCTTTAGAATCTTTCTATTCATTTCAACATTTCTTATCTACCTATTTTAAAGGATTTGATTATTACAAATAGAGATGATGAGAATGTAATTGGAGTGATTGCTATCAATAAAATAACTATTTATTTCCTTACATAGTTTAAGTGATACAATTAATACATGTAATTTATTGAGCATCACCACAACAATGCCTACTACGCAACTCAATATCAAACACAACTTCAATAGCAGTTAGAGGAAAGGACAATTAACTTTGATATACTACTCTCATTCAGTTTCCTATACTAAGCACAAAGAACATCCCTGAAAAAGAAGGGAAAGTACACGAAGTAAATAATAATCAAACCAGTGCTACTGCACGAGGAAGAGCACAACTATTAGTACAATTTACATTTAGATATCCACCGCATGTCAAGAATATTGAGTTTGTTATTTCCTGTAAAGAACTGTTCAATACACAACAAAATTGAAATTGGAACAGAAACAAAACAAAGGAATAAATATCCAAATACCAAGACATGCATTAAGTTTGTGCAGCTTAAGTGAATGCACAAACATTAAATTATGAACCATTGCAGTTGCACATATTAGAGACAATAATTTGTTGTTATAACATGGTCCAGCCAATGAATAACGCAGAAGCTTTAAAATAAATGTAGAATGAGGCCACAAAAACAAGAATCTAGTAGTAAATATGAAGGAAGCTTTATAGTAAAATATAATGAATAGCATTTATGGTATACCGCAAATTCATTAACTGCAGACAGCTTAGCAGCCAACTCCTTCAATCCTTTGACTTCTTCCACAAGCTTGAAAGGGGTGCATTCTATTGACGGAGGCTTTATTGGCAGAAGATCATCGATATTTTCTTTATCAACAAAATCCAAAACAGAGAGTTTCTCCTGAAACATAATTTAATTACTAAAGAATATAATTAAGAAATAATAGATTAAGAACAATTTTATATATTATTAAGATTTTGTCACACGAATTTGGTACAAATCTAATTGAACTAATAAAATTAAAGAAAAAAACATGGGTGGCTAAGTGGAGCAAGATATGGAAATGTAATAAAATGGTTGAATGTGAAGCTTTCTACACTATTTATGAATTGATTTTTTAGGAAAAGAACATTAGTCCAGAATTAAGAAAATGTGGGGCACAGACACAGCATAATATACATGTCTCTACCATAGTACCACCCTTGGCAGCCTACATCTAAGTGACTGCACTCTTTGACACTCCACTATCCTTTTTGGTCAACTCCTTTGTAGGTTACCCTTTTCAAATCATATGTAACCAGCTCTGATCCCAATTGATATGCAAGAAAATTGTGTTGCTCCATAGTCTATTAGCACTATTTTTTCCAGCCAATGTTCCCACAATTTGAGGGACGTTCTAGATGTGAATCCTGCTATGCTGTGCAATGATAGCTAAAATTCCCCTCCTTCTCTTGGATTGTCATCCCCTTCTTCCACTACCTCCTTGCTTTTCTATGAATACCATAAGTTTAAGTTGCTTGTTTTTGCATATATGATCTCTTATACTGAACTTCTCATCACATCTAATATTATCCTTTCTCATCTCTCACATTTTGCATTTGCAAACTTGCATATTCTCCTTGTTTGACTCCCTTCTTTATTGGAAGCTTTCACCCAGCACCTATAGTTGCACTTCCTCCATAGGCCTCCCTTTTCCTAGTAAAAGTTTTGTTGGAATCATTCATTTTGTTTCACATCCCTCCGAAACTCCTTTAGAAATTTGTCAGTTTGGTCCTGTTTTACACCCTCATTTTGGTTGATTTGTTGTCTTTTCTTCTGCCATGAAGGTTTTCTGTAAGGCTTCAACCAATATCTTGGTTTGTATGACAATACTTTTGTGTTCAAGTCTTACCTAAGGCAATTCAAGAGCACATCTAAGAGTAATATTCGTTTAAACCTTGTAGCATCCTCCCCACTAGACAAAGGTATATCCAATATTCTCCAACAACCCTTTGCTATTCCTAGGTAAACCCACTCCAGTTTTGGTTCTATTTTTTAAACTTCAGCCTCCAATTTAATATTTTCCAAACTTCACTACCTTCACATATCCATTTTTTTGGAAATCCCACATCGACTAAAAATATGACTAAATTATAATATAAGGTAGGTGCACACTTCACCTTCCACGTCAATTTTGTAACGTTGATTTAAAACTGAAGTCCACTTTCTAAGATGATATTAGAGCTTACCTTAGCACGGTTTCTTGGGCCTATTGTGCCACCCTCTATCAGATCACCAGCAAATATCTAGTCCTACGCTCAAGATGTTCAGTCCTTGAAGTGAAGAGGTGTTTTGATGATTTCATATTGACTAGAGATATGGCCAAAGTATAACATATAGGTGGGTGCAAACTTCACCATACTAGTCAATTCAATGAGATTGAATTAGGCTTAAAGTATATTTTTAAGACATTTGTTGTATCACTTGTTCCATCATAGTTGCCAACAATCATAACGCCTCTTTGTTATCTTGATTATGACTCAAAGATTCCAATGTCTTATGCACAGTTTCCATTCTTCCCTCCATTTTCAACCCACTATTGAATTCCTCAACTTGTTCTACATCAATTACAGGTACCTACAACTCCAAGATTGATGCCCTGGTATCAATTGATTATCATCATCTTAGAATTTGGGTTTGGATCTAAGTTAACTCCACAAAACTTGCTTATAAGGTTAGATTTGCACATTACTTATATACTATAGTCATATCACAAGTTGATGTAGAACTAAACCACAACTCTTGATATTGCAATTAAGGCAATCCCCAAAGATGCAGCAAATAAGGTAGGCTAGGGGTGATTGTAATTAAGGTGGCTTTTCAGTGCTCCCCATCATGCCCGAGACTTCTAACATGACATGTGGCAAATGCAAGTGACCCAACAATGGATCTAAGATACACTCTGATACCCAACAAAACTAATTTGACCAATGGGATTCTTGTTAGAATTGTCAAGGAAGAATCAATGGGCTTTCATGAGTTTCAAAAGTTGGGTTTTATGACCAAAAAGTGAGAAAAATCATTTTTCTGGAACCTAAGCCCTTAAAAAGTTTTCTTCCCTTCACAAGACTTCAATGACACTTCTCTCTAGTTAGATTTGATGTCAAACAATACACAACTAATAAATTTAGAACTTGTAATTCCTACATTCATCTCTCTATCTAGAATAATTGCTCAACCACTTTTCAATCTTCTTAAAGTCTTTGCAGCCACAAGTTAAGTTGCTTTAGGGGCTTCCTTAGAATTTGGACATTATTAATCACATGATATCACCGCATTCACATTGGAGCACAGTGAAACCCTATCACTCCTCCAAGGGAAGTCAAATCACACCTAACTATTGAGGGCAAAGCAATGCACTTCACCAATAGTAGCTAGAGTGAACACTACAACAAGAAAATATCAAGAGTTCAGTTTAACAATCCTATGAATTTGGTATTCATTCTTAGCTATGAGGCTCGGACACGACACTCGCATGACACTCGTAGGACACTTCTCGGTAAAGTGTCCAATTTAAAAAATATTTATTAGATTTATGACATTTTCAGCACGAACCTAACACAATTTTAAAAAGGATAAATATATTAATTTTTTATAAACTCAAACTTATTGTATAAATTTTTATTATGATTATAAAAATAAGGAACAAATCATTTTGAATCAACCATGAAAAACATCTTTCAACTCAAAAACAAAACGAAACATACTTGTACACATAAATCTTTATTGTCAATTTATATAATTCATAATTATATAATATATAGATCCGTGTCCCCATGTCTTACATTTTAGAGATTATACGTATATTCGTGTCCATGTCCGTGTCATATCAGTGTCTGTGTCAGTGTCTGTGCTACATATATTCTTAGTCACTCTTCATTGTGTTTATTTTACCCTACCAACTATGGCCTCTTCCTCTATAAAGCAACTTATGGTCCTCACCACTCCTCTATTTAACTTGATTATGCTTTGCCTCTAGTTCTAGATGTTGTCCATTGACTGTTCTACAAGTTTTTAATCATCCAAATGTTGGGTTTTCATTTTTTAGCAGTGGCCAATCAGCTCCTAGCAAGTTTTCCAAAATAAATTCCAACAATTTCAAAACCCATCTCTCTTTGTTATCTCTTTGATTCTTCAATAATATTATTTAATTTTAGGTATTCTTTCTTCATTTTTCAGTATATATACATAGTGAGTTCAAATTGCAAACAACCCACTATACACTGTTATGTTTCCCCCTTGTTACTCTTTTTTTCTCACTCCATAATCAATATCAAATATATAATAAATCGATATGTTAATAAATAATAAATATCTTCCTTGAAATTTAATGCATGGTATTATCAAGTGTGGTAGTTAATAAGTTAATTATATCCTTATATTCTAATTTAAAAATAATTTTTTATATTTTTTGGTCGGATCTTACAATCCACATTATGATTTATGAATTACAATCTTTAACACCCTTTCTTAATCCTAGGCAATATCTCAATTATGAGACTCTTGCTAAGAATCCCCCATTCAATTTGTGTAGTTGTCTCCTATCAATTGAGAAGGTTATTTCGAGCATTACAATGAAAGGAGAGCAGTAGAATCAAACAAATGCCATTCTCAAATGATAAGCCCGAAATTCTTGCTAAAACAAGAGCTTCTTCTGTCATTGGTTGATTTTACTGCATGATGTATGCAGAACCAAATAAAATAACCAAATCATTACCAAAAACCAGAAGCACTTAATATCACACTATAGCAGCACTAATGAGATGGTGTTGTGGACTGGTGGACTGCTACAGATTAAGGTTCACATGGTTGTCACGGCCACAATTGTGGTGGAAATAACTGCCATTGCCACACAATAGTGACACAACCCTAAAAGGAATAAAAAAACATTTGGGGCTGATTTTTTTTGGGAGCAATTTTGGTTCAGAAACTTGTTTTTTCCATGTAACAAAAAACATTTACAGGTGTTTTCTTTTAGAAGGGGAGAGGCAGGGAATCTGGAGATTTCCACCCTTTACAGTGGTTAATGAAAAAAGAAAAGCTTTCTTTTGCATCATCGTGTGATGCTAGACAAACCACAACTTCCATTGTCCAGCAGTATTTCCAGCGTTTGCCAACCACTTTTGTTAATTCCCAGCAAGCCTGTTGACCTCAACAACCCTCCTCTGATGTTCTGATCTCTGTTCTGTCTCAGTGTCCCTGGCCTGTTCCTTTCTTTTTAATAGCAAACTCCACTGAGAAACAGGTGTTTCACCATTATATGTTGTGTCTTTAGTTCAATTTTTTACCCCCGATCATGTAGTACTCATACGTCTTTACTTTTAGGTATTTTTTATTTGTCAGCACTTGTACATGTGTGATATGAAGTACTCACCTCAAGTTTAAAACCGTGTTTACAACCAAAAAGAAATGCGTCCAATCGTTAATGACATTGTAACTTTCACATCACGGCTTCTTAACATGGGCGAGCTAGACTCATCAGATATTCAAACACTAATAGCCTATCATGAAATAATATAACAGATAAACACAACAGCCTGCGCACCTTTTTAATCCACTTTTCACCATCAAATACGAGAGAAACCATTTTAATAATAAATGATAACCCCATACCTGATTTTAACCACATCCATATTTCCATTTCCAAAATCAATAATTCTTTTCGAATTGCATAACGTCAAAAGCACTAAAACCATGGATTTTGAAATTCGATGCAGTGAACGAACCAGTGGATGAATAAACCGCTGACCATCTTCACTCTTCTCCAACAAAACATGCTCAAAAGGCTGGTTTGCATTATCAACAACAATATTGTATGCATACTGAGGCTTCTTGATCGTAGGTATATGAAACGGCACCTTCATCTTCGCCTCCAACTCGTTTTCAAATCCCTCTCCCTTCTCCTTCTTAATCCTCCGTAACTCGTCCACCAACTCATCAACCAGCTCCAAAACGTCGTCGTTCGCGTTCACAAGCCACTCGTACGCGTCGTCGACGTCAGCGGGAAATGCCGAGCCTCTGCCCCAAATATTCTCCGCCGCACCGATTCTGTTGAGCATCGACTGAGTCCTCCGCGCGATTTCTTCTATCGGGCGTCGGAACTCCGTGAATTTGTAGTAGAAATGGAAGTTCTCGCCGGAGGGAATGCATGGCGAAGAAGCGGAAAGCTCCGTTAGATGGTGATCGAAGTCCATAGTTGGTGAAGAAGACGGTGGAAAATTTGTTGGAAGTGTTTAAGAGTTAGGGTTTCAGGGTTTTCGCCATTGTCGTTGGGAAATGGTAAATCAGTTCTGAACGCTGATGTTTGTGTCAGTTTCAGTTTCAAAACAGTGCGTGTGAGGAGACCGTCAGACATAATATACGTTGATGTCACGTGACAGAGCACAGTGCACGTGGGAACTCAGTACTTATGTATGTACTTCTGAAATTCGATTTTGACTTGCTTTGAATGAAAAAAAGGTGGAGAGAAAATCTTCTACATATGTTTTCAGATATGCATATCTGAATGTAAAAAGTGTGGGTTGCTTTTAATTTGATGACACACACAGTTTGTAAGTTGTGACATTGATAAAGAAAAAATGTAACACACATGATATATAAATTAATTGATTCTTTTTGAAAAAAAATATATTTATGTGTAATTGATGTACAAGATCCTCAATGCCCATAAATTCTTGTTTTAATTGATTAAATTTATACCGTTGTCTTCGGGTGATAGATTTCGATTGAGATTAGAAAAGTACTTTAATAGTTCATCTAATAAAATGTTGGTATTAATGATTTATGTTCATATATTTGAGGTAAACAAAATAATAAGGCTTTGTTTGGACGAAGATAAAATGGAAAGAGAAGAAAATAAGGTGAAAAAGAGTAGAAAGTTATGTTAGTTAAATGTAGGAAAAATGAGGTTGTTTAGATGTAAAAAAAATAAGTAAAAAAAGTTATAGATAATGTTATTAATGTGACTATAATATAAAAAAAATGTTAAAGTTAATATAACATTATTTAAAATAAACATAAATGTTTAAATTTAAAGGTTTATATATTTGTATTTTAAGTTTTTAATTAAAAAAAATTGACAATTATTTTAATAGAACCAATACTATGACATAAAAGAAATAATATTGGTAAGTATAATTTTCACCATACCATGTTGATGGAAAAAGAATTGGAAATAAACTTGCACGACATTTCATAATTGTGAGCTAATTAAATAGTCCAAGTACAACAATAAAAAAAAATCTAAGTAGAACCATGCAAATAAAACACAATCATAAATTAAAAGTACAATAACAAATGTCCATGAAATCGAAGACTATTGTATATTAACCGTAAGTTCCTAGATTCTCTCTTTGACTACATTAATCATGTCATGGACCTGCAGTCCCCTCATACCTTGTTGCAAGTCCTCTATACCTCCCCTTATATTAGTTTAACATGTTACCATTGTGTGGGAGCTCATCCTCATGTTTGTCGACCTCCAAGTCTTCATCTCCACTTTTCAAGTTTTGTTGTTTGTCTCCGTTGTTGTGGACCATGGATACCAGTGTCATATTGTCATTAACCATTTACATTGACCACATTTGATTTTTTCAAAGATTTCTCATTCAGAAAATATTTCCTTTGTAATGAAGAGTCTCACTCCAACCTCAAATTGTAGTCTATATGCAATAGTATTTAAGTTATTAGAAGAGGGTAAGGAAAAGGCATTCCATTTATCTAGCATTTCTGCATATGGCAAATGATATGGTATGACCAATTAATGACAATGTTATGTTTCATGGCCCACATCATGAAGACATCATCCTGAAGTAGTTATGTGTAGTTATTATTGCGTGGAATGAGAATCTGGACATATACATAAATAATAATCTATCCTCAACAATTAAACTTCCTTCATTCTTGCAGGGACAATTACGAAGTTCTAGTTGTAACATTTCATCTAGAGCATGATTCTTGTCGTAGATTAGGTCATCATGGATGTTAGCTAGGTCAAACTTCAGACCCTGTATTTCAAATTTGCAACATGAATCCAACCATTAGGAGTGATTCAAATATGTTTTTTTTAATATCTCAAATAGAGAACAACTCTATATACAATAGACATGAATCTTGTGTCTTATCAGAATTACTTTTCTTTCTTTGTTTTCTTCTCACTCTAGTCTTATCTTATTTAGCTTGAGTCCTTTATATAGTTTTCTAGAATGATAACCCTTTCACACTGACTCCTTAGTGTCTTACAATTTCAAATTTGTGTAGAACACCTTTACCAAATGCTTGTATATTTCACCTTTGATTTGCATGAATTTGTCCAAAGACTAACAAGATAGAACTAGAGGAAAGGTGAAACCAGTCATAACAAAGAAAAGAAAATTCATAACCTTTAGCTATACACAATGCTTTATTATCAAAATTGACATAATATATCTTCATTTGTCTTTCATTGGAAAAATATATTGTATGATCTAACAAATGGGAGAAAGGAGATAGATTAGTGGATGAGTACGACCTTCCACCGGTTCCTTACCTTTCCTTTAGAAGTTATCCATTTGTATAAAGATAAGAAAGACATGATATGAATACCTAAAAGAATTGTTCCTAACAAAATTGAATTTGTGTCAAATAAAAATTTATTATTTAATATTTTTACTCTTAAAAAGTGTAATGTATCCAATTGTTTTCTTTAATTTTTTTTCTTCTACATTGATTTCATTCCAATTTTGTATTAACAAAAAGTATTATAAAATATTATACAAATTAACCCTTCAAATGTTTTCTAAACAGAAATAACAAGATTTTGTAATGTGAACAAAGGTTGTCCTTTTATACACATTATAACAATATACCTTATAATATTTTGAAATCACTATTCCATTCTAATTACAACTATTTTAAAGTGTGGTTGATATAGTTGTGAGAAAAAATAAATGTAACAATTAATTTACTTTTCTTTCCTTATAGTAGGTAATGATTAGAACAAAATCTTTTAACTGGCATATTATATGACTTTTATTATTTTTATTATGTTATTATTATTGTTAATATTATTATAATTATTATTATAATTATTATTAATAATAATATTATTATAATTATTATTATAATTATTATTAATAATAATATTATTATAATTATTATTATAATTATTATTAATAATAATATTATTATAATTATTATTCATGTTAACATTGTTATTATTATAATTATTATTGTTATAATTATTATTAATTTTATTAATATTAACATTATTATTATTAATATTTTAATACTTGCATTATTATTATGAATATTATTATTATTATTATATTGTTGTTTAGTTACTAATAAATATGATTAATAATGCTTCACGTTCAATTACTTATGTATTTTAGTGACTTGAATTTTAATTTGCGCTTAATTTCTTTTATGAATTTTTAGATCCATCAGTAAAATTTATTTGTAATTATCGATTAGAAAACAATTTTGTCAATAAATTCGTTGATAAAATTTGTCACTAAAAAAAATTACCAACAAACACAAATATATCGATAATTTTTCGTTAGTAAATAAATAATTTCTTGTGTGATCTCTAATCGGTTATGGGGTCTCAATTGAGCATTTCCAACTTACAAGGACATAAATACATGTTTGAGGTGGAATAAATTTAGCAATGAAGAAGTAAGATCCTACATGTAATTGCAAACATATGTTACATCATTTTGATGATGATAATAACATTGTATATAAATCATGCCAAAGTTTAAAAATGTTCCAAATGAATATGAGAGCATGAAATTATAAAACTTGGCATACTTGGACCAAAATGTTAGTGTAAACCGAGATGAAAAATTTGAAAGCACACTTTGTAAGGTACCTCTTGGAAACAAATCCTTGAGTATAATTGAAGTCAACCTCTTGCAATGTGGTGAAAGTTTGGAATGAAGTTGTCAAAGGTTGTGATGGAAGAGGCCCAAGCTCCAACCCAAGTTCAGGCCCAACACAAGGTCCATGGCCAAGCACATTCACGCCCAAATGAGTCAAGCCACGGATGGGAGGGAGAAGACCTTGTACATGTTACTTGGAGGCCCATTAGGGGTAGCTTAGTAGATTAGTGTAGTGTAGAAAGCAAAACTTGCTCACTTAAGGGTGTGCTAGCAAATAGGTGCCTTTAGCAAAAGAAGAAAGGGTGTACTATCAAATGTTGCATTTTTGACCTATCTTCTAGAATATTAGGATGATGGTGTGGTTTGACTAAAGTCAATACCCTAGGCAGCCCCTACTTTTTGTATTTCCATCCCTACCCTTTAAGCTTGCTCACCAAGGCTCCTAAATCTATAAATAAGGAGGCCTACCTCATGTATTTTCAAGATTAATTTGAGTAAAGTTATGCTGCCAAATTTGTGCCATACTTACTCCCTTGCCTAAATCTCTTGATTTATGGTTTTAATCTTCACTCCTTCACCACCAAAGAGAGCTGGCCAAACCTCTCTCATTTTCATACACTTCATGCACCTTCAAGATCACCATCACTCCTAGGAGGGTCTTGCTCATTTCAACCATTGCTTCTGCACCATCTTCAACATCCAAGGAGAGCTCAACATGTGAAGGCCATCAGGTTGCACTTGATTATTGATGGTTTTGTGATGCATAAAATGAAGGAGAAAATCACGAGCATGTTAAGAATGTGTTTGGAATTATAGAGAGTGTGCTATATGGACATAAGGCAGATAAAAGATGGATGAATTTGAATCAAACTTAAGGAGTGGATGTGATCCCTTTCATGACTATGCATTAGGTTTGGTTGCAGTTTGAATTTTCCTTTTGGCAAAGGAGCATGTGCAAAGTAGTAGCTGAGCACCCACATGAATTGGTAGCCAATGGGGTTATTGATATTAGAATATAGTCCTTGAAGGCATAGATGGGGGTTTGACTATGAATTTTCGATACCCTTGATTCATTATGCATGTAAGAATGGTAATGTAACAACGTAACAACATAACACAATGCCCTCCTATGCTATTCTTCTCTTATAGTGCTACACTTCTCATCCCCCTTTCTCTACCAGGAATATACATCAAAAATACCTACCAATCCAAAAATATTTACATATCTACAATTAGAAATATCAAACACCCTGTCTTCATACCCCCTCTTCCACTTTCCTTAATATAAAATTACCCACTTCAACAATTTTCTCTTAACAATACCTAAATTTCTCAATCTTTAAAATTTAAATAACAACTACACACCCTATTTTATGGGACCAATAATATTCTTGGACTTCGGAGATCAACTCCAACAAATAGAAAAACCAACATTTTTTACATGTTTTGTATATATTTT
Organism: Phaseolus lunatus; assembly: GCA_013389735.1. Lineage (NCBI taxonomy): Eukaryota > Viridiplantae > Streptophyta > Magnoliopsida > Fabales > Fabaceae > Phaseolus > Phaseolus lunatus. The sequence goes on along the minus strand of CM023857.1, from coordinate 28,462,561 downwards.
TTCTTTTTAGAGGTGATTTATGGGCTTGTAAAATTAAAAATTCCAATGATGGAAAATGAAAAGAAAAAGAAGAACTTTACCACTATCTTTTTTTTTTTCTTACAAATAAGCAATAAATTAAAAGTATAACCTTGGTTAGTTAAATAGTAATTTACACGACGTAGAAAAGTAACACCATTGATTCATTATGCATGTAAGAATTATGGATATGAAAGGATTGAAGCCCTAGAAGTGCATACATTGGCCATTTAATGGTATATATTATAATATAATTAAAATTATATACATTTTATTATGTAATTTGAAACAATTGTTTGTCTAAAATCACAAATGTCGTTACAAAACACAATATCAGTCCTACAGTTAATAAGAAATGAAGATAGTTAGAGGAAGTAAAAATTAGATGTAAGAATGGTAATTGGAAATGATATAACTAGAAATCAAATTGACAAAACATGTAAAATATCATGAATAGATCATGAAAAAAGGATAAACCATGTTACAACACACGAAATTTAATTTAAAAATATAATATACTTATATATAAATTTAATTTCAACATATAAAAAGATTTAAAGTGATGACAAATAATATATATATATATATATATATATATATATAAATGAAAATTTACTATTATATAATTTTGGAATAATAATTACAACAACAAAATTTTTCAAACATAGTAACATGTATCATCATAATTTTGTTGTTTGAAAAAATATCTCTTCATTATTCAATATGTTTGTTCTTGATGTCATCATATTCAATCTGAATTTTAGGACCCATATAATTAGAAATAAAGTAATATAACTTTACAACTTTAGAACCTTGACTTCACACTTGTGTTTAAAGGGAGTTACTATTTCTTAAAACTAAAATAATGGAACATACCTTGATAATTATAATTAGAAGTGAGTGAATAGATTTAACGTTTTGATAACTCAACAAATTATTATTTAATTCTACAAGAAAAATTTCAATTTCAAACAAAACCAAACATTCAATTTGTAAATCAGTAATATAATAATAATTAAAAAAAACATGATACAATAAAATAACTAAATATGACAAGTGAGAAATTGAGGAAATATATTTAAAAACAAATTTATTGTATTTTAGATTCAACACTAAAAAAAAATTAATTTTAGTAGAGGTTTATTAATGGAGGTTATCATAACTCCTAGTAAGCCACACACTTAGGAGAGGTTTTCTAAACCCCTATTAAGGCACACACTTAATAGAGGTTTTCCAAACCTCTGATAAGCCTCAACTGTTTTTTAATTTTTTAATGAGTCAGAGTAAATATTTTAATTTTGTTATTTTATGAAATTGTTGGTATGTTTCACAAAATTGATTTTTTCGAAGTTATCAATTTAATCAGATATATCTGGTGTGTTTGTTTGACTTGTGTCTATAACAGAATTCTCCTTGTGACTTGTGTATGTTTGTGTGTTTAACTTGCCTCGTGCCACTGGATTGCATGGATGTCGTTACCGATTTCGACAACGTCATTGTGGATGAGAGTTACAGAGTTCTTGATAAGGAATTGAAAGTTTAGATTTGTATTAAATAGGCACTGGTTTGTTTTTTTATTTATTTTATTTTATTTTTTGTTTTATTAATTTAAAAAGTTTACACTAAATTTGTTTAATCAGATGAAACCTGTGATGAATTTTCACTTCCCTGTTTTCACTTGTCACTTATCCTCTTTCTAAATTACTCTAAAAAAATAGATAAGTTTATCTGTTCTTCTTTTTTTTATTTGATAAATTAACAAATTGGAATAGTGGATTTTCATTTTTTCTGCCCTATTAGTGTTGCTATTTCTTCTTAGCAAGACGATCATTAATTTTCTAACTCTTCAAATTTATACTCAACATTCACTGCTTCTAATTCCTTCTAAATAGTACATGAATTACTATTCTTGTATTGCTGCATTTTAAGACTGTGATGAATTTTTAACCTACCCTAGAATGTTAATGGGGTAATTGTTGCTTCAATTTTGACCTTAGGGTGTTAAAAAATGGTTCCAATTAAATAGCATGCTTTACAACAAATTACATGCATGGTCACTATGAAATCCGCAAAACAACAATGATTAAAACTAATAAATTATGGCAATTAAAGTTTGAACCATTTTTTTGCACATCTGTCATTCTGTCATCAATTAAATCAAAGGGGATAAGCTCATGCTGACGCAGGGTGTTGGTCTATTAATTTTCTGTTAAAATTAGTGAGTTTTTTATTTTTTATTTTTAAATATTGATAAATTAATAGTCAGTCTTCATATTTTAATAATAAGTTAATTTCATTGCTTCCTCCAGTATTTGGTCTGAATTTTTATAACCTTAACTATTATCTAGAACATCTTTTTTCAGTATTAATAATGTGCAAATTACTTTGAAAATAAGAATTGTCTAGGTTCTTATCAGTCTAGTTATTTTTAGTTTCAGTTGATGACTCCTAGTCTGAAAATCATTGGAGCACTAATTAGAGGTAGTTTTGCAATCATTATTATCGATATATATCACCACTTGTTCTTCTTATATCAGAGTATTGGGCATTCATCTTTTGTGTCAAACCTTTATCCTTTTAGATACATAATCTACCTGGTCATTAGTAATGTACTAAATGTTATCATAGTAACTCACCTGTAAATGTGAATCTATGCTTTTACAAAATCTCTAAGGTTAAGAGAATAAATGTTATCATAGTAAGTCACCAGTAAATGTTATTTTTTGGGTTATTTGAACATAGTTGAGGTTTTGTTTCCCCTTCTCATATTTCTTATTTAGATTTCATTTTATTTTCAGGTTATATTAATCAAGAGGCGCTTTGATCCACGAGATTAAGGATTTCGTTCTTATGGTGCAGAGGAAGGATGCAAGGTGGTAAAATGGAAGTTGCGTGATTATGTTACTAAACTTTATTGTACCAATTTTAAATTTAAATTTAAATAAAAATAGTAGACATACATGTTGGTTCAGAAGCACAAGTAAAACTCACATCACATTTTTATTGGTCCATGTATTCCAACTATTTAATACTTGTTATTAGTTGTTATATATAAATAGAGAAGTAAATGGAAATTACAATCATGTTTCACTACTAAAACTTCGATAATTAATTAGAACTAATTTAAAAATTATTTAATAATAATAGAAAATATTTAAAAATCAAATATTTTTTAATTTCTATAATAGTTTTTAATTTAAATTAATTATTTTTTATTTTTAAACTTAGTTTCTATTTAATGATTTTCTTTAGTGTATATTTAAACAAAATTAAAAATAATGAACAAATTTAAAAGAATTTTAAGAATCGAGTGAGGGTATAGAGCTTTGTTCTATCAAAGAGGAGACTTCGTTGATAAATGTAGAACTGGTGTTGAACTCTCCTGCATTATGAAAAACATTGTTTTAGTTACCAACAATTAAAATTCACAAATAAATAAATCATATTTATTTTTCAATTATTTTCAAATGCAAGAACAAATTTTTAGTGTTAATTTTTTTTATCAATTTCAATCACACTTATGATAAATTTAAATTATTATTTACAGTGATTATGTAGATTAATTAATTAAAACTTTGGTAGTTAATATTAGATATTAATTTAAAAATTAGTTTATAAATTTTTATTAATAATAAAAATTACTTTAAATATTAATAGTTTTTTAATTTATAAAATATGATAAAGGTAAGCACAAATAAACAATTGAACGTCGCATATGAAAAATTATTCTAACGAGAATAATTAATTCGAACATACAACTAAATGTTGATAACCACGAATCAAACTTTTTGCATTTGGTTTAATTTATTATTTTCTTACTAATTTGTTACTGTAGTTAATATGTTTACCATGTGAATTAGCAGCTGTTGGGAATGGATAATACAAGTTGCGTCTTCATCTATGGAGGTAACGCCAGTAATTAGGTCCAAAACATGAAGAACACAATTGGAAAAGTTGAGAACCATGAGATGAATAATGTGGACATTAACATAGAGTGGTATCATTTGGGGAAGCATAACCCTAATTTTGGATTGGTCTTGATGTGACACCCCGAAAATTTATATAACTATTTTAATACACATTCTACATATTTCTGTACAAACTTAGAGTTTTTCAAAATATTTCTATTACAAGATTTTGACTTATATAAGTATAAATATTTACATATCCATAGCTCAAAATAAAACTCTGAAACTTTTAAGGCTCTCCTGCACCTGTATGGTCATCTGCTCGTGTACATAGTACAGTCATCGCAGTTCAAACACAACACGAAAAGCAAGGGTAAGCTAGTGAAAATAAAGTTCTATAATATATGCAATTAAATTAAAAGAGAAAACCAAATTTCATGACCAATTTTTCAATCTTTTTCAAATCTCAATAATAAAGCAATCACATAGATCTCACATGGATCTACACATCCAATATATTCAACAAACAACATCTTCCGGAAGACTCGTATTAAGTAAGTCCCACCAGAGACTAACACCTGATCCAAAGATTACCAGCGAATCCGACATAAAGGGTCAGGGTAAGTTCAATACAACCCAAGCCGTGCATCTCATATGTCACGGTGTGCATGAACTCCTCCATCAGCTTCTCACCACCTGATATCTTAGTCTATGTGACTTAGATCATCAGTGAAGCTCGGAGATCTCTGTTACCACATAGGTATCAATACTTAATACACAGCAAACATCAGTCCATACATTATCCCAAATGTATGAATTCAATTCCATATCATTTTCATCATACAATATCATTCAAAATGTAATCCACAATATTCAAAAGTTTATTTAACATAAAAAAAACCACACTTAAATACTAAATTATCAAAATAAAATATTTTTACAAATTTAAATATTATATAAACAAATAACACAAAATATAAACACACAGCATTCGTACTAGAGAAATTAAATATTGGGACCACGTCCCTTCCACATCCAGAATCTTCTAGCCTAGGGTGCTATAAAAGATTAAATTTAGCTTCCCTTACCTTAATTGATTGCTTCCCAAGCAACTTCTAGAATTTTATTCTCCACCGTCTGGATAAGCTTTAAGATTTACAGGCCTAATGCAAGTTATCCAAACAGAACATAAATTCAGTATATACTAGAATAAGTTGAGAGGATTAATCTTCTCAATTGACCCCACCAAGATTGATGACTAAAACATAGCGAAAAACAAAGAATAAAGGATCTTTAGAGTAAAAATGAACTTACTCTGTTTAAAATTCTGATCGGTTAGAAATGTTCCTTAACTCGCCAGCTACAACGTGGTCCGATCAGATTCTAAAATAGATGAAGATTGGACAAGGAAATTAAGAGAGAAGGAAAACAGGAGAATATGGAGAAACTGTGATGGGGGGGGGGGGGGGGGTCTGCGGTTTCTTTTCATCTTCTGTTCTTTTTTTTCACACTGTTACATTATCTCCAACTACAAAAATTTTCGTCCTCGAAAATGAACTTACCAAAAAAAGAGATTAGGGTATGATGCTTGTATCTCCTCTTCAATTTCCCAAGTGGAGTCTTCAGAGATGAGATCCCACAATACTTTAACCATGGGAATATTTCTTCCTCGAAGTTGTTTCACTTGTGAATCTAAAATTCTGATTGGCTTCACTTCAAATGACAGATTTTCTTTCACCTGGATTGAATCAGACTCTAGAATTTGACTGGGATCAGGTACGTACTTTCTTAGTTGAGATACATGAAAAATATTGTGAATGTTAGCTAAGGGAGGAGGCAAGGCAATTTCATAAGCCACAGGACCTATTCTCCTGAGAATTTGATAAGGTCCTATGAACTTAGGAGTCAACTTCTTGGCTTTGAGTGCTCTTCCTACACCGGTGAACGGTTTAACTCTAAAAAAGACATGATCACCCGCAGAGAATTCTAAAGGTCTTCTTCTTTGATCTGCATAAGATTTTTGCCTGCTGAGAGATGTTTTCAATCTTTCATGAATCATTTTGATTTTCTCATTGGTTTGTTGTATTAATTCTGGTCCGATTAACACACTTTCACCATCCTGAAACCAACACAGAGGAGTCCTGCACTTTCTTCCATACAATGCCTCGAAAGGAGCCATTCCTATGCTAGCTTGGTAACTGTTATTGTAAGTGAACTCTACCAGGGGTAGAATTTCATCCCAACTGCCCAAATGATCTAACACACAAGTCCTGAGCAAATCCTCTAAGGACTGGATAGTTCTCTCTGATTGTCCATCAGTCTGAGGATGGTATGCTGAACTAAGTCTGAGTTTAGTCCCCAAAGCTTTTTGAAGTGTTTGCCAAAATCTGGAGGTGAATCTGGGATCTCTATCTGATATTATGCTGGAGGGTACACCATGCAATCTGACTATTTCATCTATGTAAATTTGGGCCAACTTTTGCATAGAGATTCTCAAATCTATAAGTAGGAAGTGCGCTGTCTTTGTCAACCTGTCCACTATGACCTAAATAGAGTCATGCTTCCTCAAAGTACGTGGTAAGTGGGGAACAAAATCCATTGAGATACTGTCCCACTTCCACACTGGAATGTCCAACTGAGTTAACATGCCTCCGGGCCGTTGATGTTCAATCTTTGATTTCTGACAAGTCAAGCAAGCAGCTACAAACTTGGCTACATCGTTCTTCATGCCATACCACCAATAAGACTTCTTCAGATCTTGATACATCTTGGTCATTCCTGGATGTAAACTGAGTTTGCTTTTATGACCTTCAGATAACACTGTTTGTTTTAGTTCATTATCCTCCGGTATGCATATTCTATTTTTGAATCTCAAAATACCATCCACTCCTAAAGAGAAGTCTTTAGCCTTGTTAGTATTTAATAAGTCCATGAAGTTTTTCAATTGTGAATCTTCCAACTGCTTCTCCTTCACCTTTTCCAAAAATTCATTAGTTATAACTAGTGTATTACAACTAATGCAATTTGAGGACATGGAAACCTCCAAATTCATACTCCTGAAATCCTCAATCAATGCCAGCTCTTTAATCATAAGCGACGACATTTGTATCTTTTTACGACTCAACGCATCTGCAACAACATTTGCCTTCCCAGAATGGTATGTTAGCTGAAAATCATAGTCTTTTAAAAATTCAATCCACCTCCTCTGCCTCATATTAAGCTCCTTCTGATCAAACAAATACTTCAAGCTTTTATGATCACTGAACACATTAAAATTAACTCCATAAAGAAAATGTCTCCATATTTTTAAAGCAAAGACAACTGCTGTCAATTCTAGATCATGAGTTGGATAGTTTCTTTCATGCACCTTTAACTGACGAGAAGCGTAGGCGACAACTTTCCTATTCTGCATTAGAACACAACCCAATCCTTGATAGGAAGCATCACAAAAGACCTCAAAAGGCTGATTGGTATAAGGGATTGTCAATACAGGAGCATTAGTCAACCTTATTTTCAACTCTTCAAAGCTTCTCTCACATTGTTCAGTCCATGCAAAAGGATAATCCTTTCTAGTCAATTGGGTCAAAGGAGCAACTATTTTAGAAAAACCTTCTATAAATCTTCTGTAATATCCTGCTAACCCCACAAAGCTTCTAATTTCTGTAATAGTTTTAGGACGTTCCCACTGAAGCACAACCTCCACTTTAGAAGGATCTACTGATATTCCTTGTGCAGAGATAACATGTCCTAAAAATTGTAGTTCTGACATCCAGAACTCACATTTTGAAAGTTTAGCATATAATTGTTTTTCTCTTAAAATGTTCAGGACAGTTCTAAGATGTTCTGCATGTTCTTCCCTTGTACGAGAATAGATCAAGATATCATCTATGAGCACTACCACAAACTTATCAAGAAAAGGTCTGAAGATTCGATTCATATAATCCATGAAGATAGCTGGAGCATTCGTCACACCAAATGGCATAACTAGAAATTCATAGTGACCATACCTTGATCTAAAAGCAGTCTTCTGAACATCTTCCGCTTTCACTAAAATTTGGTGATAACCTGAGCGCAAATCTATCTTAGAAAAGACAACTGCTCCATGCAACTGGTCCATTAGATCGTCAATTCTAGGAAGAGGATATTTATTCTTGATTGTTAACTTGTTTAATTGTCTATAATCTATGCATAGACGTGATGAACCATCCTTCTTCTTCACTAATAGCACTGGAGCTCCCCATGGAGAAACACTAGGTCGAATGAATTGTTTCTCTAATAAGTCTTCTAGTTGTTTCTTCAATTCAGCTAACTCTGCTGGTGCCATTCGGTATGGAGAAATTGACACCGGGCCTGCTCCAGGAATCAAGTCTATCGCAAACTCTATCTCTCTTTTAGGTGGAAGTCCAGGAATCTCATCAGGAAATACATCCATAAACTCCTGAACTACAAACATATCTTTCTGTACTTTGTCAGTAACTATAGAACAAGCCAAAAACATAAAACATTCTGCACCTTCTTGTATCTCTCTCTTAAATTGTTGAGCTGAGATAACCTGCATTTCTCCTAACTTAGGAAAAATTAACTTTTTCCGACCACAATCTATAAGGATATGATTAGCAGACAACCAATCCATTCCCAATATGACCTCCAAATCCTTTAGAGGTATGCAAATCATGTTGATCTTGAATCTTTGTCCATCTATAATCACTGGACACTCAGCACACATGGAAGAAGTTACAATAATACCTTCTGTTGGTGTAGATACCACCAACTCAATTTCTAATTCTCGGACTGGAAACTTAAGTTTCTTAGCACAATCAAAAGATATAAAAGAATGGGTTGCCCCAGAATCAAACAATACAGATAACTGTGTTCCAAGGATAGAACTGTTGAAGCTGAAGGAAGCTTCTTCCCAACCTTGGCTTAAAGTGTGTTTGATGAAGAAAATTGCTTCGGTACTTTATAGTTTTGTAAAAGGATTTAAGTGAATTTTGGTTTAGGCTTAGGAGGTGAGGAAGTGATGAGGCACCGATCTGTCATCGGTCATTGGGGGAAGTAATGAGGAACCGATCTGTCATCGGTCATTGGGGAAGTATGAGGAACCAATCGGTCGTCGGTCATTGGGGAAGTATGAGAACCAATCGGTCGTCGGTCATTGGAGGAAGTAATGAGGTACGATCGGTCATCGGTCTTTGAGAAAGTAATGTGGTTCGGTCATCGGTCTTTGAGAAAGTAATGTGGTACGATCGGTCATCGGTCATTTGGAAAGTAATGTGGCACCGGTCAGTCATCGGTCATTCTGTTCTAGTTGCCTAAAGCAAGCTTAAACCAAACACAAGGAGTGTTTAAAGTTTTCAAAAATGCTGTTTAAAGTTTTCTCAAAAAGTCTGAATACTGGACAAAAATAAATCTGTTTCCTGGATAATAAATAGATTTATTTTGGTTCTGTTATTCTTAACTGTTTTTCAAACTGTTTTTTGAAAAGTGGTTAGAAACTGGTTTCTTTAAATATAGAAGACTTCTCTCACACAAGATACACAGTGCAATCACGTTTCAATCAGTTTCTGAGTGAGAAGAAGAATTCAAAGGCTTTTGTGAAAGGTTTTCAAAAGGAATTTCAAGTGTGCTTGTTCTAGGAAAACCTTGTGCTTTGTGAAGGTGCTGGTGCAGTTTTTGCAGCAGATTGAACTACTGGTTTGAGTTCTTGCATCTTCTTTTCAGGTGTATTTTTTCCTTTCTCATTTGTTGTAAAGGTGGAAGTGTTAGTCACTTCTTGATAGGGTTTCTTGGAGTGCAAGGTGTGCTGAAATAGGTGTTTTTCAGCCTTGTATGTGAGTGTTCTTGTAGGTTTCAAGAACTGTTGTATATGCTATAATTGTTGTATGTGTTTAGTGAATTCCACCTTGGTGTAAGGTGAACTGGATGTAGCTCTTGATGAGTGAACCAGTATAAAAACTTGTGTGCAATCTTCTCTCCTTTCTTGCATTTATTTCTGGAATTTGAATTGATAACTGTCCAAAATAAATCTGTTCATTTGAAATTGAATCTGTTAATTCTGGGTTTAATAAGAACTGTTCTTCTCTTGGTTGAAACCGTCTTGCAAATATCTGAACAAGTGTGTTCTGCTGTTCCTTCTAATTGTGTAAAATCTTGTTTGATTAAGTTCTGATTGTACGAAGGTGATTTGGAAAAATAAATCTGTTTTATTTGAAATCAATCTGTTCTTTTAATCTCTGTTATACAGAAGTCAGTTCCTGTTGCAAAAATTTTAAAAGATCAATTCACCCCTCCCCTCTTGATCTTCAGACCCTGCTTAACTCTAACAATTGGTATCAAGAGCAAGGGCTTGTAGGTTACTCAAGTTGTGCAGAAATGTCTGAATTCAAGATGCCTTTTGCTGAGGGAGCATCCATCAATAGGCCTCCTATGTTCGGTGGAGTCAACTATGCTTTCTGGAAAATCAGGATGAAGATTTTCATGGAGTCCATTGATATGGGCATCTGGGATGCTGTGGTGAGCGGACCTTTCATACCTATGCAGACTGTGAAAGATGAAACTGTGAAGAAACCATGGTCCGAATGGAGTGAAGCTGAAAGGAAGAAGGCTCAATATGATTCTCTGGCCAAGAATATCATCACCTCTGCACTGAATATGGATGAGTTCTTTAGGGTGTCTCAATGTCAATCAGCTAAGAAAATGTGGGAGATACTGGAGGTAACTCATGAAGGCACAGAAGATGTTAAACGGGCTAGGAAGCACTCATTGATCCAGGAATATGAGTTGTTCAGAATGCAATCTGGTGAGAGCATTGCAGATGTACAGAAACGATTTACACATATTGTAAATCATCTCACGGGTCTTGGCAAGGTTTTTGATAAGGAAGAGCTCAACATAAAGGTATTGAAATGCCTTGATAGGAGTTGGCAGCCAAAGGTAACAGCAATTTCAGAATCAAGGGATCTTTCCAAGATGTCCACTGCAGCACTCTTTGGAAAGCTGATGGAACATGAATTGGAGCTGAAAAGATTGAAAGACCAAGAAACTGTGGAGAAGAAAGTCAAAGGAATTGCCTTAAAGACCACCATGGAGCATGACACAAGTGAAGAAGAAGAAGAGAATCCTGAACAAGATGAAACCTTAAGCTTGCTCACTAGAAAATTCAGCAAATTCCTTAAAAGGAAGACTAGAGACAGAACACAGCAAAGAAAAAGGTATTCAAAACAGAATGATTCTAATTCTTCTACTTACACCTGTTTTGGATGTGGCAAACCAGGTCATATAAAAGCTGATTGTCCAAACAATCCACATAAAGAAAAATCAGCAAGCAAGAAGAATGAAAAAGGCAAGGGAAAAAGGGCTTACATATCTTGGGAGGATAATGATGTATCTTCAACAAGTGAATCCTCAAATGAGAGTGAAGAAGCAAATCTGTGCTTCATGGCAAATGATGAAGGTTCAACTTCAGACTCAGTAAGTAATTACTCAACTGATTCTGAAAATTATGATCAGCTTTTAATTGTGTTGAAGGAAACTCATGATGAAGCCAATAGACTTGCTGTCATGTGTAATAAGCTGACCAGAATTAATAAAGTTCTTGAACCTAAGGTAAAGGCTCTTGAGGAAGAACTAAACAAAGCTAAAACTGAGTTAATTAGTCTTGAATTAACCTGGCTGCATGCATCCATCAAAACATGTGAAAATTGTAAGAAATTGGAAAAACAGGTTGAATATCTTCTAAAGACTTTATCAAATTTCACAAAAGGAAAAGAAAATCTTGAAACATTGCTGGGTTCACAAAATGCTGTCTTTAATAAAAATGGTTTAGGATATAATCCTGGAATAAAGCAAAATGTTAAAAAGCTGTCCAGTTTTTTTGTTCCTGCCAAAACAGGTTTTTCTTCTTTTAACAGATTAAATACAGTATATACTGCATCCTGTTTCTACTGCATGAAATCTGGTCATACATCAAGAACATGTAGGGCTAGAAAATATCTTGTTCCTAAAGGCTTAGCCAAATGGCTTCCTAAGGAAAGGTATTAATCATGCTGGACCCTATACTAAGAGGGGTACCATATATGTAATCTGTTTTGCAGAAAAACAGCAGGAAAAATAAGTGGTACCTTGATAGCGGCTGCTCAAAACATATGACAGGTGATTTGGCCCAGTTCATAAGTTTGAAACTCAAAGCTGAAGGTTATGTCACATATGGGGACAACAATAGAGGAAAAATTCTTGGAAGAGGAGATGTTGGCACTAAAGACTCAACTATAATTGAGAATGTCCTATATGTTGAAGGCTTAAAGCATAATCTTCTCAGTATTAGTCAGCTTTGTGATAAGGGATACTTGGTTAATTTTGAAGCCAACACATGTACAATTTCAAATCAGAACTCTGGTAAGGTGTTGTTCACAGGGAAAAGGGTAAACAACATCTATCTCCTAGACATTGTTAATAACAATTCTAAAAATGAATGCTTGTTGTCAAAAAATGATGAGTCTTGGCTATGGCACAGGAGGTTGGCTCATATCCATATAGATCACTTGAATAAATTGTTGTCTAAGGATCTTGTTTCTGGTCTACCAAAAATATGTTTTAAAAATAACAGGTTGTGTGATGCATGTGTAAAAGGAAAACAGATTAGAACCTCTTTTAAATCTAAAGATATAGTTTCTACAAATAAAATTCTGGATGTATTGCATATGGATTTATTTGGACCATCTAGGACTGCTAGCCTTGCTGAAAATTATTATGCTTTGGTGATTGTTGATGACTTTTCTAGATATACTTGGACTCTATTCATTGCTTCTAAAAATGATACATACAAAGCTTTCAAGAAATTGGCAAAGGTTTTGAACAATGAAAATGAGAACTGCATAAAACAGATTCGTAGTGATCATGGGGGAGAATTTCAAAATGCAAAATTTGATAAGTTTTGTGAAAAGCATGGCATAACACATAGCTATTCTGCTCCTAGGACACCTCAACAAAACGGTGTGGTTGAAAGAAAGAATAGATCTTTGGAAGAGTTAGCAAGAACTATGTTAAATGAATCAAATTTACCAAAGTATTTCTGGGCTGATGCTGTTTATACTGCTTGCTATGTGCTTAACAGAACATTGATAAGACCTATTCTTAAGAAAACCCCTTATGAACTGTACAAAGGAAGAAAACCTAGCATTAGCCATCTTAGAGTATTTGGGTGCAAATGTTTTATTCTAAATAATGGTAAAGATAATCTTGGGAAATTTGACCCTAAATCTGATAAAGGTATACACCTTGGTTATGCTATAAATGGACATGCTTATAGAGTCTATAACAAAAGATTGCTTGCTGTAGAAGAGTCTATGCATGTGGTGTTTGATGAAACAGATTGTTCTATACCGAAATCTGTTTTGGATGAATCTGGTGTGGATGATTTAAGAATAATTCTGCAGAAAAATCAATCCACTGAATTTGATACAACTAATCCAAATGCTGTCAAAGAGTCTGTTGTGAATGCAGGGTTGCCTAAGGAATGGAAGACTCCCAAGGATCTTACTCTTGACAATGTAATTGGAAAACTAGAGAAAGGAGTCTCAACCAGAAATTCTCTCAACAATTTCTGCAGAACAGTAGCTTTTGTGTCACAGATTGAGCCTAAAAGCCTGGAAGAAGCACTGCAAGACAGCAATTGGATAACAGCAATGCAGGAAGAACTGAACCAGTTTGAATACAATGAAGTGTGGACCTTAGTTCCAAGAAAGCATGAGATGAATATCATAGGAACCAAGTGGGTGTACAGGAACAAGCTGGATGAACATGGAGCTATCACTAGAAACAAAGCAAGGCTGGTTGCTAAAGGATACAACCAAGAAGAAGGTATTGATTTTGGTGAAACCTATGCACCAGTAGCACGCCTTGAAGCTGTCAGATTACTTCTAGCATTTTCCAGCATCAAAGGCTTCAAATTGTTTCAAATGGATGTTAAAAGTGCATTCCTAAATGGGTACATAAATGAGGAGGTGTTTGTTTCCCAGCCCCCAGGCTTTGAAGATTACAAAAATCCAGAACATGTGTACAAGCTTAAGAAGGCCTTGTATGGACTAAAACAAGCACCAAGGAAATGGTATGAAAGGTTAAGTGAATTTTTGCTTTCTCAAGGCTATAACCGTGGTAATTCTGACAAGACTCTATTCATTAAGAAGAAAAGGGAAGATATTATCCTGGTACAAGTGTATGTAGATGATATAATCTTTGGGTCAACCAATGAGGAAATGTGTGAAGCTTTTGTCAATACAATGATGAGAGAGTTTGAGATGTCAATGTTGGGAGAAATGAACTTCTTCCTTGGCCTGCAAGTGAAACAGCTCAAGGATGGAATCTTCATTAGTCAAGAAAAATACTGCAAAGAGCTGCTAAAAAAATTTGATATGGATCAATGTAAGGCAATTAGCACTCCTATTTCAACAAGCTGTCAACTAGACCAAGACTGTGCAGGAAAACCTGTTGACCAATCCAAGTTCAAAAGCTTAATTGGATCCCTGCTGTACTTAACTGCCAGCAGACCTGATATTATGTTTGCTGTATGCCTATGTGCCAGATATCAATCTGATCCAAGGGAATCTCACTACAATGCAGTCAAGAGAATTCTGAAATACTTGCAAGGGACAAAATCTGTTGGACTATGGTATCCTAACCATGTTTCCTTATACTTAAATTGTTTTTCAGATTCTGATTTTGCAGGGTGCAAGGTTGACAGAAAGAGCACTAGTGGAACATGTCACATGCTAGGATCAAGCCTGATTTCTTGGCATTGCAAGAAACAAGCTTGTGTTGCCCTCTCTACAGCAGAAGCAGAATACATTGCTGCTGGAAGCTGCTGTGCTCAAACATTATGGCTAAGGCAACAACTAAGTGACTATGGAATACTGTTAAACAAGATACCTATTAATTGTGATAATACCAGTGCTATAAATCTGTCTAAAAATCCTGTGTTACATTTAAGAACAAAGCACATAGAGATTAGACATCATTTCTTAAGAGAAAATATAGCTAATGGTATTTGTGATATTAAATTCATTAGTACTGAGTTTCAATTGGCTGATCTGTTTACAAAACCTCTGGCTAAAGATAGGTTTTATTTCTTGTTAAACGAATTGGGTATTATCAGCTTAAATTGTTCACTGCAGTGATATTTTAAATCTATAACATGTTATTTCTCTGGTTAATCTGTTTATTTCTGTGCCTAAAATATACATAACTAGGAAAGAGAAATTATACATGCACCTTAACTGCTTTATTGCTTTGACCAGCAGGTTTATGGCTGTTCTGTCTGGATATTCAAACTGGTTTGACTAACTGTATGGAAAGCTATTTCTCACTAAAAGCTAAAACACTTTTTCAAAATGATTTTGCCTCTTTCCAAAAACTGAAACTGCTGCAGGAATAAAATCTGTACTGACTCTGTGTTTTTGATTTGTTTCTTCTTCACACTCCAACTCTGCTAAGCATTAATACAATCTGTTTGATTCTATAAATAATGGTATTCAAAACCTGTAGTTCACACATTCAACTTCTGCTTGCAATCTCTCAGTTTTCTTTTGATAAAGAGGAACAGGTTTCAGAAATAGCATCATTGGTATACAAAAGGAAGAAATCCCGTGAGCAGAAGAATAACACTCAAGGTATTTTAGATAAATGGTTCGATGGTGATGCTGAAGCCATGACCACTTACTTACATGAGATAAGTAGAAAACAGGTAAATGTGCCAAAGATTCTCGAGTTTTCATGGATGAAGAGTGAAAAGCTGACTGAACCCAAAGCACTTCTCAAGCATCAGAGATTGAAGCCATTTCTTGAAATGACTGGCAACATCTATCCAGATCTAGTGAAGGTATTCTATACCAATCTGACCCTTGATGGGAAAAATTTAATTTCCCACGTAAAAGGTGTCCAAATAAAAATAACAAGTGAAGTTTGGAGCAACATCGCTGGAATCAAGTATTCAGGCCTCAAGGTGGGAAAGGGAAACACAACCATGATTCAAGAATTCAATAAAATTCAGTTCTACACAAGCTGCATGAGAGATAAGAATCAACACATAAACAGGTTTCATGCAGGTAATCTGAACCTAACTCCTAGGTTTCTAGCCTATGTTATTGCATGGCAACTGACACCTAGGGGAAGTAATCATGCTACATTACATGAGGAAGACCTCATTTTACTCTACTGTCTCATGCATCGCATAAAAATAAATTGGGTTTGTGTAATGACAGAGCATATGCTCAAATCCAAGAGGCTATCTGATTACAGATTTCCCTATGCAATTTTCATTTCAAAATTAATCGATTGTTTTGAGATTGACACTACTAATGAGAGAAACGAGCCAATCAAAGCAATTAGTGAAATCGACAACTCTACGCTCATGAAGATGAGATTTCTCAAGGAAGGTGAAGAGTGGGTTTTTAAAAGGACAACAGGTCCTAGAATGGAACATGGTACGTCCAACCACAACAACAATGATGATGAAGAACCTGCTGTTCCTATGGAAGATGACAATGTTCATGCTGATCATCAACCGAATCATGATGACTTGGATGCTACAGAAAACAATGCACTGGTTGCATATCATTCTCCCGAATTCAGAGGTGAACCTTTGTCTAGTTTTGAAAGGCAAGTACTGCATCGACTTGACAATCTTTCAGAAGACCAGAAAGCCTACTTTGAGATGACTCAAGCCAGGTTCCAACATCTAGATTATCAACTCGAGGGAGTACAGGAACAACTGGCTGAGCTTTACAGGGAATAGTTTTCTTTCTTCCCAATATTGTCTTCTTATATCTGTTGAACATTATCCTTTTATTTATGTTTCATCTCTATTCTGGAATGTATTCCCCTCTTAAGGACTTTATGAACTATCATGTATGGCTATTATATGCTTCTGTTTTTATTTGATCCCATGCTGTTTGATGAATCCAAAGGGGGAGAAAAATAGCTGATCTTATAAGTTGCAGTGGTATAGGGAGGTATATATATTCTCTACTCTTCTCTTATTCAATATTCACTTTAAATCTTTGTATTGTGGAATCAAGCTTTGTACAGGTATTGATCTTTCTTCAAAGCAATCGAGCTATGGGGATTTGTCTCCATCAAACAGGGGGAGATTGTTGAAGCTGAAGGAAGCTTCTTCCCAACCTTGGATTAAAGTGTGTTTGATGAAGAAAATTGCTTCGGTACTTTATAGTTTTGTAAAAGGATTTAAGTGAATTTTGGTTTAGGCTTAGGAGGTGAGGAAGTGATGAGGCACCAATCTGTCATCGGTCATTGGGGGAAGTAATGAGGAACCGATCTGTCATCGGTCATTGGGGAAGTATGAGGAACCAATCGGTCGTCGGTCATTGGGGAAGTATGAGAACCAATCGGTCGTCGGTCATTGGAGGAAGTAATGAGGTACGATCGGTCATCGGTCTTTGAGAAAGTAATGTGGTTCGGTCATCGGTCTTTGAGAAAGTAATGTGGTACGATCGATCATCGGTCATTTGGAAAGTAATGTGGCACCGGTCAGTCATCGGTCATTCTGTTCTAGTTGCCTAAAGCAAGCTTAAACCAAACACAAGGAGTGTTTAAAGTTTTCAAAAATGCTGTTTAAAGTTTTCTCAAAAAGTCTGAATACTGGACAAAAATAAATCTGTTTCCTGGATAATAAATAGATTTATTTTGGTTCTGTTATTCTTAACTGTTTTTCAAACTGTTTTTTGAAAAGTGGTTAGAAACTGGTTTCTTTAAATATAGAAGACTTCTCTCACACAAGATACACAGTGCAATCACGTTTCAATCAGTTTCTGAGTGAGAAGAAGAATTCAAAGGCTTTTGTGAAAGGTTTTCAAAAGGAATTTCAAGTGTGCTTGTTCTAGGAAAACCTTGTGCTTTGTGAAGGTACTGGTGCAGTTTTTGCAGCAGATTGAACTACTGGTTTGAGTTCTTGCATCTTCTTTTCAGGTGTATTTTTTTCCTTTCTCATTTGTTGTAAAGGTGGAAGTGTTAGTCACTTCTTGATAGGGTTTCTTGGAGTGCAAGGTGTGCTGAAATAGGTGTTTTTCAGCCTTGTATGTGAGTGTTCTTGTAGGTTTCAAGAACTGCTGTATATGCTGTAATTGTTGTATGTGTTTAGTGAATTCCACCTTGGTGTAAGGTGAACTGGATGTAGCTCTTGATGAGTGAACCAGTATAAAAACTTGTGTGCAATCTTCTCTCCTTTCTTGCATTTATTTCTGGAATTTGAATTGATAACTGTCCAAAATAAATCTATTCATTTGAAATTGAATCTGTTAATTCTGGGTTTAATAAGAACTGTTCTTCTCTTGGTTGAAACCGTCTTGCAAATATCTGAACAAGTGTGTTCTGCTGTTCCTTCTAATTGTGTAAAATCTTGTTTGATTAAGTTCTGATTGTACGAAGGTGATTTGGAAAAATAAATCTGTTTTATTTGAAATCAATCTGTTCTTTTAATCTCTGTTATACAGAAGTCAGTTCCTGTTGCAAAAATTTTAAAAGATCAATTCACCCCTCCCCTCTTGATCTTCAGACCCTGCTTAACTCTAACAAGAACAAATACCTCTAACAAGGCTATCAGACTGTGAAGCTTCAGCTCCACTAATGGCAAAAACTCTGCCAGCTGCTCTGGGCTTTTGATTATTATTTTGTTGTACTTGCTGCACTCCGCCAGAATTTGGAGCTCTCAATTGGACGCGGCAGTCTTTTGTTGCATGACCATACTTGTGACATCTATCACATATCACATTTATCACTGGATGAGGGCAAAATCTAACAACATGTGGCCCACCGCATCTAAAACATCTGAGACTAGGTGGTGAATGAGAACTGGGTCTTCCACTGCTATAAGATTGAGGTCTGAAATAAGGTTTCTTTCTATCTTCATATTTAAGCATGCTTTTAGAAGGTCCTCCCACTTGAGGCTTAGCAAGTCTGCTACTACTTTTCAAACTCTCCACCACTTTTGCTTTCTCTACTAGAGCAGGGAAATCTCTAATGGACATAGGAATCACCACTTCTTTAAGTTCTTGCTTCAACCCAAACTCAAATTTTCTACATCTCCAAGCCTCAGTCATGGTCTGGGTGTAGAATCTAGCTAGGTGTTTGAACCTAGTTGCATATTCAGTGACTGAAAGATTTCCTTGTTCCAGCTGGATGAATTCAATTTCTTTTGCATATGTGACACTATCAGGAAAATACTCCTCCATAAATCTTACTTTGAAATTATCCCAAGTGACAATTTCTTCTCTATCCTCCATTATCTGCTTCATACCTATCCACCAAAACTCAGCTTCTTCAATAAGCATATAGATGGCATAAGATAACTTTTTCTCTTCTGGGCATTGAGTAGCTTCAAAGATTCTTTCTATGTCTCTCACCCACTGGTCTGCTTCATCTGGATTTACCTTCCCATTAAATTTAGGTGGATTGTGTCTCAGAAAATCCTCCAGACTAAAGGTATGAGGTTGTTGATGAAGCTGAGACGCTTCTGCTGCTAATCTAGCGGTTTCTAATTGATGAAGTGCGGCATGATGCTGTTGTGCCATAGTAGCACTCTGTTGTTGCAAGGCTGTTGCCATCATCTCTATTGCCCGAGCTAAGTTGGGCATATCTACTGGTGGAGGAGGAGTAGGTGATCTACGTGCCATCTTCTAAGCACATAAAGAATTGGGTTAGAAATTACTAAAAATTTCCAACTACTTCTTTAAGTCAAATTAACTAAAAAAAAACACACAAAATAGATACAAAATCAATTAAGACTTATCTCTAAAATGTACTCTAACGATTTAGAATTAAGATAGAAAATAATCTTGATCCAGTCATGAGTGTGCACCCTCACCACTCTATCAAGATTCTTTTCATTCTTAATACTTTCAGCTTTATTCGTAACAACTACTTTGACTCAAGCACAAACAAGATTTCAAGAAAACAACTTTATTAAACATCCTATTAGATACTTTTATCTAAGTCTTGAAGCTAGACTTGAACACAAATCTACACACAGGAGAAACGCACTAAACCCACTACCCTCAGGTTATCCTTAGGATGAACCGCTCTGATACCATTAAAATGTGACACCCCGAAAATTTATATAACTATTTTAATACACATTCTACATATTTCTGTACAAACTTAGAGTTTTTCAAAATATTTCTATTACAAGATTTTGACTTATATAAGTATAAATATTTACATATCCATAGCTCAAAATAAAACTCTGAAACTTTTAAGGCTCTCCTGCACCTGTATGGTCATCTGCTCGTGTACATAGTACAGTCATCGCAGTTCAAACACAACACGAAAAGCAAGGGTAAGCTAGTGAAAATAAAGTTCTATAATATATGCAATTAAATTAAAAGAGAAAACCAAATTTCATGACCAATTCTTCAATTTTTCAATCTTTTTCAAATCTCAATAATAAAGCAATCACATAGATCTCACATGGATCTACACATCCAATATATTCAACAAACAACATCTTCCGGAAGACTCGTATTAAGTAAGTCCCACCAGAGACTAACACCTGATCCAAAGATTACCAGCGAATCCGACATAAAGGGTCAGGGTAAGTTCAATACAACCCAAGCCGTGCATCTCATATGTCACGGTGTGCATGAACTCCTCCATCAGCTTCTCACCACCTGATATCTTAGTCTATGTGACTTAGATCATCAGTGAAGCTCGGAGATCTCTGTTTCCACATAGGTATCAATACTTAATACATAGCAAACATCAGTCCATACATTATCCCAAATGTATGAATTCAATTCCATATCATTTTCATCATACAATATCATTCAAAATGTAATCCACAATATTCAAAAGTTTATTTAACATAAAAAAAACCACACTTAAATACTAAATTATCAAAATAAAATATTTTTACAAATTTAAATATTATATAAACAAATAACACAAAATATAAACACACAGCATCCGTACTAGAGAAATTAAATATTGGGACCACGTCCCTTCCACATCCAGAATCTTCTAGCCTAGGGTGCTATAAAAGATTAAATTTAGCTTCCCTTACCTTAATTGCTTGCTTCCCAAGCAACTTCTAGAATTTTATTCTCCACCGTCTGGATAAGCTTTAAGATTTACGGGCCTAATGCAAGTTATCCAAACAGAACATAAATTCAGTATATACTAGAATAAGTTGAGAGGATTAATCTTCTCAACAGACCCCACCAAGATTGATGACTAAAACATAGCGAAAAACAAAGAATAAAGGATCTTTAGAGTAAAAATGAACTTACTCTGTTTAAAATTCTGATCGGTTAGAAATGTTCCTTAACTCGCCAGCTACAACGTGGTCCGATCAGATTCTAAAATAGATGAAGATTGGACAAGGAAATTAAGAGAGAAGGAAAACAGGAGAATATGGAGAAACTGTGATGGGGGGGGGGGTCTGCGGTTTCTTTTCATCTTCTGTTCTTTTTTTTCACACTGTTACACTTGATGGGAAGAAAAAGGATAAGGAGTGTAAGGGAAGAGTGGAAAAACACATTGCTCGAGAAAGAAACTTTGATGTAGCTTTCAAAGAACATTAAAATTTGGAGCAAATGGAGTTTTCAAAATTTTAATTTTTTTTTATAATTTTTCAGTTGTTTTAGAATTTATGTGCATTAAAAAACACAATCTATTAAAAAAAATAACCCATTTAAAAAAATTCAAAAAAATGGAAGTAACGGGAGTTTGTAAAACCTTTGAAAGTAACGGGAGTTTACAGAACTGCTGGAAAATAATTAATCTTCTAGGGTTACTCAAAACCGTTGGTAATTTGTTAGTGATGCTAGATCTTTCAGGGGAAAAACAAACTGCGGATAACGCACTTGGCGGGAGTTAAAATCGTCAGAAATGCCAAATATAACTCTCGTTAAAAATAAATTTTCTTGTAGTACAAATATTGAAACAAACATTGATAATCGAAAGAGAGTAAATAAATTTGAACTTTTCGTAACTCAATCAATCTTCATTTAATACTATTTGAGATTTTTAAATTTCTAACAAAACCAAGTATATATTTCGTAAATGAGTAATAAAAATATTATTAATAATTAAAAAAACATGATACTGTAGAAAAAATCAATTATTGTAGAATGGCAATTGATTCAAAATATTTAAAAATAAATTTATTATTTTTTAAATTCAAATATTGGAGCAAATCTCAACACTTGACAGAGAGTTAATAGATTTGACATTTTGGTAATACAATAAATTATCATTTAATATTACATGAAAATTTTTAATTTTTCAATAAAAATCAAACACACAACTCGTAAATGAGTAATAATAATAATAGTAATTAAAAAACACTATACAATAAAATAATTCAATATTGTAAAAGGTAATTGATGCAACAATATTTCAAAATAAATATATTGTTTTTCAAATTCAAAAAATTGGAACATATCTCAACTATAACTTAGTAAATTAGCATTTAACACTCTATGAAACTTTTCAATTTTCAATAAATTCAAACCCATAATTTGTAAATGAGTAATAATAAAAAAAATTAAAAAATATGATACAATAAAACAACTAAATACTTTAAAATAGTAAATGATACAAAAATATCTAAAAATAAATTTGCTATTTTCAAAATTCAAATATTGGAACATACCTTAATAATAGAAAGAAATTAAATAAATATGAGATTTGGTAACTCAATAAATTATCATTTAATATGTATTAAACTTTTCAATTTCTAATAAAATTAAACACACAATAATAATTAAAAAATATTATAAAATAAAATAATTAAATACTATAAAAAAAAATTGATGCAAAATATTTAAAAACAAATTTTTAATTTTTAAATTTAAATATTAAACAATCCTCGATAATTGAAAAAAAGTGAATAATTTTTTTTTTAATTTAATAAATTATCATTTAATACCGAAGAAAAATTTTACGTTTATAATAAAATCAAACATGCAATTTGTAAATAAATAATAATATTAACAATAATTAAAGATACGATACCATAAAAAAATTAAATATTATAAAAGAGTAATTAATCTAAAATATTTAAAATCGAATTTGTTGTTGTTTAAATTTTAATATTGAAACAGATTCAGATTAAAAAATGGTAATTAAATAATAATTATTAAAGAGTTAAATACTCTAAAAGAGTAATTAATACAAAAATATTTAAAACAAAATTTACTATGTTTTAAAATTCAAATATTGGAACGTCCTTATATAATTAGAAAAAATTGAATAAATATAACATTTTGATAACCGATCAAACTGTCATTTAATATGAAGAAAATTTTAATTTCTAAGAAAACCAAACACTCCATTCGTAAATCAGTAATTGATAATAATAATTAAATACTCTAAAGAAGTAACTGATACAAAATATTTGTAAACAAATATTGTAACAGATCCCCATAATTGTAAATAGTATATTTTATTTAATAAATTAAATTTAAACTTCACTCACTAATTTCGTAAACTTCCCTTAACCAAGATGAACGAATTTACATATTTTCTCTTTAGGAAATACTTTTCTCAAATAAAAAATCAAGTCATTTCGTTGATATTTTGTATTTTCTTAATTACCAACAAATTACGATTAAAGTCATAATATAAAGAAAATTTTCATCATTAGTTGTCACTGCTTATAGATTCTGCCCAAAAAAAAAAAAAACTGCCTATAAAATTTTGACATAGTAAAATTCATTTGTGTTGTGATGGGTGCTTCTAAATAACTATTAATTCAAACAACTACTGATTTCGTAAGTCTATTAACTTTTGATATTAACTTATTATTAATAGTTAAATAATGATTACTGAAAAAATAAATACTCAAAAGAATAATTGATGTAAATATATTTAAAAATAAATTTACTATTTTTTAAAATTCAAATGTTTGAACATAGCTCTATAATTAAAAAGGATTGAATAAAACATAACATTTTAGTAACTTAACATTTATCATTTAATATTTTAAATAAATTTTAGTTTCTAAAAAAATTAAACATTCAAATCGTAAATTAATGATAATAATAATAATTAAAAAAATATACAATAAAATAATTAAATATTGTGAATGAGTAATTTATACAAAATATTTAAGAACATTGAAACAAATCTCAATGATTATAAATACTATATTTTATTTAACAAATTAAATTTAAATTTCTTTCTCTAGTTTCGTAAACTTCCCTTAACCAAGATGAATGAATCTACATTTTCTTTTTTGAGAAATAGCTTCTTCAATACAAATCAACTCATTTCACTCACATTTTGTTTTAATTACGAACTAATTACAATCAAAGTCGTAATATAAGAAAATTTTCCATCATTAGTTGTCACGACTTTTAGATTATGCAAAAAATAAATTGCTTATAGATTTGTGACATAGTAAGATTCGCTTTAGTGTTGTGATGTGTGCTTCTAAATAACTATTAATTCAAACAATTACTGATTTGATTTCATAATCCTATTTGTAACCTACTGTTAAAAACAGAAACCAAAGACCCAAACCCCACCCCCACCACCTTTTTCTTTCGTTTTTTTTTCTTTTTCTCTCTCCCTCTCCCTTCTCTCTTCAACTTCTCTTCCATACATTATCTATTCCAAAATTTGATCACGCCATGGTGTAGCTGAGGAGTCAGGGTACATTTCTACTCGATCAGATTTTCAAACAGAGTAAGTTCATTTTTACTCTAAAGATCCCTTATTCTCTATTTTTCTCTATGATTTAGTCATCAATCTTAGTGGGACCAGTTGAGAAAAGTGTTTCTCTCAACTTTATTAAGCTCGTACTAAAATTTGATAATTTTTGGATAACTTGCTTTAGGTCCCTAGATTTTAGAGTGGTTCCCCTGCGTGAACCGGAATTTTCTCGGAATAAGGAATTTCAGGTAAGGAAAGCTAAATTTATTTTTTAATAGCACCCTAGGCTAGAAGATTCTGGATGTGGAAGGGACGTGGTCCCAATATTCAATTTCTCTTGCAAGAATGTTGTGTGTTTATATTTTGTGTTGTTTGTTTATATATTATTTAAACTTGTAAAAATATTATATTTTGATGGTTTAGTATTTAAGTGTTATTTTTTTATATTAAATAAGATTTTAAATATTTTGGATTGTGTTTTGGAATGATACTGTATGATGAAAATGATATGAAATTGATGTCATACATTTGGGATAATGTAAGAGTTGTTGTTTGATGACATTAAGTATGAAAAACCTATGTTTAACGGAGATCCTCTAGCTTCACTGATGATCTAAGTCATGTAGACTAAGATATCAGGTGGTGAGAAGCTGAGAGGGAGTTCATACACACCGGGTCCCGTTGTAGACACTCGGTATTGGATGTTTGAACTTACCCTGATCCTTTCTGTTGGATTCGCTGGTAATCTTTGGATCAGGTGGTAGTCTCTGGTAGGGGCATACTTAATGAGTCTTCCGGAAGACGAAGTGGGATTGAAATGAAATCCAATGACTGTGATTGAAAATAGATCCATGTGTGCTCTATATGAATGATGAAATTGATATTGAGATTTTATATAACAACATTTAAAGAAATGTTTATAAACTATTAGTTTGATTTGTTCTTTTTGCATGAATTTAATATGTTATGAAATTTCTTTTCACTAGCTTACCCTTGCTTTTTTTGTTGTGTTTGAACTGCGATGACTGTACTACGTACACGAGCAGATGATCATGCAAGTATCTGAGGTTCTGGAGAGCTTTAGGATGTTATTTTGAACTGTATATTGTAAATATTTTTATTTCTATAAGTCCTAATCATGTATTAGGAATGTTTTGAAAAACTCCAACTTTGTATAGAACTAGTAGAACTTTTATTGTATTAGTTAGATGAAATTTTCTGGGATGTTACATTTAATGGTATCAGAGCGGTTCATCCTTAGGATGACTTGAGGGTAGTGAGTTTATTGTGTTTCTCCTGCGTGTAGATTTTTGTTCAAGTCTAGTTTCAAGACTTAGTTAAAAGTTTCTAATAGGATGTTTAACAAGGTTTTTTTTATTTTAAAAAAGTCTTGTTTATGGTTGAATAAAAGTGATTGTTATGAATAGAGATGAAGGTATTAAGAATGAAAAAGATCTTGATAAAGTAGTGAGGATGCGCACACTCATGACTAAATCAAGATGATTTTCTATCTTAATTCTAAAAGTATAGTATATATATATATATATATATATTTTTTTTTTTTGTATATGTTTTGGATTGGTTATTTCTATATTACATGAAGTTGATATTGAGCACAAGTTTATTTTAGGGAAATAAATTTAATCAGTGTAAGTGTTTGGTTGTACGTATGGATTCAAATTCTAAGTGAGTTTGAGACGTTTGTCTTTGGAGGACCTAGATATAATCTTTTGGGATGAATTGACTTTATGTTGATCACTTTATTTTTTTATTTTATTTTTTTATTTATTTTTCAATTGTGATGACTAGAAATGTGAAATCTCCAAATTGGAATAATATGGAATGAGTAGTTGCACAATGTGTATGGAATGAGTCACAAATTAGAGTAGCTTGTTTTATAATTTGGCTTCAAATAGAGATAAATAATAAATGTTAGAGAAGTAGTACTTCGGCAAAATGGAGTTGTATACACAATTTTTTCTAGAGTAAGTGTCAAGGTTGTATTCAAAGATTAAAGTGGAATTTTCTTGGGTCTGGTGCTTGAGTAGGGTTGGCATAATGACACATTATAAAATGACTTCATCTGAGTAGTAAAGTTAAAAAAATTAAATTGGAGGAAATAGATTGTCAGATCGAGTATGCTACCATGAGGAATATCAATATTGTTGGTGAAGAAAAAGGAGGATGAGGAATCTAGATTATGTGTGGATTTTTGAAAAATAAACGAGATTGTTGAGGGATGATGGTATGATGGATCAAGTTGCATGAAACATCAATGTTTTCCAAGTAGACATGAGATTCAGGTATCCAAAACTTTAAGTAAAAAGGGAAGATGTGTATAAGACAACCTATAAATTCAAATATGATCAGTAGAAGTGAGTATGTCATCACAAGGCTAGCATGGAAAGAGAAAGTTTTATGGATTTAATTGATTGTTACAGGAGGTTGATTAGTTACATTCAATATTATAAGAATCTTAAGTACTTGTTTGATTAAAAGAGACTAGATGTGTGACAAAAGAGATTGGTGAAGTTAGTAAAGGAGTAAGATTTCAATTTTGTGTATCATCGGAGGAGGGAAAAATTTGGTTGAAACTGCCATGAGTAAGGAGACATTTCAAGTATCAAATGTAATGGTTAAAGATTCAAATTAATGGAGTTAAGAACTAAGTGGACTGAGAATTTTATTATAGAAGTAAAGGGGGAATTTTGAGATTGAGGATAAGTTGTTTATATTTGCAAACAAGAAGTCAAAGAACATAGTCTAGTATAAAAGATATAAAAATGATTTAATGTGAATCACGCATAACTAAGATAATATTTGAAGAAGTTTTGTGATGGTTCAACATAAAGAGGAAGTGTCTCCATATGTCCTTGTTTGTTTGACCTATAAAAGACTAAAATGGAGTATCAAAGACTTGGGATAATGTTACAACCATTGGACATGACTAAGTAGAAATAAAGTTGTGTTGTTATATGTGTGGTTCATTTTCCACAAACAATGAGAGTACACAATGGAATATGGATTGTGGTAGACTGAGTAATGAACGATGCATAATTCCTTTTGGAGAAGATGGATGGAGTTTTGAAAAATTATTAGTTTTAGTGGAAGTACTATCCTGGGAAAGGAAATATTGTGGCAGATGGTTAAAGTCATGAGGAGACGTAAGTATCAACACTTAAGATTATATGGTTGGAGTTGAGTGGAAATTTTAACAATTTAAATTTGGAAGTTGTAGTACATTTTTTTATAACTAACGAGTTTCTAGAAAAAGTGAGAGTAAAGAAATTGGTGAAATTGAATTTGAAGACTATTCTAAGATTATTATGTAATGATGAAACTAAAGAGTTCTGTGTGGGAAACAAATGGTATATTCAAATTTAGAAAACAAAATATGTGTGTCAAGGATGAAAAATTGAAGTAGATGGGTCATCTAAGAGTCACAAAAGCAAATTCAATGACATATAAGTATGATCCAAGGGTATCAAGATTTCAGGAAGTTTATTTGGTGACATGGTACGAAGGAAGATAAAGTCAAGCATGTAGTTACTTGTTTATCTGTTAAAAGAAAAATAAAATCAAAGGTTGAACAAATAATGACTAGGAAGTATGTTAACATAGTTTGACATTTTCGGGATGGGAGTGAAATAATATTTTCATGAATTTTATCACCTACTTGTCACATAGAGCGAAGAAAAATGGCTCAGTATGAGTAATATGGGATGGATTAATGAAGACTATGCATGTTCTACCTATGGAAGGGAATTATATGCTTGAGGTTATGCAGATAATTGCGTGAGCTAAGAAGCCTCAATTTGATAAAAGTGGTGAAGAGGTCACATTGGGTACTGTAACTAATGTTAAGGAAGTTTGTGTTTGGCTGAATTATTCTTATCTTTTCATAAGGGTGAGAATGAATCCTTTAGCACATGGTATTGGGTGGAATGGTAGATCTTACTCTTAGTCCTAAGCAGAGGTCTCTAGTAATTGATGTTGCACGTCCCTCTGAATATGAGAATATTATTGCTTGAAATAGAAGAACAAAATGAGCTAGTGATGTTGACACCCACATATGACCATTAAAAAGTAAAAGAGGTTCTCCCAATAAATATGGGAAGAATCCTTTTTGATTTAGTTATACCTATCCCAAGGTTCTATGGATTCCATTTCTTTGGAATTTGGTGTTGCCTATATTAGTATAAACTTGGATTGGATAACATGAGTATTATTAGAGATATGCTTCTAGAGAGGTTGGTGTGAGGTGTCTCTGTTCATGTTAGAATACAACAAAGTCGTGGATCTTTGAGTTATGTCGCATGAAAATCTCTTAGGCAATTTGACAAGAATCTTTTAGCAGAAACATTGCAAAATACTTGAAGATCATGAGGTTGACCTAAATCATCTGTTTAAGATGGAGGTAAAAAAAAACATCGAAGCATTCATTGATATACATCAGGAGGAAGTTAGTCAAGTAAAAAAAAATGTATTTTTTTTATCACCTTAGTTATCAACAACTGTGAGTCAAATTTTGAGAACTATAATGATTGAAGACATCTTCGACCAGACAGACATCTCATGCAAATAAATGAAGACCTTTAAGTTTCTCTATGAGTAATCATGATTTTCTGAGATTTACATCATTCATTGGTGTAAAGAAAACAATCATATATCAGAAAACGAGTCCAAGTTCATAGATCTTTACTAGATTCTCAAGAGAATAGGTTCTACTGCTTATAAAATTGTTTATCTCTTTCGTTAGTCAACATTCATAATGTCCTTCATGTATCGTAACTAAGGAAATATATATAATTGATTGCAATCGTCATCTAGTTTCTCTTTTAGTTAAATAAAAGATCTTTTTGTTAAAGTGAAGTTAGTCAAAATTTTGGGTTCTCAAGTAAAGTAACTTCCTAATAGAAAAATTGACACAGTCAAAGTATGGTGAAATCTCAAATGTTGTGATTACACTTGAGGAATAAAAGAGAAGATAAGATAATCATATCCTAATTTTTCTTGACAAGCTAATTTTCGAGGACGGAAATTTTGTTGTTGGGGATAATTGTAACCTACTATTAAAAACAGAAACCAAAGACCCAAACCCCACCCCCACCACCTTTTTCTTTCATTTTTTTTTCTTTTTCTTTCTCCCTCTCCCTTCTCTCTTCAACTTCTCTCCCATACATTATCTATTCCAAAATCTGATCACGCCATGGTGTAGCTGAGGACTCAGGGTACATTTCTACTCGATCAGATTTTCAAATAGAGTAAGTTCATTTTTACTCTAAAGATCCCTTATTCTCTATTTTTCTCTATGATTTAGTCGTCAATCTTAGTGAGGCCAGTTGAGAAAAGTGTTTCTCTCAACTTTATTAAGCTCGTACTAAAATTTGGTAATTTTTGGATAACTTGCTTTAGGTCCCTAGATTTTAGAATGGTTCCCCTGCTTGAACCGAAATTTTCTCGAAATAAGGAATTTCAGGTAAGGGAAGCTAAATTTATTTTTTAATAGCACCCTAGGCTAGAAGATTCTGGATGTGGAAGGGACGTGGTCCCAATATTCAATTTCTCTTGCAAGAATGTTGTGTGTTTATATTTTGTGTTGTTTGTTTATATATTATTTAAACTTGTAAAAATATTATATTTTGATGGTTTAGTATTTAAGTGTTATTTTTTTATATTAAATAAGATTTTAAATATTTTGGATTGTGTTTTGGAATGATACTGTATGATGAAAATGATATGAAATTGATGTCATACATTTGGGATAATGTATGAGTTGTTGTTTTATGGCATTAAGTATGAAAAGCCTATGTTTAACGGAGATCCTCTAGCTTCACTGATGATCTAAGTCATGTAGACTAAGATATCAAGTGGTGAGAAGCTGAGAGGGAGTTCATACACACTGGGTCCCGCTGTAGACACTCGGTATTGAATGTTTGAACTTACCCTGATCCTTTCTGTTGGATTCGCTGATAATCTTTGGATCAGGTGGTAGTCTCTGGTAGGGGCAGACTTAATGAGTCTTCCGGAAGACGAAGTGGGATTGAAATGAAATCCAATGATTGTGATTGAAAATAGATCCATGTGTGCTCAATATGAATGATGAAATTGATATTGAGATTTTATATAACAACATTTAAAGAAATGTTTATAAATTATTAGTTTGATTTGTTCTTTTTGCATGAATTTAATATGTTATGAAATTTCTTTTCACTAGTTTACCCTTGCTTTTCTTGTTGTATTTGAACTGCGATGACTGTACTACGTACATGAGCAGATGATCATACAGGTATCTGAGGTTCTGGAGAGCTTTAGGATGTTATTTTGAACTGTATATTGTAAATATTTTTATTTCTATAAGTCCTAATCATATATTAGGAATGTTTTGAAAAACTCCAACTTTGTATAGAACTAGTAGAACTTTTATTGTATTAGTTAGATGAAATTTTCTGGGGTGTTACACTATTAACTTTTGATATTCACCTATTATTACATGCACAATAAATCCTTTAACATTAATTAAATAAGAATTATTAAAATATTAAATACGCTAAAAGAATAATTAATTTTAAAATATTTAAAAATAATTTTTTTTTAAAAAAAAATTTAATATTGGAATATATCTCTATAATTGAAAATAAATAGATATGACATTTTGGTATTTGGTAGCCGAGCAAATTGTCATTTAATTTAATTTTTTTTTTTTAGTTTTTAACAAAATCAAGACTTCAATTCTTAAATATATAGTGATAATAATATTTTAAAAAAATATGATACAGTTAAATAATTAAATGGTGTAAAGGAATAATTGATGTAAAATATTTAAAAATAAATATTGCAATTCATTCTAATGATTATAAATAGTATATTTTATTTAATAAATTAAATTTATATTTCATTATCTAATTTTGTAAACTTCCCTTAAATAAGACGAATCCACATATTTTCTCTTTAGGAAATACTTTTCTCAATACAAATCATGTTATTTTGCTAACATTTTTTTATTTTTTTGAATTAGTTATCAGAGTCGTAACATAAGAAAATTTCCATAGTTGTTAGTGCTTATAATTTTGCCGGAAAAAAAAAAAACTTCTTATAGATTTGTACATAGTAAGATTCAGTGATGTAATTGTTTGAATTATAACTATTAATTCAAACAATTATTGAATTCATAAGTCTATTAGCTTTTGATATTAACCTATTATTACATACACAATAAATCATTTGACATTAATAATTAAATAATAATTATTAAAAATTAAATACTCTAAAAAATTAATTAATACAAAAGTATTTAAAAATAAATTTATTATTTTTTAAAATTTAAATATTAAAACATATCTCTATAATTAAAAAGGATTAAATAAATATGACATTTTAAGAAATTTGCGGTTGCTAACAAAATAAAATATTCAATTCGTAAATTAGTGATGATAATAATAATAATTAAATATTGTAAAAAAATAAATGATGTAAAATATTTAAAAACATATATTGAAACATATAAATATTATACTTTATTTAATAAATTAAATTTAAATTTCACTCTCTAATTTCATAAACTTCTCATATTCAAGATGAATGAATCTACATATTTTTCCTTTTCTTTGGGAAATAGCTTTTTCAATTCAAATCAAGACATTTCGCTCACATTTTGTATTTTCTTAATTACCAACTAATTACGATCGAAGTCGTAACATAAGAAAAATTCCATAATTAGTTGTCCCTGCTTATAGATTTAGACCTTTTTAGTTTATAATAAAACTAAACACAAAATTCACAAATAAGTAATAATATTAATTCTTAATTAAAAAAATGATACCATGTTTTTAATTTATTTTAATTTTCACTAATGTTTTTATACCGACCAGTCCTCAGACACCGAGAACAGGTAGTAAAGGGCGAACCACGTCAGCTGGGTCCCACAGCATGGGCCAAAGCCACGTGGAGTGGATCCCGCAGGCAGCTTGGATTAGAGGGTGATCAGTCATCGGTGTGTCACCTCAGAGAAGGGTGATCAGTCATCGGTGTGTCCCCTCAGAGAAGGGTGATTAGTCATCAGCATGTTCCCGCAGAGAAGGGTGATTAGTCATCAGCGTGACGATCACCAGAAAGGGCTGATGTGTCCTCGTCACTCCGCAGGGTGATCAGTCCTCGGCAACAGAGTGTGACGAGGTGACATCGGTCTCGGGTGATTTGAACAGCGTAGACAGAACAGCTAAGATTGGTTCCCAGTGTGGGCCAATGACCAGTTAAATACCCAAAGGTAGGGAGAGGCCTGAATCACGAAGAGCCTATGCGGGTAGCAGGGAGAGCACAGTTAGGTGTAGAGTCCTGAGGGTCGAGTACTCATCAGAACTAGGGTTTCCCAGTGAAGCTACATGCATGACACGTGAACAGTGAAGACACTCCCAGAATAGGCGGCCCCAGAGACTAGGTGCACAAGGAGGCACCCAGGTGGTCACCCTGTTAAAGTTTGCACTCCAGAGAAGGAAACCTTATGTGCTAGATTACCCTAAGATTGGGTGATAGCGGCGCAAGGGTATTCCAGTAAACCCTAAATATGGCTAGCAGCGCAGTAAACCCTAATTAGGGCTAGCGGCGCAGTAAACCCTAGACTATATAAGGGACAGTAAAATACTTCACAAAGGTACGCAGTTTCTAGACCTAAACACAGAAAAACTCAATACACTTGGTGTTGCTTGCCCACTATTGACTTGAGCGTCAGAGTGCAAACGGCCTCTAGGGCGCCCCTTTCTCTTTTGCAGGTGCAGATTGTTTCGCATGAATCAAGCACGTATCAACATGAGGAAGGAGGCATGTGAGTGTCGTGGAGTCAACTGACAGGCGAGTCAACCGGCAAGAACAGTTTTTATTAATTATTACTAAAGTAATTAATTATAATATACAACTACCAAAATGTTTTATTTTTTATAAAACCAGCAAAATTGAAATTAAAAATATGTACAATACATTTTCCATAAAATTACACGTTTTTTTTACTTATGTTTTATTTTAATTTTTATTAATTATTACTAAAGTAATTAATTATAATATACAACTACCAAAATATATATTTTTTTTCATAAAACTAGAAAAATAAAAACATTATAGGTCCAACTAAATTGTAAATATTGAAGAAATAATGTCTTTTTAAATCTATTTAAAAAAATACTTAATTTCATTTTACTGAAACTGCATATAATATGAAAATGCCAATATAAATTTAAATAAATAGTTAACATATTGCAACATTAAAAAAAATTAGGGGTATTAAAGTTAAACCAAAAATTGAAAGATGAAAAATTATACGAATAAATAAAAATAATTTATTAATCACCTCATTCTTAACTTGTGTTTTATTGTTTAGTAGCAATAAAAATAACATAAAAATACAAATTTAAAGTATTAAAACTATAAAATATCTTATATAGAAGATTTTTTTTTTCAAACTTTTTTATGAGACAGACGAGAAAGGAAACTTCTCCTTCTAGCTTTGTGCGTGTCTTCAAGTCCTCTTAATTTCTAGGAACAAAATAAAAATCAATAAAAAATATAATTTATAGATTAGCTCGTGAGTATCACTTAAACAATATCTTTGAATATTTATTAATTATATAAACCTTCTATATTCATATATTTCACAGTTAATTATGTGTTAAAAAACTTTTTAAGTTAATATTGATTTAAAATGTTGAAGCACAATTAGTTTAACTTGGATATTATCTCATTAATGATATTTCGAAAAATCTTTGATATAGAAATAATTCAAAATTCAAACTTTTTTTTTAAAGCTCTTACAGTGCTATACTATTTACTTGAATCCATTAATCTTATTTGAACATAATATTTTCTATAAACGATGTGTCATTAAATATTCCAAGAATGTAAAAGATTAAGCATGGACAGTACCTTGCTTATCGCATTTTGTTTGACGCTTGTACGATGCTTGTATCGTATGATATGTATAGTTTCTAACATGCGTCTGATGCTTATGAGCGTATGCATATGCTTTGAGTTACCCAAGGAGTTTTGCGTTCGATGTGAGCTTCTACGGTGTTTCAACATTTGGATCGTCTAATGTGAACATGATCCTTCGTCTGACGCATTCTCTTTATGATTTTTGTCTAATATGTCTTGGTATTCACAAATGCTTCGTCTTATGTGATGCTATTTCATCTAATGGTCTTTGAAGCACAATGATCTTTCTTTTCTATATTCACTTTGATCGTATCGTCAAGAGAAAATGAAGTTTGGATCATATGATCAACGTGTATCAATGTTTCATCTAATAACATTTTCTCTTGTTATTTCGTTTAGTGAGTTTGGCTCACTTTCTCTTTTGTTTTTGTTTGATTTTATGATACACATGAATGAGCTATGTCATATTACAATACATCTTATAATGTTTTTTATCATCAAAACATATAGACGCACAATCATGAGATTATCTTATGAGTATTGTTTCGTCTACTGACTCAACAAAATATTCTCGTGTGTGGATGATTTATAATGTTTGTCAAACATTGTATTTATAACATTTTAAGTTGGATATTTTTCTTAAAGATTTGTAAGGAGATATTAGTTGAGAATTAATAATAATGGCTTCGTGGTAGGCTTTCTTAAGGGAACATAGGATAAAAAGGTTTACCTCTTCGTTGTAGTTGATAGTACATCACCTTTTCAAGAACTTTAAGATGCATGTATCCTTATTAGTTACTTCTGATGTTGACTTATCTGCCCTTAGACAAACATGACCAGGCTCATTATTAGATGAGTCTAAACTGCTTTCTGATCCTCTATATCCCACAGTTCTTTGGCACTTGTTATAAAAATAACTTTCATCAACTCATCTTCAAATAGAGCACATATAAGCATGTATACAAACTTGGCATTGAGTTAATATTTATTCTTCTGTTGCTCACTCGATGATTCTCTAGGTAGCAATTCTTTGAAGATTTCAGGTAGGGATGTAATACCTTCATGGATGATGGTCAACAAGCTTTCATCTATGTAGTCCAAAAAGTTGATCATCTTTTCTTTTCGTATGACATAATTCTCTCCCTTAAAAAGGGGTGCTCTATCTATGGTTTTTGTCTCGAATTCCATTTGAGTGCACTAAGGATCTTGTCTCATGTCTGATAGTTTTTGTTTAGTAGTCAAATTAAAATGATTTTTGCGTAGACTTTCTAACGCTAGAGATATGATAATATAATTATGGTCAGATGACCTCAAGTCGTCTCCCAATGAATCAAATAATGAAATCAGTAAATCATTGTTCAAAATCTAATTGCAAACAAGAAAAGTTAGCAATAATAATAAAGATAAAAGGGGGGTTTAATTTGTTTAACAATAATCATAAAATAAATTATTAAAATATAAAATAAAAAGCAGTTGATCTCCAAGTTCTTCCACCATTGAATTCCTCACAGGTTATCAAAATATTATCACCCGTCAATTCTCACACAAAGATAAACTAGATTGAACATGACTCAATCTAATTCAACAAGAATCTATGATTAAAGCTATTAAGTGTTAATAGAATTATTCTCATCAATGTCCTGTTAAAAACTAACCTTTAAGGTTAGCTCTAATACAAATTAAAGGTTCAATTGGCTCCGAAAGAGGGGGGCTTGACTGGAGCCCATACTAAATTCCTAGAATATTAGAATTCAAAATGGTAATCAAAACAAAGAGTATAGGGAGAGAGATACACATAGATTTGTACCCTTTTCTTGCTCTCTCTGCTTGTAACAACCAACATGTGTGGCTAACTCTACCCATTGGGATTGGGAGAAATCTGTTCAAACTCTTATGTATTGAGGTGATATTTAAACATCATATTTCGTTTTTGATTGATGATTGGTATTATCATTTTGTTAGTAATGCTTGTTCGCCATGATCTCGAAACTTAGATTTGATTGGAAAGTACTTCATAGTTTCTGACCCATATGGTAATGCTTAACATATTTGAATGCTAGGAATATATTTGAAATGTTAATTACTATCAACGTCTGATCTTAAAGATAAGAAGTTTTTTTATAAACATGTAAGGAATCGATATTTAGGAGGTATCTTAATAATTTTATATGCGAGAAATCGATATAAATGATTTTTATACGAGCATCAATATCAATCAAAGGATACAATATTGTCATGCTAATAAAAATACAAAAGAGTGAGAAGGATGAACCCCAATACCTATTTTCTCAATTGAAACAACAAACTCTTTGACTTGTTTTCTTTTTAATCATTTCAATCATAACAAACTCCAACAAACTTTATTATTCTGTTTCTATTTAGTGAATCTTTCACTTGATAATTCAATTGTTCCTTGTGGGTTCAATATCCGTTCTTGGGGACAAATTATTACTTCTAACAACACAGTGCACTTGTCGTAGAAAAGTCATCAGCGCTTCATCTTATGTGGTGCTATTTCATCTAATGGTCTTTTATGCACAACAATTTTTCTTTTCTATGTTCACTACACGATACAACAATATCTGAGAAGAGAAGCAAGAACAAAATCTGAGATTGTTTAGGAATGAAGATATATGTTTAATAATTTGAAACGGGAAAGGAAGCATATGAAAATATTAAAACAGTATCACGAGGTAGATTTTTAATCTGACTTTGTGCAAGGAAAAGAAGATTATAAAAGAGACTTCAGAGGAAGGAAAAAGGAGCTTTTGGGATCGTGTTTAATAGGAGCAAACACATTCTAGACCTAGTTTTACTTTCTTTTTTGTATTATTCTTGTTTTGCCTCCACTTTTGGTTGATTCCTTTGTAATTCTCCAAGTTATGAGGTTTTGTTCAATAAAAGTTTCGTTTTTTTTAAATTCTCTATAACAGTTGTTTTAACATTCTAATATCCTCGAAAAATGGTTTTTGTGAGAGGTTGTAG
The DNA here is from genome assembly GCA_013389735.1 of Phaseolus lunatus. Lineage (NCBI taxonomy): Eukaryota > Viridiplantae > Streptophyta > Magnoliopsida > Fabales > Fabaceae > Phaseolus > Phaseolus lunatus. The sequence continues at coordinate 28,425,068 of CM023857.1, read as the reverse complement.
TTGAACGTATGATTGAGACTCTTCCTTATCTTAAACTTTGGTTTCCTAGTTAGTTTGCATTGTTCTAATTAATTTCTTAGTGCATGATTCAAGAGAGAGGGGATAAACATTCTCATGGAGTATACGCATGGAACAAAGTGGGTACTGATTAAACTAGTCGACGTATGTTTCACTGGTGAGTTTCAAGTTGAATTAGATTGACGCATGTTCAATCTGGTTTAGCTTTGTGTGACAATTGAAGGATGATAATATTTAGATGACCTATGAAGAATTTATTGGTGGAAGAACTTGGGGATCAACTATTTTTGTTATTTGCTGTTTTAATGTCTTTTATACTTTATGCTAAACAATCTCAACCCCTTTTATCTTTATTTTTATTACTAACTTTTCTTATTTACAGATAGATTTTGAACGCTGATTTACTGATTTCACTATTAGATTTGTTGGGAGACGACTTGGGGTCATTTAACCACAATTATACTATCATCTCTCTAGCATCAGAGAGGTCTAAGATGGAATTATCTTAATTTGACAGCAAAACGACAATTATCATCAAACATTGTATTTATAACATTTTAAGTGGAATATTTTCTTCATGACCCGTTCTCGAGTTTTCTTTTCAGGTCAAACAACAATAGTGATGGTGATGACAAGGTACAAGTTACCTTAATATTTAAGAATCTTTAATAGTGCAAGTCATGTGCTTATTTAAGCTCCCTAAATATTCACTTAAGTGAGAATCTTAGTTTTGTTTTAGCCTAGAATCTTCTCATTTTCATGCAAAAAAAATGTAAAATCATAATAAAAATGATAATAAAACATTATTTTTAACCTAAAATTATTAATAAGACAACAAATTTGACCACCCAAATATAAGTCAAAATAGGACAAACTAATGGAGCTAATGTCCAACAATCCCATATTTTTAATTACATGCTTGTCACAACAAGGTGAGAAACATGAAGAAGCTTCACCTAAAAGATATTGAATTATGAAAACGAGCAAATAATATAAGACACAAGTGTTTCATTTGACAAATGATAGAACACTTTACAGTTTTCACTTCTCTGATAAATGAAATATTCATCAGATGATAAGTGCACATAAAACCTAAGTTTTCATTGTATTTATCAAAAAAATTCTTTAAGCTTATTATCGTGTTGTAAGGAATGTCTTTATCTTTTGTCTACCTAGTTGATCCATGCAAAGCACAAGTCTAAATCAAGATCTCTTGGGATACAAGCTATAAATGATTTGAACAAGCTTCTATCTTTTCTTTGTAAAAGAAACAATTTCAACACAAAAACATATATAACAATAATAAGATTTAAATGTTAGCTTAAAGCATATCACATCTCATCTTGTTTGCCTTTTGAAGGTCTAGATGAATGTTTTTAGGATATATACTTTCTATATAAAACACTTTCCAGGTTAGCTTATTACAACATATATGAATGTTATTACTTCTTAAGATAATTTTGATTAAATCTTTCAAAATCAATTATTTGATTACGCACTTTGATTTGAAAAAACCTGAATATTATATACAAGATGTTATGAAGAACTTTTTCTGACGTGCCTTCATCTTATGAACATGAAAGACATATGAATTGTGTGAAGAACTCGTCAGACGAACAAAACAACTTCATTTGATGAGTTTTGTTTGATGCATTTCGTCTAATTTGCTTCATGTGATGTGCTTCATCGGACGTGCTTCGTCTATACGCTTCATGTGATCCCTTTCATTTTATGATCGTTAAGGACAAATGAATTGCTTGTTCAGACAAAACTTTGTCTGAAGTTGATCTCTTCTCAAAGAAAAAATGTAATGCATCTAAAGCTAGCACAAAATACACTTTAGAAGGTTCATAAGAATAAAACATGTACCTTATTAGCTTGTTTTAAGTGTTTTTTATCATTAAAAATATTTTGGAAGAGACTTCTCTAAGGTCCATCTGTATTTGAGTAAATAATTTGCACAATATGATATTTGAGTAATATTTGGTCCATGTGTGCCATTTATAGAAACATTTTGCTCAATTTGTTCTGCCTAAGGAAGAAATTAACATAACATAACTAAAGGAAGGAGACAAAGACATTGAAGATGGATACCAACTTGAGGAAATGATCATGGAAGTTGGTAATAGAGATTTTTGAATATTGGTTCAATAAAATTTAATTGTAATGCTATATAAGGTCGTTTCAGTGTACATATGTGTCTAATCTTCATGGATTGTCTAGGGTAAGTTTCTAATCCACTCGAATAAATGGGTTTGATAAAGAGAATCTTGTAGTACCTTGATCAAGTCTACTAGTGATGGAGCACGTCTTGTTTGGAGGAAAAATGTCTTATATAACTAGTTGTGCTTATTACTATGTAGAGCATCTAATGTGTATTTCATCTTGTTTTATATGCTAAACTCATGTTCCACGTGTCAAAAGGAATCTGCATGAGGAATTAATTATTATTGTATTGCATAAATATGCACCTTATTTAAATGATAATATTAATTGTTGTTGAGTTAACTTTAACTATATTGAGAGAGTAATGATTTAGTTGTAAACTCTATCAAGTTCTTCCTTTACCTTAGGAGAGGAAGAAGTACTTTTTCTTATTGAAGTTTTCATGTGGGTGTAGATTGGATTTTTTTAACTCTCTAATTAAACCATGTTAAATTATTGAATGTTTGATTCTCTTCCTTCATTTATGTTTGTTCTTTTTATTTGTTGTGTTTGTGTAACAGATGATTTCAATTTTTCAGTGAACTTGTTGGGTGAAATTCCATAAAAAATTGGTGTGGTGAAAATGGAATTGTATTCAATCATCATAACTCCTGTTACGTGTGAGGTTGAGAAGTTCACTAGAGTTAATGATTTCACATTATGGCAGTTAAAGATTTGTGTGCTTTTGGTTCAATAATGCCTACATGAAGATTTGGAAGGTGGATTCAAGCTTGACGTTTCCATTGTTGAAAAGGAAAAAGAAAACAATATTGGAGAAGACTCATGGTACAATTGTCTTAAGCCTGAGAGATAAGGTGTTGAGACAAGTCTCAAACAAGAGGAAAGTAGGGCAATGTAGATGAAGCTTGAGAACTTGTATATGAAAAAGTCTTTGGTTAGTCATCTATATTTGAAGCAAGTATTATATTTATACAAGATGAGTAATGAAGAGGAAATTAGTGAACAACTATATGAGTTTAATCGATTCTCAATTCAAAAAATATTATTGTACAAATTTGATGATGAGGTTCATACGTTTTTGTTATTGAGTTTATTGCTTAAAATGCATCACCCTTTCAAGCAGACCTTGTTGACTCTTAACTTAAAAAAGTTGAATAAGACTTTTAATGTAAAGACGTCTAGTAGTAGAGATGACCTTGTAAAGACATTTGTCAATTAGAACAAAAAAATGAGTTCAAATTCGAGGTCAAGAAATGGTGGTGGAGGTAATGTGTCTAACATTACATGATTTCATTCTAAGAAGGAAGGACACACATAGAGGTTCTATCCTGATAGGAAAAATGAGGTTAGCCACCTTAATATGTTGTTTGGGCCTAGTAGATGATATAGGCATGACAAACCTTAAATGTTTAATGAAACAACTCTTGTTGAAGACATTTATGTTAGAAAAGAATGAATAGGGCTAGCTAAACCAGGACCAGTGCGGCGGGGGAGGGGGGTGAATTTCTTTTAAGAACTTTTTTGAAAAAGATTCTTCAAGTTCTTTAAAACTATTTCAATTCTAAAATTTGAACACAATTAATTTGGGAATCAAGATTGATAAAAGACTAATAAAAAATAATATAAAGAAGATAAAGGAAGAGAAAGATTTCACAAGAAATTTATATTGATTCATACCACAAATGATCCTACATCCAGTCTCAGTTATTCAAACTTTAAATAACTAGAATCCATTTTTTTAAAATTTGTATTCAAGCACACACCACAAGCAATTACATACACAATACAACAAACAAATACGAGATCAACTATTGAACAAATTCAAAAGGATGTTCCCTACCCTTGGTACATTCTAAGAGGATACTAACCTAATAAGCTCTTGATCATACAAGAGGATGTATATTCGACACACTCCTACAACTTAGAAAAAGAAAATAATGTACCAAAATTCACAACAAAAGTAAAGGACAAGATATGTTCAACAACACAACATAACCTTGTTTAACTGTAAACTTGAAAACACTCTTTGACAAATGAAAATTGCTGACTTTATAGGAGTCTAAGTTCAAGAGGGGGATGAATTGTACTTAGGCTAATTTTTGAAAAAACAATTTTATGCAATCTTGGTAGTAAAACAACTAATTATTTTATGGAATAACAAATTGAAATTTTCTTGGTAGAAGTTAATATCAGAAAAACAAGTGATTATAGTGAGAGTCGACTGATTATATTTCTGACTTCAATTTTTCTAATCAAAACAACATATTCACTTCCACATTAGTAGATTGAATTTCAGATATCAAGTAGAAGTTTTTAATAGATTCTAATACTTGATAACCAATTAAAATTTTAATATTAATATGGCAACAAAGATTCCATCTTGAAAAAATTGTTAGTTACTTAGTTCCTTAAGCACAAATAGCAATTTTAGGGATTGAATATATAAGAAAGTTGGAAAGACATATACTGCAGAAAAAATAACTTGTTAATCTTTGAAACAACAGATTTAAGTTTTATACCAGTTCTCTTAAAGCAGTGAATAGAAAAGCATTAAAGCACTCAAATATTTATACCGATTCACTCAAAACTGAGCTACATCCAGTCCCATCTCACACTAAGATGGATTTCACTAAATCAAAAGTATCTTTTACAAAGATTTGACAAGAACAACTCTTGAACCCTACAAGAGCTACAAGCACACACTAAAAAATACTATTACAACAATGCTAATGTTTCAAGAAACACTATCTTAGAAGTCAATCAACACAACCTTACAAAATAAAAGAAGTATGAAATGAATACACCTTATTTGCAGACTTAGAAGACACAACCAGTGAGATGAATTTTCTATTTATATATTTCAAAAATTGTTGATTGAAAACATATTTAGATGTATTTAATTTATTATTTCAAAAACTGTTGGAACATTTTCTATTTTAATCGATTATGACACGTGTGATAAGTGTCATATTTCATATTAAAATACAACACTTATGGATATTAATTGATAAAATAACTACAATGTAACCCCTAATTTATGAATTTAAACCTTTTTACATATTTTTGTGATTATAATATGAATAAGAACGATTTATTCTCGAATTTGTGTTAATTTCAGGATTATAGGGAAATTGGAGATGAAAGGACAAAAGGAGAATATACAAGATAAAAAGGGAAAGCTCGAATGCTCCAAACACTCGCTCAAACTCGCCTAAGCCAGAACCTCCTAGAGAATCTCGCCCAAGCGAGCTCCATCACACCCAGGCGAGATCACTACAGAGACGTTGAGCTTGTTCTCGTCCCACTCGCCCAGGCGAGAAGTCACTTAGCCCAAGCCTAACTGAGTTAAATATGAGGCGTGAGGCACAACCCTAGACATTCAATTGGGAGAATAGAAGGTGATAGAAAACCCTAGAGGACGCAGTCCTCAAGGAGAAACATCCTGGATCTTCTTGCTTGCTTTCCATGCTTATAATGGCCAACATAAGTGGCTAATTCTACGGATTGAGAGTAATTTGTTCAAACTCTTATGTATTGAGGTGATATTTAAATATAATATTATGTTCTTGATTCATGTTTGGTATTGTTATTTTATTTGTAATGCTTGTTTATCATGATTTAGATCCTTAGATTTGGCTGAAAAGTATCTCTAAATTTCTTACTCAAATGATAATGCTTAACATATTTGAATGCCAAGAATAGATTTGAAATGTTAATTGCTATCAACATCTAATCATAATGATACAGAGATTTTATAAATATGCGAGGAATCGATATTTAGGAGACTCTCTTAATAACTTTATATGCGAGGAATCGATATAAATGAATTTTATATGGACATCAACATCAAACAAAGGATAAAATATTACTATGCTTTTCAAAATACAAAAGAGTAAGAAGGATGAACCTCAATCCCAATTTTCCAATTGAACCAACAAACTCTTTAACTTTCTTTCTTTGCAATTCTTGCAATCATTACAAACTTCCAACAAACTTTATTATTTTGTTTTCTATTTAGTGAATCTTATACTTGATAATTCAACTGCTCCTTGTGGATTCGATATCCGTCCTTAGGGACAAATTATTACTTCTAATACAATACACTTACCGTAAAATAGTAAATAACATGTTAATCGATTATATAGTTTTGCATTTAATTTAGAAAACAAAGTTAATTGATTATGCAAGATCGTAATCAATTAGTTTTTTAGAACATTAAAAACACATAATTCTTTTCTCTATTTTAATCTGTTAACTAAACTTATAATCAGTTATCTTGAAACATCTCAAAAACAATTCTCATGTTTTTAACTTTTTAAAACACTTATATATTAATTTAAATATTTGTGTGTTGAATTGAAAACCTTGTGTAAAAGACTTGCAAAAACATGCAATAAAAGTTAAAACACTAAATACGTCTTCAAACATCATCATCATTAAAATAGCTTCACTTGATGCTTGACATGCTCTTGAAGTCCAAAAATTTATGAATCATTAAAGGTCCTTGTCTAACACTGTTAATGATATTGAAAGTATAATAGATTTTGGATATTAAGTCCACATGAAACCTAATCTTCAATGGTTTGAGTTTACGGAGCTTGAAAAAGGTTTAGTTTTCCTTAGAGATGACAAATCATGTAAGACAATTGAAATTGCCACTATTAAGTTTCATTTGCATGGTGGAATTAAAATATTGTTAGATAAAGATAGGTTTGTATCTAACTTGAAAAGAAATCTCATATCCCTTGGTGAGCTTGAAAAAAAAAAGGTATGTGTGTATTCAAAGGTGAACATGGAATGATGCAAGTGATAAGGGGATCCATGATTGTAATAAAAGGTGTGAATAAGAATAATTTGTATGTCTTTTAGGGTGTAGTATTATTTGGCTCTGTGTCTACAGTTGAACAAAGATTCTTGTCCAAGATTGAGTTGTGACACAAAAGGTTAGGTCATATAAGTAATAAAAGATTAGTTGAGTTATAAAAGCAAGGTTTTTTTGGTGATGACAAAATTAATAAGTTGAAATCTCCTGATCACTACATATCACTACATATGTGGAAAAGTTTATATGGTCAAATTCAATGTGGGACAACAGAGAATGAAGGGTACTCTTAACTTTCCATTTCTTTAAGAAAAGTAACATGCCATCTATAAACTTGAAAATTGTAAACAATTGCACTTTTAATCATTGAGTTAACTAATTGTATCATTCTCATCATACTAAGTAACTTATCTTTTCAAAAACTCATTTTCTATTTAATATTGTCCTCAAAAGACCAAAGGAATCTATATTTAGGAACACCCTTAAAAATAGAGACACTAAAATAAGTGAAGGGCAACTGACCTCTTTAAAAATCATTAATATTTCTATTGAATACATTAGAATTATTGTCAATGTAGTAATAACTTTTAGCAAGTTTCATCCATTACCTAAAACAAAGTCAATAATCTTGAAAAAGCTGCATAAGACTCCTAAGACTTTTCTTGTTAATCCTATATATAAAAAAAAAAATCATCTAGATAAAGAATATGAAAAGGAAAAATAATACATTTAGGACTAGACATATGAAGAATGCTTTTAGAACTAGAAACTGAATGCAAAATCCCTGGGGATTTCTTTAGCAATACAGAAAAGAATAGGAGAAAGAGGATTCCCTTAACGAACTCCTCTTCCGCTTTAAGCAAAAACCAACCAGGCAATTGCTTCCTGCACCCAACATACTCATGTGAAATATCCATTTTGTCCTTAGTGATTTTAAATTTTTGCCTTCTGGATATTTATATTCGTAAGTCAAATTACAAAGTTCCGGATATACAAATCCAGAACTAATATGTCACTTCTAGATTTCACCATCCGGAAGCTTATTTGGACAGTATAAATGACTTTCTGAATGTCAAAATCCATAAGCAAACATAAATGAGTTCCGGATCTCAATTTTTAGCACCATTTACAACACACCATTCTGGATATGAAAATCCGAAACTCATAGTTCACTTTCGGATATGACCATCCGGAAGCTTAAATAAAATATAAAAATAAGCTTCTGGATTTCAAAATCCAGAATGTATAAAATGACTTTCGGATATTGAAATCCGTAAGGAAATGTGTGAAAAAGGGTAGAATAGGATTTTAAAATTTTTGTTGGGTGCAGGAAGCAATTGATTGGGTGTAGGAAGCAATTGCCACCAACCAAATCACCATTGACTCTTATAAAAAAAAAAAAAAAGAAAAAAAAGTATACAATAGTATAAACCTAGTTCCAAAACTTTTCATGAAAGTCAAATTTAGGCAAAAACATAAAGCAGAAAATCCCAATTTAAGGTATCAAAGACTTTTTTTTATATCAATTTTGATAATGGCATTTTCACCTTTAAACTTTGGTAGAAAGCATGTTAATAAAATGAGAAGCAATAGAAATATTAGCAATGACATGCCTCCCATTGACAAAAACCACAATAACTCTACCTATAGTTAAAATAAAACCCATGAAACCTTTTCCAAATGAGTGACACTAAGTGTTATTGAGCGAAGTTTCATTGTATTGAGACACTAACGATTAAGTTTTACTTTTTGTTAACTTCTTTATATAACTCAAAAAAAGGAAGAATACTTTGTTTTTAATAAAGTTTGCTAATAAACATAGACTAAAATTTATTAATACTTTAATTAAACCATGCTAAATTCTTGTATGTTTGATTATCTTCCTTCTTGATACTCTATTTCTGTTTCTTTTTGTGATAAACAAATTCTATTTTCCAGCGAACTTGTTCAATGAATTAGTGAATTCTACATCAGAGATAAATACGCTAGTGACATGGACCAAGCACAAGAATATGCAGTATGAAACACTTTTAAGACTGCAAGGGATAACTGGATTAGGCTATAAAACGTGTACTTTTTAAATTCAAGTTTGAAAGCCAAAAACTAAAAAATTGAAACCACCCTATATAGGGGCCAATTTAATTTTTTTTCCCCAGGAATGATACTATCATTTTAAAAAGAAGACCAATTTAAATATTTATACCAGCATAAAAAGAGAAAAGGACTATAGTATTTTTAAAAGTATGAAAATTTAATCCTGCACATGCACGTACCCAAGTATATAAATAAAAGTGGGATGGAGCTTGCACCCCCCTATTTGTAATAAATGAATTTCACTGAAATTATAAATCAAGAATATGACAAGTCATTTAACAAGATATACGTGAAATATACCTAATTAGTAATAATTCTTTAAAAATACATATATCAAGGATGAATTATAAACATTTTTCATTTTAAAAATCAATCAAATTCTTCAGGAATAAAAAGCTTTCAGAAACACCCTCCTAAGCAAAACGACTTGAAGTTCAATATGAAAGGATGGAGCCATTCTCACCAACGTCAAATCTCAAATTACACCAATTAGTAAGGAAAGTAGGATATAATACTCATGGCGGAACATTATACAGTCACTGAATTCATCGATCAGGAAACAACAGAAGGAATTCAGGATTTCTAAAGTTTACCACTCCCTAAAGGTTGTCAAAAGCACTGGCATGCTCATTTCATTTTGGCAAGTTCCTAAACGTTGGGCTTCATATCTCCCCCAGATAAATCTGCTTGTCACTGCTGCAAGATCCAATAATAGGTTCATTGGGATGAAAAACACACTCATTAACAGATCCATTGTGACCAGGAAGCTTATACAAGATGCGACGAGAAGTGGTATCCCAGATGTAAACCATTCGATCAGAACTACCAGCTGTTACCTTGCTTCCATCAGGAGACCAACCACACTTCAACAAGTTCTTCTCGAAGTTGTGTTGGTGTCCTTCAAACACCTTCACACAGCGATTTTGAGGAGCATATGGGCGCATGTCCCAAATGCAAAGCTTGCAATCCATGCCATTTGTAAGAAGGTAGGACCCATCAGGACTCAACTGCATACTAGTAATCATATCTTGATGACCTTGCAGTGTCATGGTAACTTCACCTTTACGTAAATCCCAAATCTTGACATCATTATCAATACCACCAGTGAAGATCTTATCTGATGCATCAGAGAAGCCAACAGCAGTAATCTGGTATTTATCTGGGAATGTTTGGATGGAACCCCTTTGACGCATGTCCCATAATTTAGCAGTTCCATCATCGGAGCCACTAACAACAAGAGGAGGTCCCCTTCGAGAAGGACAACATGAATTAACATATGAGAGATGTTCTACCATCTTTTTTATTTGTTTTCCTGTTTCCACATCCCATGCCCTCACTGTTTTATCAGGGCTAGCAGAAACTATCTGTGTCCCATCAGTAGTCCAGTGAAGATCTAAAACTGCATTCTTGTGACCTTTCAGAACCATGAAGTTCTTGCAATCCCCATGCACATTCCAGAGGAAAATCTCCCTGTCATGAGATCCAGATGCAACGACTGATCCTGCTGGATTGAACTTCATGGTATATATAACACTCTGGTGACCTGACAGCAACATGATTGGTGATTCCAAACTTGAGGTCCGCTGCTTTCCATTTGGCCCAGGAGCTTGAGGGGCATTATATGGAACAGTAGACCATTCCATTGGCCTTGGACCAACAACTGACAGAGCGCTTTCACCTTCACTAGGAAAAACTTGCATGTTGAACTTCGCTCAGAATTGAAAAGGTTCAATTTCCAGAACCTCACTGAAACAGAAAAAGAAGAATCAGATGTAAGATCTCACAAAGAGTACATTATAGTTTGTCAAGGACTTCTAAATTAATTCCACTGGTCTTCATCAACAATAGTAATAAAAATATGATGACAAAATAAATCTCAGCAAGTCTACCCCCACCCTAAAAAGAAAACGAAAACACCAAAGACAAATGCAGAAGGTAAAATTTATAAGTCAACATTGGTTAAAGCGATGTAATCCACTAAAAACGAAATTTGCTCCTACAGAGTATACATTAAATTCTGATAATCAGATGTCAATTTACACAGAGCACAGCTAAGGGGGGCTCACCTTTCAGTTTATCACTTGATCTTAATATATAAATGAGCTGAGAAAGATGTTCTTCATAGAGGAGTAGGTAATTTTCTGTCCCGATAATCAAAAGTAAACTGCTCTTTCGGAGGAAATTGTGTATCAAAGAACAGTGGTGGGTGAGCCTAGGTATGTTTTGACTGGCGGCTAAGTTAAGCTGAAATGAACTGCACAGTATTTGTTGTAGTTTGCAAAGAAAAAAAGGTGAATTGTGTGAAGGGATTTGTTTAGTTCAGTTAACTGTACAATCAAACTCACATCACAATTGTTTAACCATAGTTATATGACTGACTCTTTTTTCCTTTCTTGCGTTTATTTCTCTTCCGCCTCATAAACAACACTGATGTTAAAGCAGATTAGCAATGGAAACAGCATCATCTAACTCTTGAGTTGACGCTTCTCTATCTTTATTCAAACCCTTGAACTCCTACAGTCCACTATGACTCGCCACAGATTGCAGTTACGCACAATTTCAAAACCACTTTCAGCTTGCTTTCATGAAGGTACCAATTTTTAGAAAATAAGTAAAACCATTAGCCAATTCGTAATCTAGGAAGAATCCATTGGGAAATAAAACCCAAAGATTGAGAGAAAGGAAGTTGAAACAAACTATAGTAGGTTGTGTACTACAATGATTGGAGCTCTAGCACAACCATTTATGGGAAGGTTAAAAGTTCCAACTTTTCAAACTTCTTCTAACAAACAGCTCAGTTTGGTTCTTGGAAACAAAAATTATTGAATTGCACGCGTATCAAACAAACAGCAGCAAATGTTGGACATAAAAGCAACTTATTCTAAAGAGTTTGATTATAAGCAGCTCTCAAATCCAAGGTTTGGTTCGGTTCGGTTACCAGAACTTTTTTTCCCATTCCTATCAAATAGAACAAATCGATAACTTATTGGCAATAAACAGGGACTTCCAGAGCAGATAGTCCTAAATAGCACAACATAAGTGATAGTTATCAATCTCCAAACGGCACACAGTTTCTGATAGTACACGCATACATAAAATAAATCCAGAGAAGAAGCACAAATCAAATAACACACAAAATTTTATTAAAATTTTTTCAAAGCTGGGAAAATAACGTATATATACAATCCAATGTCAAACGTGAAACCTATTAAGCATACAAAACCTAACAACAGCGCGTGCAAACTAAACCACGAGGAAATCTAAAAGCAATAGCTACTTGTTGAAGTTCATAGTTGGCGATATAAAAAGTTTATGCAATTTAGTAACTAGGGTTTACTTGGTGAGCGGTGTGGGGAAAAAAGCGCGAAAACTATTTTGCAAAGAAAGAGAAAAGGGATTTGAACGGGGCAGAGGCTAATTGCGAAGGATAAAGAGTGCACAGCGAGTGGAAACAATGGAATTAAGATGCAGCAGAGAAAATACGGAAGAAAGAGGAGCAAAAAACCTGAGATTGAGACTCAGAATTCGTTCGTGTGGTGCGGTGTGGTACAGGGTTCGGAGAAAGCCCACACGCGCCGCTGCTTGAAACACTCGTTGGGTTCGCCTCTGAGTGTATATACTGATCAATTTACAACCCTCTTCCAAACGGGTTGCCTGCAGTTGGTGTAGTAAGCGTTTCCGCAGTTATTAATTTGTAACCGTTGGATGAAGAGGAGTCCATGCCTGTTTTAGGTTTTTAAGCCCATGAGTTTTGATTCTATTCTCCCAATTTTTATTTTTATATTTTATTTTCAGTTTTAGTTTTTTATAATTAAAAAATACTACATTTGATCTTTAATATTTTATTACACTAATTAGTGTTGTGATACAATATTTTGTGTACCTAAAAGAAATTCTTAAAATTTATAAAATAATGATTATTTATCTATCTTAAATTTAATTTCACAATCATTTAAAATTTTAAAAAATAAAAATAAAAGGAAAATATTTTATACAGACTAAAATAAAAGTTCATACATTTTTTAAATACTAAAAATAATATTTTCAAAATATAAAAAAAATTATATAATATTTATCCTCTCTCAAATACTTGATTTGGAGTATATTGTGATAGTTACCGATATTGAAATTAAATATACTAATTCAGTAATTAATGATTGGTGACTTATAACTGAAATTTGGTAATAAAGTACTTATCTATAAGTGAATATATTTTTATATTATCTTATTTTACTTACAAAAGCTTAAAAAGCTTATAAATACACATCAATAAAATAATATTAAAGAAAGCATTTATTCAGTTCTCAATATTTATTATTATTATTATTATTCTAATACTTTTATTGCATCAAGAGTCTTTTACAAGTGAAACTTCATTCAATCCTTAACATTCTAGTTGAAGCTCATTATCAAAGAGTCTATGACCTTGAAAAGGAGACTTCAACCACACTCCGTCTTTCAATCGTCTTTCAATAAGAACTTTTGGTATATCCTCAGGTAATGTTTTTCCCAAACCACTTATTTATGGTTCTTACTAGAAGTTAAACTACCATTTCTTTTTTCTCAAATGCCGATATGGATCCTTCTTCAATAGTCAACAACTTGAAAGCACACATAGCGAGCCTTTTCCAAAAGAATGATGAAACAATATAGAACAAAATCACAGTTATGTAACAACAAACTATGAAGAACATTTGAATTCAAGCACGACTTGTCATAGATTTTGAACTTTTCTGGCAATAACACCAAACTAAACTACAAGATCTATGTAACCAACTAGACATATTGATTTGTGACCAATAAACGTGAAACATGGAGGATGATCAACAAAAATAGGGTCCTCAACCAACTAAAAAAGTTGTTGAATCCTAGGCCTTAAAAGATCATACCTAAATATCCTCACAAGTGCTCATCCGAGGTCAACCTAAAGTAGCCTCACCCCCTTAGTTAAATACTTTTACAAAGAAAATCATCAACGGATATCATTTGTTTGCCCCTAAGGTCAAGGTTCTTAGCCTTCCACATAAGTGAAAAGTCCCAACACTGAAAAATACAACAACTCATCCGACCTAGATGGACATTTAAAATCTTATATGACTCACTTCAATCTAGTCTTCGATGACGTTATCACTCACTACAAAATCATCACATGCACGCTAATAGGACTATCTTTGCAATGATATTATACATTACCACAAAACTCGATATACTCATTCAAACCTTTTCTACGAAATTTACAACATGATTCAGAGTTAGCTAACTGATGGTGATTAACTCAATAACATTGGACAACATAAAGTGAGAAGAAATAGAGTCACTTCGACTATTCATGGATTGCTTTTTAAAAACGTCACTCAATATTTATGATCTCTACCAAGTTGTCACCATGCACTTAATGTTAATAGACTTGAATGAAGATCCTTGTGCACTAGCTCACAAAAAGATATGGATGAGCTCCGAGAATGAGCAACAAGGCATATAACTAGAGAAAAAAAATCTTGAGATCATAAAATAGCTTAGCAAGAACACCCTTCCTTCTTCTTCAATAAATGGATCATTGTATTTGGCTAGAACAAGTTAAAGCCAAAGGAACCAATGCACGGGGAGGTATGAAACCTATACCACTACCCCCCTCAACACCAGTCAAGATGTTATTATATAATAAGCCTTTACTCTTGAACTATTGTCAATAGACCAACTGATGAAGACCTAGGAGAGCATGCACCTACTGACCAGGCCCAACCTTTGAGAAGACAGACCAGGGGCATGACACATGACCTAGGGCAAAGTCAAGATTCTCCAACCCTTGCTTCAGCGCTTAGATTGCCACATAGGATCACGAGAAGCAAAGCATATGCTTTGGGTGCTGAGCATCAATTGGTTTCATTATTTGTAATTTCAGTAGAATAGGTGTAAATAATTTGGGTTCACTTTAGGGGTCCAAATAGCAAAGATAAGCTAGAATAAGGTGCCTTTAGCATAATAGGGGGTGTAGTTAGCATTTTAGCTTGTTCTTGGCCCTTTTGGAAGATATTTTGACCTAGTTTCTAGAAGGACAAGCTTAGGATGCGAGTTTGACCTAGTCAAACCCTAAGACTACCCATTTTTTTCCTTTTCCCATCCTACCCCTTTAGCTTGTTCTCCAAGGCTCCTTCACCTATAAATAGGAGGCCTACCTAGTGTCTTTTACATGTTGAAATTTATAGAAGGAAAACTTTGCACATTTTGTGTGAGAATTGTGAGCTTTTAGCTTAGGTCTTATCTTGTGAGAGTGTGAGCTCTTCAAGTGGCGGCCAACTTTTACTTATCCTGGAGGACCTCCATGCTCCAATTGACGTGTTTCTTCCATTGCCATCACCATAAGCTTTCTCTCCTTCATCTTGTTTCCATTTCCATTTATGCTTCTCTTTCCTAGATTTTATGTTCTTGTTCTTCTCTACTCTTTTATTCGATTATCTTGTCTTTAGTTTGTTTCCTTTCATGTTCTTCAATTTCCACACCATCATCATGCTCACCATATCATGTGTTTTCCTTTTGTTTTTGTGAAGTGAACCTTCACACTTACTTAACAACTTGGTTAACTTCGTGTCTAGTGGGAATCTTCCTTAGGTTTCACCTTCTAAAAGTGTTAAAATCTCAATCTAAGTAAAGTGTCACCTTTTAAAATGAACAATCTTAAAATCAACTCACATCATGTGGTTATCAGAGGTTAGGTTCTTTTTAGCTTAATTGCTTGAGTTGATTTCAGCACTTTACATTCTTGCACTTTTAATATCTTGCTTTTATCTTTCAAGCAATTTAAATTCCGCCCTTACATTCTTGTCTTTACATTCTTGCAATTTAATTTTAGTCCTTTATTTTTTTCTTGCAATTTCAATTCGGTCATTTTTACCTTTCCATAGCTTTGTTTCGCTTTTGGATTGTTATTTTGTGTCTTGTTGTCTTCTTGCCTTATGTTCATTAGTGTTTCTAGGAGTCTTTGCTTTGATTCTACTTACTTGCTTTTAATTTAGAAAATTTATAAGTATTTGGAAAATTGTTTTAGTAAGAGTAGATTTAAGTTCCAAACAAAAGATTTCAAGTGATCAATTATTTTGAAGCCCAAAATTTTTGTGAAAATTGGAGTTATATAAAAATATGCATGATCAAAATTATGGACATCTCTTTTCCATAATCCAAACAAAAGTATAAAAAAAAAAAAAAGGGAGTTTGCACAACAAGTTTGTGTTCCATTCTTTCAAAGAGCAATATTTTCAAAAATTTTGAGTTCAACTTGATTGGCAAATTGATTTCAACAATTGTGCAATTTTTATCCTTTTGCTTTAGCAATTTCTAAAAGAAAAAGTTTCTTTGTTAAAAGTTTAGTAAGTATCTTTGAGTCTTTTTTGTGTGCCTTTTCTTGTTTGTCTTTCTTCAAAGTTTTGTCATATATCTCTCTCAATTCTTGGTTTAGCTTTTATTGCCTAAGCTTTTCTTTCTAGTCTTTTTGTTTTCCTCAAGTTTTGTTGTGGTTTCCTTTGAGATCAAGTGTTAAGGGATGTGTCCTTTTCATTTGAAGAGTTTTCCACCCAAGAAAGACCTTTGTGGAGTGAAACAAAATTTCTTTGAGTGCCTTGAGTGATTTTTCTTGTTGTTTTTCACCAAAGTGACGCAAACTTCAGTGTTTTTTTTTTACTAACTTTTATTTCACTAATTCTTTGTCACTTGTGAATTATGGCTCATCTTTCTTCAGGTGAATCTTCTAAGCCTCAATCTCCCGAAAAGGCTTTTCTTATGGGAGAATTGTGCGGCGGCAAAGAGGTCGTTGGCCCAAAAGGTGGACAAAATGAGACAAATGGAGGCATGACTCCAAAGGCTAGAAATGGCTCAAGAAAGACAACCCAGAGGAAGGAAATGGGATCAAAGGAGAGCGTCTAGGAGCTACTACCATTACGGTAGCCAAGAAGAGGAAGAAGAACAGAGGTTGAACAACTTTGAGGAAAGGCGCCAACAAACTTCAAGATTTTCTTTCTCTTATGTAAAATTGCCTAGTTTTAGTGGGAAAAGTGATCCCAATGTATATTTAGGATGAGAGGCTAAGGTAGAACAAATTTTTAATGCACATGAGGTCCAAGAGGACCAAAAGATTAAGTTAGCCTCCATAGAATTTTTAGACTATGCCATGTAGTGGTGGCATAAAACTGTAATGGATATTGGACTTAACAAGAGGCCAACCATGGTCTCTTGGAATGATTTAAAGGATTACATGCACGCGCGGTTTGTTCCTCCTCATTATAGGAAGGAACTCTTGTTGAAGCTTCAACGGCTTCAACAAGGACCAAAAATTGTAGATGAATATTTTAAAGAGCTTGAAATGACTTTAACTAAAATTGATATGCATGAAAGTGAGGAGTCTAAAATGGCTAAATTTGTAAGTGGTTTGAGGAAGGAAATCCAAGATGTGGTAGAACTTTATGAGTATTCATCTTTAGAAAAATTGATTCACCTTGCCATCAAGGTTGAATCTCAACTTTCAAATAAAACTCATTTAAAAAATTCTCATAATGATGGTTACTAACAATCATCTTAGAAAAACAAAAACAAGTTTTCTTCCAAAAATTCTCCCTCCAATTTTGTGAAAGATTCCACTTCCAATTTTAGAAATTCTAAACCCTCCACTTCTACACATAAGTCACCCACCAAAACCTCTAATACAAAATGTTTTAAATGCTTAGGTTTTGGGCACATTGCATCTAATTATCCTTCTAAAAGAAATATGATGATCCAGGGGGGTTGTCATGAGTGACCATAGCTCTCAAAGGTCTAGGTCCCCTACCTCTTCTAGATCTTCTAAATCCCCAAGTGAGGAAGAAAGTGAGATCCCATGCGAGGGAGACTTATTAGTAGTGAGGCACATGCTAGGCCAAGTTTTAAAGCCTTTTGATGAAATTCAAAGGGAAAACATTTTCCATACTAGGTGCCTCATTAATGATAAGTTGTGTTCCTTGATAGTGGAAAGGGGAAGTTGTGCGAATGTGGCCAGCACAAGAGTGGTAGAACACCTTGGGTTACCTACCATCTCTCATGCAAAGCCCTACAAACTTCAATGGTTAAGTGAAGAGGGGGAGATAATAGTTAATAAAAAAGTCCTCGTAGCCTTTTCTATTGGTAAATATAAGGATGAGGTCTTGTGTAATGTTGTACCTATGGAAGCTACACACATTCTTTTAGGTAGGCCATGGCAATATGATAGGAAAACCTTACATCATGGCCTTACCAACAAAATCTCTTTCAACTTCCATGGGCATAAGATCACACTAAAATCTCTCTCACCAAAAGAAGTCCATTAGGACCAAGTGAGAATGAAAGAAAAGAGAGAGAAAGAAAAAGAAAAAAAATAAAGAGAGTGCCAAGAGAAGCCTTCTCATCTCATCTAAAGAGGTAAAAAAGGTAATGCTTTCCCAAAAGTCTATCTATATAGCTTTTCCTAGGACCCTTAAGAGTGAATCGGCCAAAGATAGTCTTTTATGTGTGGAAAATTTGGTAAAGGAATTTGACGATGTGTTTCAAGATCCCCCTAAAGGATTGCCACCTCTAAGGGGAATTGAACATTAAATAGATTTCATTCCCAGAGCTTCTTTACCAAATAGGCCAGCCAGTAACAAAAGAAACCTTAACCACTACACCAGACAAATTCTTTTACAATATTATGATTTTTATTATAATTATTATTATTTTTAAGATTGTTATTAATATTATTAATATTTAATATTATTTATTATTACTATTATTAATATAAGAGGAGGGAGGAGGAAGAGGAGGAAGAGGGAAGAGGAGGGAGGAGGAAGAGGAGGAAGAGGGAAGAGGAGGGAGGAGGGAGAGGAGGAAGAGGGAAGAGGAGGAAGAGGAGGAAGAGGGAAGAGGAGGCAGGAGGAAGAGAAGAAGAGGAGGGATAGGAAGAGGATAAAGAGGAGGGATGAGGAAGAGGGGGAAGAGGAGGAAGAGGTTGGAGATTAAGAGGAGGGACGAGGAAGAGGGGGAAGAGGAAGAAGGAGGAGGAAGAGAAGGAAGAAGATTAAGAGGAAGAGGAGAGGAAGAGGGGGAATAGGAGAGGAAGAGGGGGAAGATTAAGAGGAGGAAGGAGAGGAAGAGGGGGAAGAGGACGAAGAGGAGAGGAAGATTAAGATTAGAAAGGGGGGAAGAAAAGGAAGAAGAGGAAGAGAAGAGGAGGAAGAGGAAGAAAGAGAGGAGGAATAGGATTAAGAGGGGAAGAAGAGGAGAGGAGTTTTGGGAAGAGGAAGAAAAGGGAAGAGAGGAAGAAGATAGGAAGAGGAGAAGAAGAGGAAGAAGAGAAGAAAAGAGGAAGAACAGAAAGAAGAAGAGAAGAAGAAGAGGAAGGGAAGAAGAGAAGAGAAAAGAGGAGAAATCTTATATAAGATAAGATTAATAATATTAATATAAGTTAATAATAGGAAAGAGGGTTAATAATAAAATAGTAATTAATATATATTAATAATAATAGAATATTAATATTAATATTAGATTAATAAAATCTAATATAATATTAATATATAAATTAATAATATAATTTTAATGAATATTAATATTAATATAATTTATATTATTAACATTAATATTAATATAATTTATATTATTAACATTAATATAAGTATAATAAAAATCGTAATATGACAGAAGAACTTGTCTGGTTTAGTGGTTAAAGCTTCTTTGATGACTGGAAGGACTTGTGTTCGAATCCTGCCTGCTGTAGTTTCCTTCCAATATTAATTTGGGACTTGGGTTCGAGTCCTATCCACTGCAAAGTGCTTCCAATATTAATAGTAATAAAGGTAGGTCTAAATAAAAATTAGAAATAATTAAAAAGATAAAAATACGGATTTTTGGTCTTACATACGGATTTTGACTGTATGTAATTCCAATTTTTCTTGTAGTGAGCAAATAGGACCAATCCAACCGAGGCCAAAGAGATTTAACAACAAGTGGAGGCTTTAATAGCTAAGGGGTGGGTGCAAGATAGCATGAGTCCTTGTGCTATGCCTGTGATTCTTGTCCCTAAAAAGGATGGGAGTTGGAGGATGTGTACGGATTGTTGCGCTATAAACAACATAACCATCAAATATAGGCATGTCATTCCTAGATTAGATGACTTGTTGGATGAGTTACATGGGTCTCAAGTATTTAACAAAATTGAACTTAAGAGTGGTTATAACCAAATCCGGATTAAACCGGGAGATGAATGGAAAACCGCCTTTAAGACCAAATTTGGTTTATATGAGTGGTTAGTCATGCCCTTTGGATTAACCAATGCTCCAAGCACCTTCATGCAACTTATGCACCATGTCTTAAGGCCTTTCATTGGTAAGTTTGTAGTGGTCTATTTTGATGACATTCTCATCTATAGCTTGTCTTTAGAGGATCATAAGAAGCATGTTAGGCCAGTTTTAGAAACCCTTAGGAAGGAAAGTTTGTATGCTAATCCCGAAAAATGTGTGTTTGCAATAGACCACATAAATTTCCTAGGGTTTGTGGTGAGTTCCCAAGGGGTACATGTGGATGAAGCAAAGGTTGCAGCAATTAAACATTGGCCCACACCCACCAATGTTAGTGAGGTACGAAGCTTTCATGGCCTTGCTAGTTTTTATAAGAGATTTGTGAAAGACTTTAGTACCATTGTCGCATCTCTCAATGTCATAGTAAAGAAGGATGTTGTATTTAAATAGGGCCAAGAACAAGAACAAGCTTTTGAAACTTTGAAAGATAAGTTGACTAAGGCACCCATTTTAGCACTCCCTAACTTTACTAAGACATTTGAGATTGAATGTGATGCCTCTAACATAGACATTGGGGCAATCCTCCTTCAAGAGGGTCACCCCATCGCTTATTTTAGTGAGAAACTCAAGGGGAGTCATCTCAATACTCCACCTATGATAAGGAACTTTATGCTCTTGTAAGAGCCTTGCAAAATTAGCAACACTACCTTTTTCCAAAGGAATTTGTGATACATAGTGATCATGAATCCCTTAAATATTTGAAAGGCCAAAACAAGCTCAATAAGAGACATGTCAAGTGGGTGGAGTTCATTGAGCAATTTCCTTATGTGAGTTTCTCTTTTCTACTCTTTGTGTTGTAGTGTCTCCCATGGTGTTGAAAATAGACATTCATATGTCTCAGAAGATTTATTTGTCTAGTTTGTACTTTCTTATTCAAGATCTTGAGAAATACAAGATTGTTTCTGTGATTGATGTTGGCTTTCTGGATCTAGGAGAATCAAACTCACTCTCATACATAGCCATATAACCTATAACCACTGCACTAGACAAACTTTGTTGTCATATTGTGATTACTATTATTTTTATTATAATAATTATTATTCTTATTATGCTTATTATTATTAGGTATAATTACCTTATTTGTGCCTACATTTAGGGTCAAAATTTAATTTAGTACCATGGTTTTTTTAAAAAAAAAACAATTTGGTCCTTATGTTTTTAAAAAGTACCCAAATTGTTTTTTTCCGTTAAATCTCACTTACGACGTCAAGTACTACTTATGTGGCAAAGACAGTTAGGATTAGGTGTTCTATGAGGTGTGAGGTGTCAAGTGATGTGAATTGAGAAATTAGTTTAGTGAAAAACATCTACATTTCATTGCTCCCGCTCATCCACCCCCCATCGTGGAACTGTAACACCACAGGCAACTTTTTCTAGCAACCATCCACCGACAGTGAAGAGTGCTACTACCTGTGAGGGTGAAGCCAATTTCCTCACCTCTGGACAAGGTTGTTCTTTCTCCCCTGATTGCAATTCAGAAAACCCTAAATCCCAATTAATTTTTCACTAAACTAATCTCTCAATCCACGTCACTTGACACCTCACACTCACAGAATACCTAATCCTACCTGTCTCTACCATATAAGCAGTACTTGACGCGTGAGATTTAACGGAAAAGATCAATTTGGGTACTTTTTAAAAAACATAGGGACCAAATTGATTTTTTTAAAAATCACGGTACTAAATTGAATATTGACCCTAAATGTAGGGACAAATGGGGTAATTATACCTTATTATTATTAATACTATTATAATAATAATAATTAGTAATAATAATATTATTAGTAATATTGTTAATAATAATATTTTTTTATTAATATTAATTTTAATATCATCATCATCATCATTATTATTATTATTATTATTTTTACAATAATAATATTAATAGTAATAATAATATTATTATTGTTTTTATTAATTAAAATTAGTAATATTAATATTGATAATAATAATAACAAAAAATAATAATAATAATTAATAATTATAATAATTATTATTATTAATGATAATAACAATATACAAAAATAATACAAAAAAATTATTAAATAAAAATCAATTTTAGAGACAAAAAATAATTAGTTACTGTATTAACAAAATTAGATTTATTTTAGAGACTAAAAATTTACTGGTATCTAAATTAGTTTCTATTATTGTTAAATAATTTCTAAATTGGTATCTAATTAGATACCAAGATTTTAGATACCAACTTTGGAATTTAAATAATTGGTAGTTAAAATTTAGGTAGCTAATTAGATACAAATTTATAAATTATTTATCAATAATAGAAACTAATCTAGATACCAATAATTTTTTTAGTCACTAAAATAGTATCTAATTTAGTCACTATAGAAACTAATAATTTTTTTGTCTCTAAAATTGATTTTTATTTAATAATTTTCTAATAGTGAAATTTATATATGAAAGTTTAATATTATGTAAAGAACAATCTATATTTAATGATTAGATACATTATTTATCGCCATAATTTATAGTATTACTAAATTTATTGACAAATAATATTTATATATAATGCTAAATTTACATTTATATCCCTATATCATAATTCGTATATAAATTTTGATTTTTTTTTTAATGAATGTGGATGTTAGAACAAAGACTTTGTGGTTCAAAATCTTTGTTGAATGAGGATGGTAGGATGGGTGGGGGAATTTGGCCATCGATAACATTGTCTCCCTAAGCAACCCACTTTTGTTGCTAAAACTTCTACATTAAGTGGCACTTCAATCTATGATCCGTCCTATAAAAACAGTCAGAATTTTTGGTTTTTTTTTTTTTTTATCAAGGAGGGTTCTTTCTTTTGGTTTTTACTAAAATGAGGTCATTTAAAGAAAATTACAAATTTGAATAAGTCGTATCAATTTGGCACAATTTTATAGGTAGAAGTCTTGTTAACTTGACACATTTTTAACACGTCAACCAAAAGTCGTGTCAATTTAGGACGACTTCTGCTATATCATATTTTTTTATTTTATTTAATTTCTTTTTTAAATTTTATTGTTTATATATTGAGTAGTAAGTTATATAATGTTAAAAATTAATTTGATACATAATTTTCTAAGGATTTTAGTTTTAAGCAACAAAAAATTGGATAATTGTGTATGAATTATTTTTTACAGTAATGTAATATATTAATTTGGTTATTTGATTAATAAAAAATATGAAGAAAATTGTTATTGCATTTGAAAATAAATAGAGAAATGAAAATTGTTATTGTATTTGAAAAATAAATAGAGAATTGTTCTTGTGGATTTGCAAAATAAATAGTTTGGAAACAGAACACGTATTCGTAACGAAATGGATGATTCAATTCCAAATAAGCCAAAAAAAATGTTCACATTGGTAAAACTGAAGGTCACAATAAAAACAATTATCTGCACAGACAACCTTAATAATAAAATTCAATTTCAAGTTTGATTATTAATTTCCTCATTTTCTTTACCTATCTATTTATTCCTTCATAAAAAATTTATTTATCAAATTAATTTCAAATATTACATAACTTAAAATTCTAATTCTAATTAAATAATTATAAAATATTTATTTTAAAAAATTAAAAATAAATAAAAATATGACGTGACAGAAGTCGTGTCAACTTGGCATGACTTCCTTAAATTTATAATTTTTTTAAATGGATCCCATTTTAGGGAAAGTACTTTTTAGTTCTATTTTTGCCGTTTTTAATTGACTACTTGAATGTTATAGGCTTCACTCGAATATTTGGGAGAAAAATATATTTTATAAATACGTTTAATTACCTTATTCATCCTTACATTTGGCGTCAATAGTCAATTTAGTATAGTGGTTTTAAAAAAAATTAATTTGATCCCTATATTTTTGTAAAATGTATTCAAATTGATCATTTTCGTTAAATTTCACCTAACGACGTCAGATGTTGCTGATGTGGCAGAGAGAGTGCTTATGTGAGAGAAAGAGAGTGTTTATGTGGCATAGAGAGTGTTTATGTGAAGAGAAAAAGAGGTAGGATATAGAGTTATTATTATTATTATTTTATTGTTATTATTATTATTACTATTATTATTATTACTATCATTATTATTATTATTTCTATTATTAATATTATTATTATTGTTATTATTATTATTCCTATTATTATTATTACTATTATTATTAATATTATTATTATTATTAGTATTGTTGTTATTATTATTAATATTATTATATTGTTATTATTATTCTTCCTATTATTATTATTAGTATTATTATTAGTATTATTTTTTTTTATTATTAATATTAATATTATTATTACTGTTGTTATTATTATTAATATTGTTATTATTATTATTATTATTATTCTTAATACTATTGTTCTTGCCGGTTGACTTGCTGTTGGTCAAACTCTACGATCGCTAGCACCTTTTTCTTCCTCCTCCACTATAAAATAGCTTGCCTACAAAAGAAAGAAAGAGAGGCGCCCTCGCGACCGTGTGCACTCCGACGCTCAAGTTAAAACTAGGGCAAAAAACATCAAGTGTATAGTAAAAGAGTGTTAGTCTCAAAAACTGCGTACCTTCCCCTGGAGCCTTAAGCCCCTTTTATAGGGTGTCATTAGGTTATCTCTAGTAACCAACTTTCCCTACATGGAACTTTATCTTTAGAAGGAAAATATTTAGTGAGTGAGAGAATGCTGTTAGACGGGCGTAATCTTTAACAGCGTATCTTTTTATATTTGGAGTCCTACTGCCGCCACCTGCATATCAATAACATATTACTAGGAACAATATCTTTTATCTCTTAATCTTTTGGCGTGTATGGCGATAACCTTCTATCTTCAAGCAATTATCTTTATGAACGAATATCACAGTATACTGTTAACCCTAACGTTGCGGGGTCTATCCTTATGATTTAAACTAATCTCTCACGTGCCCTTAAACCCTTCACGTGCCATTACATGCAACTCTAAGGATAAATCTCTTATGCCAAAGCTTAGCGTTTCGCATATATCCCGCATGCATGGCGTATCTAGGGCCCAATTAATCTCTTGACACGTGTGGTTCCTGGGACCCACTATTGGCCCTACTAGGCCGACCTCTATAGGGCCGAGGACTGATCAGCCTGCGGTGCAACAAGGACACATCAATTCCTTCTGGTAATCACCCTTCCCTGAGGGAACACACCGATGACTGATCACCCTTCTCTGAGGGAACACACTGATGAATGATCACCCTTCTCTGAGGGGACACACTGATGACCGACCACCCGCTAATCCAAGCTGCTTGCGGGGTCCACTCCACGTGGCTTTGGCCCATGCTGTGGGACACAGCTGACGTGATTCATCCTTTACTATCTGTTCTCGACGACCGAGGTCTGGCCACTACAACTATTATTATTATTAATATTTTTATTATTATATTATTATTATTATTATAATAATATATTTTTATTATTATTATTATTAATATTATTAATATTATTTTTATTATTATTATTATTATTCTTATTATTATTTATTATTATTATTCTTATTATTATTAATATTATTATTACTGTTGTTGTTATTATTATTATTATTATTGTTATTATTATTATTATAATAATTATTATTATAATAGTAAATATAATAATAATAATGATGATGATGATGATAATAATAAAAATAATAATAATAATAATAATGATAATAATAAAAAAATTAATAATAATAACAGTAATAATAATATTAATAATAATAATAACAGTCAACATTCTTTCTCTTCCACGTAAATACTCTCTATCTGCTACATAAACACACTTTCTGCTACATAAGCATTCTCTCTCTGCCACATTAATAACAACTGACATTGTCAAGTGAAATTTAACTAAAAGGACCAATTTGAATACATTTTAAAAAAATATAGGGACCAAATTGATTTTTTTTAAAACCACTATACTAAATTAACTATTGAGCCCAAATGTAAGGACGAATAAGGTAATTAAGCCTTATAAATATATAAAAATAAAAATGTAAACATAAGTCTCAAACTATACAATTGATTATGAAAAAATTATAAATATATATAACATTTATTTGGATTCAATTAAATTATTGTTTAAGTTATATTCAAAATTCATTGCAATATAATAAAAAATGTAATTTATATAACATCATTTTTTATAATTATATTCAAACTCCAACCTAATCTAAAAAAATAGTTTATATATTTATTTTGGTAAATTTTTTATTTATTCATTTTTTTGTCTTTAATTATTTTTTCAGAGTTTTATTACATTGAATTTAGTTGTTGAAGCTTAAATATATTTTAAAATTTAAATATATAACCAATTTTTATCTAAATATCTATTTTTTTAAAATTAAAGATTTAATATCATGTCCTCAAAATAAAAATAAAAATGGATCACATACCATTACCTCAAAGTTATTTGAATCTTTTATTTGTAAACGGAAATTAAAATTAAAATACTTATTAAAGGTTAAATTTTAAAAATAGTTAGAATCTTTTATCAATTTTAAATATATTTCTAGAATATGTGGTACAAAATAATTCAGAGACTGAATCAGAATCTAACTTCAAATCTAACTTCAGTTCTCAATATTTTAGTCACTTACTAATATATTTTTAATTAGTTTTTAATTAAAATACTGACTAATTTTTTATTATTTTAGGTATAGTTTTTAAAATCAATTTTCTTGTAGTGTTTATTTTTTTTTAAAAAAAAAAAACTTTGTTCGTATATAAAATTTTTCATGTTTATCGTCCTTACAGTAAAACAAAACCATAACTAATTTTAAAGACCTCATAAACAACTTTGATGCATGTGCTATAAGAAAATATTGTAATAATCTAGTTCTTACGACTGACCATCGTATTAATCTTTGAAATTAAGAAAAATAAAGTTCTTGAAATTTTGAGTTGCTTGCATCATTTATGTTTTTGTTTTGAAATAAACCTTAAATCATTACGGATATGTTGAATGTTAGGTATTCTTGATTGATGTCAACGTATCATGGGATCAGGTAACAAATTCGGTCTCATGTAAGTAGACCAATAACAATGCATCATGAAGCTATAAGGACGTATCATGAAGTCAATAACGACGATGACAAACATATCAATGATGATCATTTTTCATGTCCATCTCTGTCTGATCATCACTCTCTCCACGAAGACCTCAAAGACAAATACAAAAATCACATTATGGTACATCTTTCCATAAATAATTTACTTCCAATAATTCAACTTTTTATTTTTATTTTATATCTTGTAATGAATCTTACTAATTTGTCTAGTTATAATTAATCTCTTCTCATCATTACGTGTTTTATAAAATCATTACTTCTCCAAGGTATTTATTTTCCAAATGCAATAACAATTCTCATTTCTCTATTTATTTCCAAATGCAATAACAATTTTCTTCATAATTTTTATTAATCAAATAACCAAATTAATATATTACATTATCGTAAAACATGATCAATGCACGATTATCTAAATTTTTGTCACTTAAAAACTAACACAACCTTAAAAAATTATTTATCAAATTAATTTTAAATATTACATAACTTACTACTCAGTTTTAGTTAATTTCAATTGTAATTAAATAATTAATAATATATATTTATTTAAAAATAATAATTTGTTAAAAAAAATTCAAGAAAGAAAAAATTTATGACATGGACAAAGTCGTGCCAACTTGACACGATTTCAGTTTGATGTGGTAAAAATCGTGCCAACTTAACACGATTTCAAGTTTAAGTGTCAAAGTCGTGCCAACTTTGCACGACTTTTATGAAATCGTGCCAAACTAACACCACTTACTCAACTTTATAATTTTTTTAAAAACAATCCCATTTTAATAGAAAGAAAAGAAAAGAACCATAAAAAAACCTTAACTGACAGTTCAATCAACTACAAGAAAATCCTTGATTATAAACTAATTTTAGAGACAAAAAATAATTAGTTGTTATAGTGACAAAATTAGAGACCATTTTGGAGATTAAATTTTTTTTTGATTTCTAAATTAGTTTCTATTATGGTTAAATGGTTTCTAAATTGGTATCTAATTAACTACCAATGTTTTAACAACTAATTATTTAGATTCTAAATTTAGTAACAAAAATCTTGATAGCTAATTAGATACTAATTTAGAAACCATTTAACAATAATAAAAACTAATTTAGAAATCAAAAATATTTTTAGTCTCCAAAATAGTTTTAATTTGATTATTATAATAATTAATTATTTTTTGTCTCTAAAATTGGTTTCTAACCAATGATTTTGTTATAGTGATCTATTATCCTCTCTATATAACAGCCAGAATTTTCATATCCTCTCTATATAACAGCCAGAATTTTCATTGTTCCTTAGAATTACACAATCAAAGATGTTTAGGAAACTACTTTGTTAGGTTCTATTGACTACTTCAATGTTACAGGTTTCAATCCAATTTTCTGGGAGAAAAATATATTTTATAAATATATAAAAATAAAAATGTAAACATAAGTCTCAAAATATACAATTGATTATGAAAAAAATATACATATATATATATATATATATATATATATATATAACATTTATTTGGATTCAATTAAATTATTGCTTTATATTCAAAATTCATTGCAATATAATAAAAAATGTATTTTATATAACATCATTTTTAATAATTAAATTCAAAGTCCAATCTAATCTAAAACAATAGTTTATATATTTATTTTGTTAAATTTTTTATTCATTCAGTTTTTTGTCTTTAATTATTTTTTCAGAGTTTTATTACATTGAATTAGTTTGTTGAAGCTTAAGTATATTTTAAAATTTAATAAAGTTGTTATTATGTCCTCAAAATAAAAATGGATCACATACCATTACCTCAAAGTTATTTGAATCTTTTATTTATAAACGGAAATTAAAATTAAAATACTTATTAAAGGTTAAATTTTAAAAATAATTAGAACTTTTTATCAATTTTAAATACATTTCTAGAATATGTGGTACAAAATAATTCAGAGACTATCTACCTTCAGTTCTCAATATTTTAGTCACTTACTAATATATTTTTTAATGAGTCTTTAATTAAAATACTGACTATTTTTATCATTTTAGGTATCAATAAATTAGTTTTTAAAATCAATTTTTCTGGTAGAGTTTATTTTTATTTTTGTAAAAATAAAATAAATTTGTTCGTATATAAAATTTGTCATGTTTATAGTCCTTACTGGAAAACAAAATCATAACTAGTTTTAAAGACCTCATAAACAACTTTCATGCATGTGCTTTAAGAAAATATTGTAATAATCTAGTTCTTAATAGACGACTGACCATCGTATTAATCTTTGAAATTAAGAAAAATCAAGTTCTTGAAATTTTGAGTTGATTGCATCATTTATGTTTTGTTTTGGAATAAACCTTAATTCTTTTTCCAACTAGATATATGAAAAATGTCCAAAAGCTTTCTTTATCTCTCTAACATCGTATGAATCTCTTCTCTTTTGCGTAGCACCGCTACATGAGAACGAAGATGGATAATGACGCAGCAGAAGAACCAAGTGTTGCATGCTTGCGTTGCATGGTCATTACAACGTGGCAAATGATGAACTGTCCACGTATCACCCTCTTTTCTATTACTATTAGATCAAACCTTTAGATTTTCGGTGCCTCTTTGCATTCACATTATTTTACACACTGTGAGAGAGAGAGAGAGAGAGAGAGAGAGAGAGAGAGAGAGAGAGAGAGAGAGAGGAGAGAGAGAGAGAGAGAGAGAGAGGAGAGAGAACTTTAGAGGGAAAAACCGCGACACAGGTTATGGCGATGAAACTCAAGTATGTGTCTTCCATTGCGGAGGACGTCATCCATAGATGTGCACAGTAATCTCTCTCTACTCCTACACCCTCCTACATACTATTTGCTATAATCATAGCAATAATCGTATACGAGGTTTAGAATCGTAGGACAACTATGTAATGTGTTATTTTTTTTGAGAAAGTGGAGTTGTATCTTGTTCTTTTACTTTCTCCATGTTGGGTAGTTGTTTTCGTAGAGATTGGAAATATCTTGATAAAGTGGAGCTAATTAATTCCATGTTCTAGTTTTTTGGTAGATCATCATGAAATGTCACCAAGAGTGGTTACTACCATTTTGTATTACCGTGGTCCAGAATCTTGATCATACTACTTATGAACCTATCCACATTTTCACATTGAGTACGTAGAGTCAGATCTCTAACAGTGTAAATTATTGATTACAACAATGATTAGACATTGTGTTTTGAAATAAATCATAGTATTCATATTGAGTGCAGTCACAGGCAAGTTCTCGTCGGTGTTAATCATTGCTGCGTACTAATACCATGGTTACCAAAAAAAGGTCATAATGAAATGCTAACTATTTTGCCTTTTTGGTACTTAGGAAATTGGATACTTCGGTAGAGACTTTGGTGGAAGATTTTGAAGTAGGATGGAAACCTGAAATGGGAGACTACTGCATAAAATTAGTTGAATTTTGCAGTGGGAAGGCTGTGAATGAAATGCGCCACAACATAGAGGGAAACATCAATGATGGCTCATTTAGCAGGTTGACATATGACATGATGCTTGCCTGGGAGAGACCTAGCTCCTTGGATGAAGAGCATACGGTGTGCATATTTATTTCTCTCTCTCACAAACTTTACTTTTTTTGGGACAAAACTGAGATATGATCTTGCATCATAATACCAATTCCAACCAAGATAAAAATTGGCTTTTCATTTCAGCGATAGTGATCTTTAATTAAAGGAATAATGCTTACAGATAATAGTTTTTTTTACTGTGTCTTGTTATAATGTAAACACTCAACTAACATAAGCTATTAAAATAGAAAATTTTGAGATATTTGATAAGTTTTATTAGGGACCCAGATTATATTGCAGTAGTTGACTGGTTTTATGCTTCAGATTTCTTAGTAATGAAAGTTTATGAATTGGCTACCAGTTCCAGAATCTATTTCTACTTACCAAATTATCTTGATATAAGACATGTGTGATTACATTTACTAACTCAAGTAGGCTCTTCAAGAATGCATGGCTTCAAATTATGGGTCATTGATGGCCTAGGATCTGGTCCTGTTTGATCTGAACTTCAGCGCTATCACCTTTAACATGAAATAAGTTTTCATCTAAAGGTTTTTGTTTTTGTTTCTACTCATGTTATTAATCCGATGAGGCTTTTGAGGTTTGCAGGAGTCTATAGCAAAGGAGAAAGAAGAAACGAAAGAAGAAAAGAAGATAACTAAGAATACCACTGAAGAACAGGATGATATCCCTCTCTTCTATTCAGACATCATGCCCCTCCTTGTAAGAGCATCATTTCTCCTTGTACTTATTATAGTGAAGAATACAGATGATGGATTTGTAAGATCCACCTCCTACCCTTCCTTTGTTTGAAGAATCAGTTTGAATTCCAGCCTTCTGCTGGTCCCTCTAAATGAACGAAACTGAAATTAGTTTATGAATAGTCTATATAAAAAGGATGGATAATGTTTCTTGCATTTGAACCAAACCAATTTGATAGAAGTAAACAAAATATTTATGGTTTTAGGAGTTTAGATATTTTCAAATGTAAGTGGTCTCTTGGTAAATTTTGTTTTCGTATCATAATTCATAAACCATCTGGCCAGGTTAATGATGAGCCCAATGTTGGAGAAGATGCATTTGTATGGTTGGGATCCTTAGTACCATTAGTTGCAGATGTAGCAAATGGAAGGTTTACTTTTGAAACTCTAACAGCATCGACAGGCTACAGGCTACATTTTCCAGCTTACGACAAGTTCTTGAAAGAAATGGCAAAGTAATGTATTGATCTGATGAATTTTTTTTCCTTGTCCATTTGCAAGCATTTCGAGTCCATTAGTATAATAGCTAGGAAAATCCTCTGATGCTTTTTAGGCTTCGTTTGGAATACTGTTTAGCAATATCTCTGATTTAGAATCTGATAGCTATATTAGATTATTGATAGGTGAACATATAAGATTTGCAAGATACGAATTATCCAAATTGTTAAGGATGAGTTTGAGTCTGATATTGAGTAGAAATGAGAAAGTTAGAGTAGAATATTAGGGAGAAGACCCATAAATCCATTGTTTTAAGGTTTTTGGTTGAGAGTGATCTCATAATCTCTTATATGGTTTGAACTAATAGTTCATTGGTGCTTAATATCCTTGGTGTATCTTCTTCTAATAGCATGGATTAATCAGGGAACTATTCAATATTGTTAGATTTATAAAACCAATTTGGTTTCTTTACCTTACAATATAAGCTTTTTAAGAGAATTAGCTATTTAACAACTAAGGAATTGATCCTTACCTCCAATTTTCTAATAAAATTTCAATTCCAGCAAGCTAAAGTTAGTTGTGCATTGTAAGTTCAAGTTCTTCATTTTTAAATTCATGATTCCATAGGTGCATACGGCATTTGCAGAAACAGGCAAAACCAAATGGGGTGGAACTGGCTGAGGATGAATATATATTACATGTAGATGGAACAGTCGTCAGTCAGAGAGTAGTTCGCCACATTGGAACAACAAGTTGGCCTGGTCAGCTGCTTGGTCTATCTAATCATTCATTTAATAATGTTCTAAAATTTGTAAAAAACATTCATAAAAAATGTAAATGTTGCTTTGGTTTTAATTGCCAGGTAGGCTAACCCTGACCAATTACTCTCTTTACTTTGAGGCTTCTGGAGTAATCAAGTATGAAGATGCTCTCAAAATAGACCTCTCCAAGAATGTTGAGCAGAGTGTTAATCCTGCTGCCACCGGTCCTTGGGGAGCTCATCTTTATGACAAAGCCATAGCCTATGATTCAGCTGATTTGTAAGGACACTAGCATACCACTTTTTATTATCATCAATACCTGTTCTACAGTTTTGTCCATTAAAATATGTAGTACCGATTCAATCTTCATAATATATATTTTGAATAAATGATCATTTTTGTCCTTGAATTTTAACTGAACACAATTCCTGAAGAATCATAGAATTTGTGAATTCTACATCTGATGGCTATTAAGATGGTCTGAACTAAGAACTTATGAACTCAGAAACAGATTGGTAGCTCTCTAACATTTTGAGTGTTGTTTGTTATTTTTTATAGCTTTGACATAGTCATATCCTTGTTCTGCTTAAATTTGTTAGTACCACCTTAATGTAATATGATTACAGAAATATATATAACCTTCACTTTTGTCATTAACGTGAATAATTTCTTCCTTACAAATTTCTAGATCAGAGACAGTTGTACTGGAGTTTCCTGAGCTTACAAGTTCTACAAGACGTGATCATTGGCTTGCACTAGTAAGGGAAATAATCTTTCTCCACAAGTTTTTATCGAAGTACCAGATAAAAAACCCAGCACAGACGTGGGAGATGCATGCAAGAACAATGTTGGGAATCATCAGGCTGCATGCAGCAAGAGAAATGCTAAGAATATCACCTCCTGTCCCAACCAAATTCTTAATATTTTCCCTATATAACGAGATACCAAAAGGAGATTTTGTGCTGGAAGAGCTCGCAGATAGCCTCAATAAAAGCAACAATAGCCAATCTTGTAGTGCAAGTGCTATCCTTAGTAGTATGAACATTTCTAAGACAATAGCTTCTGATGTAATAACAGATAAGGCAAGTCAAGCAGATGAAAGTGTTTATGATGTAGACGGAAGTCCCACATTGGAGACCGCTATCCAAGAATCTAGGGAGGAAGAAAGGGAAATTCTCATTGCTAAAGCTACCACTGAAGAGTTAAAGGAGGAAGGAGTTATTGACAGTGTTTTGGTTATAACGGTAAGGATTTAGTTTAGCCTAAACAAAGCCCCTAATTATCCTCAATTGCTGAACTCTAGAAAGCAGCAGTAGCACTTGATTGTCCAAAATGGAGTTGTTTCTGTGTAGCAGAAAGTATATTATAATGTCTTTCCATAAATTTCTTTATACTTTGGGAAATGTGAAATTCATGGTCAACATTTTTATGTTGTAGACTATGATAAGGTGAAAGATTGCTTTATTTTATGTAATAAACTCTTCATTTGAGAATCAGATTTCAGGATGGTCCTGGAATGGAAAGAAAGCTTCGCATGTTTGCAGTTTAGACTTAATAGCAGTTTGCTGATTTCATTGTACAGGAACTCCTGAAGCCACTCAAAATTGTGGTCCCTTGGTTTCAACAAATCTTCTCATGGGAAAGGCCATTACTTACTCTTGTTGTTCTTGCTGTATCCCTTATGATCACCTATATGTAAGTGCTTATTTCTTAACTTGTTAATTTTTGTTATATATATATATATATACCAATCAAAACTACCCTAAGTGGGTTTTGCTAGAATGGAAGTATGTAACATGGCCTGGATAATGACAGGGAATGGGTTGGCAAGGCATTTGCAGGTTTGTTGATTTGGGCAATAAGAAAGATGCTTGAGGCAAGAAAAAACAAGATTTATGAGAAATGCAACGAGATAGTGATCAGTAGATCTAGTATGTCTTCTGATCAGTCTACGATGGAGAGCATTGTCTCAGCCCAGCAAGGATTGTACACTGTTCATGAGATGATGCAGATAGCAAACATAGCAATGCTAAAGATATGGTCAATACTTATTTCAAAGGCTGATAAGGTAGTTTCTCTTCAAATATGTTTGCCTCATTTGTGCATATCACATACAATTTGTGGTTGTTTTTGCTTACTACATACATATCCTTGTTCCTTTTTCAGCATGCAAAATTAGTGATGGTGGCTATGGGTGGGTTGGCGATCTTATTGGCGGTGATTCCATTCAAATTCTTCCTTATGGGTCTCATTATCCAAAGCTTCACTATGACATTAGGAAAGCCCTCTGAAACAGGGAATAGAAGGTTGAGGGAATGGTGGGATGCAATACCAATAGTTTCTATTCGTGTAGTAGACGATGATCCTAACACTGGTGATCACACCCTTGCTTATTAGATTATGTAGCCTTTGTTCTGCAACACCCTTTTGGGAACTGATTACTGTACATGGCAAGAGAAAAGACTCTGAAAAGTGAAAATAAAAGTATAAATAAATAAACTTCTATGGTTATAGTTTAATAAAGATTTCAATCAGTTGTGCTGAATCCTGTTATACTCAAATATTGTTAAAAAGGTATAATAATTTTTCTAATCCAATCAATTTTAAGGTTTTTTTTTATCACTCTTTTCTTAACTTTCCCTCCTTCATTATTATTCTTTCCTTAGGCATAATGGGGATGTTGAACAGATTTAGATTTAAACTACAAGAGACCTAAGATAGTTTCAAAATGGGGTAAATGGCTCCTAGATTCTTACACAATAACTTAGTTTTAGGATATTGTTTAACTCAATTTATACTAATGGATAAGGTACTAAAACTATACAAACATATAAACCATGTACATTGTTATTAGATTATATAGTTCATTTGTTTGGTTCAATGTGAGCATTAATATACGGTTTTTGAGATGAAAAAATGCAAGTAAACCATGTACAATGTTATTAAATTAAAATATATATCTCAAAAACTGAATTAGTTAATAATGATTTGACCCATTATTAATTATTTCACATCATAAAATATAGTCATTGATTTAGATGTGTTGTAATATAAATTAGGTAGATCAATTAAAGATGAATTTTGCAACATCATTATAAAACCTAACTTTAAAAGACAGTTCTATATGCGTTCCCAATAGAAACTTTTATACTATGATATGTTTGGATTGAGGAGAGAAGTGAAGATTTGTGAGATTGTTTGAATTGAAGAATGATAAAGTGGATTTGTGAGGATGGTATATAGTAAATTTATAAATTTATTTTTATTATTAAAAATATTTGAATAATCAATTATTATATATATTTTTTAGTTTGAATTAATTAATTTTTTAATATATAATATTTAAAATTACTTGTATTTTTAATAAAAAATAAAAAATATATTGAAATAAATTTATTAAATATATTAAAAATTAAAAATATTTGTTATTGTATATATTAGTTTGTTATTTTATATAATTATATATATTTTTGATATTATAATTTTATTTTGTTATTTTTATTATTTATAATTATTTATTGTTATTAATAATAGAATTAAATATTTTTAAAATTGTTAAATAAATTTATGTAATATGTAATTTTATATATTCTATATTTTAATAAAATGCATGCACAATAGTATTTAAGTAAAATGTAATAATTTTATGGGATTAGCACAAATCTTTTTTATATGTATGAAGATTGAAAAAACATTTTTCCCCTTCCTTCTACCCTCCCTCTCTTACCCTTAAAACTTCAGAAATAAACAGAGAAACACTCTCTTTCTTTTCTCCTCCCTCATCATACTAGAAACAAACTGTAAGAAATTATGTAAATTAATTTCTATAATGTGACTCACATGGCATTAAGTTTGGGCTTTGGGCCCGTACGTGATTTAATAATAAATAATAATAGAATTAAAGGCTCATTGGTTAAGTAGAGAAATATATATCTGATGATACCTAATGAAAACCTATGAAATTGGAACTAAAAGCAATAGGGTTCTGTCTATGCAAATAAACGTAGTCTCACTATTAGCCATCAAGAAAGAGTGTGACAATAACGGGATTGCTAAGAGATAGATTGTGATTAAGGACGTAAAGGAACTGCTCACGTGAGATAACTCATGGATCAAGGTAAGTGCCTATTCCTAATTGATTGTATGAATATGTGTGAGAATCATGATGTGATAAGATCTGTATGTGAATATTACTGTATGTGTTCATTCATGTTTAATTTTACATGTGCTATCAGAGCAGGTTGCTCATTTTGTGATTCTCCTTTAATGTTTTTCAAGAAATTTTTATGAACCCTAATTTTTCCCAAATCATGAAAAATCTCTAATTTTAAAATTAGGGTTTATGGACCAAAGTTTCCATTTCTCAATAATAGAACCTTAATCTTCCTGCACCCAACGCCATTAACGGCGTTAACAACACTGAACTTTTTTTTTTTCGCTTCTCCGTCACCGCTGCTGCCTGCGTCGTTTTTCCATTCGCGCACATCTCCGTCGTTGTAGACGCGTGCCACCACCCTTTTTCGTTGCCGACGACGCAGGTGGCCACGACCTGGTCGACGTAAAGGAACGCGGTGGTTCGTGCGGTGATTATGGATCCTTAAGGTGCGGCGTTTCGCACAGCCGTTCATGGATCTGATGGGGCCGCGGTGGTCACGCTTAAAGGAGACGACACGCGCAGCGGAAGCATGGTCGTGCAGTGGTTCGCGGAGTGGGTCGCGCGACGCAGTGGCTTGGCGCCGCCGCCTCTGGTGGTGCTGGAACGAATCTTTGGTGTGAGGACGAAGATGATGAACAGTGAGGATTATTATGGAATATGTGGAAAAGGAATTATAATATAACATTAAATTATATTATTGAAAGGCAAGAGTGTATTCTTCCCTGCACCTTACCTCGTCACTCATTGGCTATGTGTGGTAGTAATTTGGTTCCAATTTTATTATTGTGGGAAATTAAAGAAAAATGCATATATAAATTAATTAAATCTTCCCTGCAGCTTACGCATTATTTCCTGCACCTTACGTTATTATTATTATAATGTTAAATTAAAGTTTTAATGAAATTTTATTATGTTTTAATGTAATTTAATTTTCATTATATTAAAGTTTAATTAATTGATTGAAAGTGAGGTATGGAAAATTAAGTTTTCCACTTTATGAATTAATTTTTGATCCGGTCGGTCATCGGTAGTCGATGACGTCAGCAGCAGATGACCACGTCGGCCAGTCACAGAGTGACGCGTGGCATGAGATAGCAGATGAACCAGGGTGGAGATCGTTCAAGAACGACGATCGGTGGTCAGTTACCGAGTGACCACCACCAGCAGATCAGTTCCTACATGAGCACCTGAAAGCAGAGCGCGAGAAGTTATGAAGCACCGATCAGTCATCGGTGCATGCAGAGCGATCAGTCGTCGGGGGTTCTTTGCCAACACGTGTTAAACTGGGACCCAGGCTCCCAGCGAGAACGTTACCCAAGGACCTCGCATGATTCCATAAGGAGAGCACGACAACGTAAAGAAGCGCCATCGATCATCGGTCAGGGTGACACATCGATCATCGGCCAGGATGAGACATTGGCCATCGGTCAGGATGAGAGATACCTCGGTCATCGGTGTTTGGCGAGTGACGTCGGCCACGGCGATGTGAATAACGCGACCGGAGATCAGTAAAGCGCTCAGAGGCAGAGAGTAGCCTTAGTCACGAGACGACCATGCATGAAGATGGGAAGACGCAGTTAGGTGCAGAATCCTGCTGGGACGAGAACCCATCAAGGTTAGAGTCTCCCAGTGAGGTTGCATGCATGCCACGTGGACCGTGAAGGTGTTCCCAGAGATTAGGTAGGGCAGATGGGCACAGAAATTGAGGGGTACAGAGGTACCCACGCGACCTTCCCTGTCAGACTTTGCACTCAAGTGAGAAAGGCCTGCACGCAAGGTAGCCCTGGGGGCTGGATAACGGCGGTGCAGAGTAATCAAGTGGCCCTAGAGGTAGCTAGTAGGGGGCGACGCGGGATTATATGAGGAAGAAGAACGCTGAACCAGGTATGCAAATTTTGCCACACAATACACAACACGAACCGAGAACACTCAGTTTTCGAATCAAAGAAGACTGAGGACACACACAAGTCTCACACACAGAGATTCGAGAGGGAGTTTTGGTGTTCCTTTTGCCTGACTTGAGTGTCGGAGCTACAACGGCCGCTAGAGGCGCCGTCTGTTTTGCAGGCATCGATTGGAGTTTCGGTGAAGGTTCCTGGAGCCTCCTTGCAGAACGCGCAACAGTCAGAAGGCTAGACGAAGGAGTGACGAGGCACTTTCCCCACGCTCGAGTCCGCGGCAGGATCAATTTTAAATTGAAATTTTGGAATTATTTGTATGATAGATTTGTATTCACCAAAGTAATCAAATCTTTATGTTTTATTTAATTCCAAATTATAGATTAATTTTATTTCAATTAATGATATTATTTCTGGAATTATTTGTATGATAGATTTGTTAATCACTAAAGTGGTCAAATCTTTAAGTTTTATTTAATTCCAGATTACTAATGAATTTTATTTCACTTACCTATAGAATGGATGCTTAATTATTTATATATAGGTAAATGAAAAATTCATTATTATAAGACATTTGTGGAACACCCAAAGGTTGATTAGTTGTCCTTATAATTAATGGATATGATTGTTGGTAGTGAGTATGTGTTATTAGTTTTGCTTGTATATCCAAAGATAACAAGTGTTTCTAGTTAATGCATATATTTTTCCGAATAATGTTAATATTATTAGCATCATTATGTTTTGTGTATTAATGTATCACCCAAAGGAGAACATTAGTATGCATAGAATGTTTTGTTGTCTGAATCTGTATTAGTTTATGACTCGAAGTATTAATGTTAAGCATGTGTGATTGCAGTATCTGTTCCTGTAGCCTTACATTCGCAAGCTACATCTGTTCCAGTCTTTAATGGTCTAAATTTTTCTGACTAGAGTGAAAAAGTCCAATTTCACTTAGGTGTATTGGATCTTGATTTGGCCATTCGAATCGAGAAACCTGCTGATATTACTGATGATAGTAGCAATGAGGAGAAAGCTCATTATATGGCTTGGGAAAGGTCAAACAGACTTAGCCTGATGTTTATGCGAATGAGCATAGCAAGCAATATCAAGTCTGCTCTTCCCAAAACCGAGAATGCAAAAGAATTCATGAAGTCTGTGGAAGAGCGCTCCCAAACAGCTGATAAGTCTCTTGCTGGGACATTAATGAGTACATTAATAACCATGAAATTTGATGGTTCTCGTACTATGCACGAACATGTCATTGAAATGACTAATATTGCGGCAAGACTTAAGTCTCTTGGAATGGCAGTGGATGATAATTTTCTCGTGCAGTTCATTTTGAACTCTTTACCGTCTGAGTATGGTCCTTTCCAGATGAACTATAACACTATGAAAGATAAGTGGAATATGCATGAATTGCATAGCATGTTAGTTTAGGAAGAGACTAAATTGAAGAATCGAGGAAACCACTCCATATATTATGTGAATAATCAGGGAGCTGGAAAGAAATTCTTCAAGAAACATGGAAAGGGTAAAGGACCACTAAAGATAAATGAGTCCTCTACTAAGCTCCAGAAGAAGAATGACAAATGTCATTTCTGTAAGAAATCTGGACATTTCCAAAAAGATTGTCTAAAACGTAAGGCTTGGTTCGAAAAGAAGGGTAAGCATAATGCTTATTATGTATGTTTTGAATCAAACTTAACTGAAGTTTCACATAATTCTTGGTGGATTGATTTTGGATGCACAACTCATGTTTCTAATATGATGCAGGGATTCCTTTCAACCCGAACCATAAAGCCAAATGAAAAGTTTGTCTTTATGGAAATAGAGAGAAGGTTCCAGTGGAAGCGGTCGGGACTTATCGTTTAATCCTCGACACCGGATTTTATTTAGACTTGATGGATACTTTTTATGTACCTAGTATATCTAGGAATTTAGTTTCATTGTTTAAACTTGATGTTGCCGGATACTCTTTTAAATTTGGGAATAGTTGTTTCAGTTTATATCAGCGTACCTGTTTGATTAGATCTGGTACTCTTTATGATGGATTATATAAATTGAATCTTGATAATCTATATGCTGAAACTCTTATGACCTCGCATCATAATGTTGGCACTAAACGTAGTTTAGTGAATGAATGTTCTGCTTTCTTGTGGCACAAACATTTGGGACATATTTTCAAAGAAAGGATGGAAAGATTAGTAAAGAATGAAATACTTCCAAGTTTGGATTTTATTGATCTGAATGTATGTGTGGATTGTATTAAAGGCAAACAAACAAAACACACAAAGAAGGGAGCCACAAGAAGTACTCAGCTTCTTGAAATTATACACATTGATATATGTGGGCCTTTTGATGTAAATTCTTTTAATAAAGAAAGGTATTTTATCACCTTCATTGATGATTTTTCACGTTACGGTTATGTCTATTTATTGCATGAAAAATCTCAAGCAGTGAATGCCTTGGAAGTTTATGTAAATGAAGTAGAAAGGCAATTAGACAGAAAGGTGAAAATTGTTAGGTCAGAAAGAGGTGGTGAATATTATGGAAAGTATGATGAAAGTGGGCAACATCCTGGTCCGTTTGCTAAGTTCCTTGAGAGACGTGGTATTTGTGCTCAATACACAATGTCAGGTACACCACAACAAAATGGTGTTTCAGAAAGGCGTAATCGAACCTTAATGGATATGGTTAGGAGCATGTTAAGTAATTCATCTGTACCCGTATCATTGTGGATGTATGCTTTAAAAACTGCCATGTATTTGTTGAACAGGGTTCCTAGTAAGGCAGTTAAAAAGACACCTTTTGAATTGTGGACAGGAAGGAAACCCTATTTGAGACACCTGCATGTTTGGGGATGTCAAGCAGAAGTTAGAATATACAATCCGCAAGAAAAGAAATTGGATGCAAGAACAATCAGTGGATATTTCATTGGTTATCTAGCAAAGTCAAAAGGGTATATGTTTTACTGTCCTACCCATAGCACAAGAATTGTTGAAACTGGTAATACACGGTTCATTAAAAATGGTGAAACTAGTGGGAGTGATGCTTCACAAAATGTGGAGATTAAGGAAGTTAGAGTACAAGTTCCTTTAACTAGTACCTCTACTTCAAGTATTGTTGTTCCTAATGTAGTTGAACCACTCAATGTTGAAGAAGAACAACAAATTAATAATCATGAAGTTAACAATGAACCTGTAGTAGAATAACCACAAGAAATAGTATTAAGAAGATCTCAAAGAGAAAGAAAGTCTGCTATTTCGAATGATTATGTGGTTTATCTACAAAAGTCAGAAAATGACTTAGGTATTGATAGTGATCCAGTTTCATTTTCAGAAGCCATCAATGATGATAATTCTGATAAGTGGTTAGATGCCATGAAAGATGAGCTTAAATCAATGGCACATAATGATGTATGGGACCTTATGGAATTGCCAGAAGGATGCAAAAGAGTTGGGTGTAAATGGGTCTTTAGGACTAAACGTGACTCTCATGGCAATATCGAACGTTATAAGGCCCGACTTGTTGCCAAAGGTTTTACTCAAAAGGATGGCATTGATTATAAGGAAACATTTTCACCTGTTTCTAAGAAAGATTCCTTTAGAATTATCATGGCATTAGTAGCTCATTATGATCTTGAGTTACATCAGATGGATGTTAAAACTTCCTTTTTGAATGAGAATTTAGAAGAGGATGTTTATATGGACCAACTGTAACGCCCCTCAAAATATCGTACATTTTTATATAATAAAATAAAGGTGAAGCAATAATATCAAAACTTAACATAGATATATATACATAATATAATTCATCCATTAATACAAATGTGCCTCAAAATAATATCCCTTCTTGAGGAAGTTTTAATACATCTCCATACAGAAGTTTTCAAAATAAAACAAAACAACAGCATTCAAAAACCGGCGATCTCCTCCTCCAGAAATGCTCACTGAGGAGCTCTACTACCTGCAACCTCATCTGCTCCCGTGCAAATATACACGATCATCACAGGTTTAAGAAAAACAACCACGATACAAAACAAAAGGGTAAGCTAGATATTTTTAAAACTTTAAATATGAAACTTTAAAATCAACATAATCAGCTTTTAAACACCCACATAAATCCACCACTTTCTCATTCATATCACACAACCATCAAGTGTCTATCACATTTTCAATATTCATCTTTCTCACGTCAGACTTCCACTGACTCATCACACATAGACACTTGACACTACTTCCGGAAGACTCGTGCATTGACTAGACTCAGAGATCTGCACCTGTCATACTACATTGCTGTAAAGTTCCCACAGCTATGCGCATAAACATAATCTCAATCTCAATCTCTTCACTCTCCTAGTATGACAGGGTTAATCCATACAACAGGTCAAGTAGTTATCTTTCAAACAACTTACCCATACATATGAACCTCCATCGACTCTCAACGCCTGAATAACTTCATCTATATGATTCCATTATATCAGGAGAGTCAGGATATCTCATTATAGAAATCACCGATCAATGCACATCCTACACGATCTTACACGGTATTTTCTTTCCTGAAAATACTATGCCTTGATCCCACATTCACAACATTCAACACATCATATAACACTTAAATGAATGATTCCAATCATAGCAACAATCATTCCAAGGTTCAGATTTTCGAATATCACATGCATTTCACATTTCAAACTCAAACAGTTTCAAATGACACTAAAACAGGGGAGTTCGAAATCAATATTAAAACCGGCGATCACGTCGCCCCACACATAAAAACAGAACATCGTGAAAAAGAATATGAAAACCGGCGACCACGTCGCCCTCACTTCAGAACCTACTCGCCTAACGTTTTTATAAACGAAAATGCTAGCTTCCCTTACCTGAACTTGCGCAAAATCACTAAGAGCTCCAAAATCCACCGAAGCTTAAAGATGTCCTAACCTGCACCATAGAGTCCCGATCACAAATCTAACGAGATTACCCATTTTCTGCGTTAACAGAGACGATTTCTGAAGCTAAAAGAGTCGTATGCACAACCTATGCAGAGATGACCCTCTCAAATTCAGACTCGACTCAAAGAACAAAGCAAAACGACTTACTCTGTTTTAGGGCTTTGAGCAGAAAACTTGCAGAGCACAACGTCAGGAATCCAGGGTAGTCGCCGATCTTCAACTGGTTCGCTAGGACGTCTGAACGCAGGGAGAAGGAGAGGAAAGAAACAGGGAACCAAAGT
Organism: Phaseolus lunatus; assembly: GCA_013389735.1. Taxonomy (NCBI): domain Eukaryota; kingdom Viridiplantae; phylum Streptophyta; class Magnoliopsida; order Fabales; family Fabaceae; genus Phaseolus; species Phaseolus lunatus. The sequence goes on along the minus strand of CM023857.1, from coordinate 28,380,808 downwards.
TAACTCACTCAATCACTCTTGAACCACAACAACGTTCACTGCCTCTCAGGAGTGAGTTTTGAATCTAAGCCAACTTGCCCAGAAATGCCGCTGCCCCCCGCCCACTCTGCAGGAAAGCTTGCGCGCACACTTCCTTGAACAGTATGACCACGTGGGTTTCTGCGCATACCAACTCTCTGATGCTAACTATTCTGAAACACCCTTTTTGTCTACGTGTCGCGCATGCAAGACGTCTCATGCTGGGAGCCTGGGTCCCACCTTATCTGTGTGAAACACGACATCGCGCGATAACCTTCCACCGATGACTGCTCGCGTGATGACTATCCACCGATGTCTCATCCTGGCCGACGAACAATGTCTCTCCCTGGAAGACGACCGATGTCTCTCCCTGGAAGTCGACCGATGCGTCCCTCATCCTGGCGATGACCGTCTGTCTCTCGCCCTGGCGATCCCCGCGTGTCTCTCGCCCTGGCGATGCCCGCATGTCTCTCGCCCTGGCGATGCTCGCATGTCTCTCGCCCTGGCGATGCCCGCATGTCTCTCGCCCTGGCGATGCCCGCATGTCTCTCGCCTTGGCGATGACTTATGACACATCGCCACGCCTTGCTGAAGGTTCTTCATCCCACTATGTTACGTCCAAGGTATCACCTCCACATGGCTTGGTGACGTCGGTAGCTTCACATTTCCAAGAATAGATCAGCACTACTCCTCGTGCGCCCATGCATGCAACACTAAGGACGATTTCTTATGCTCAAGCATAGAGCTTCGCATGCACAGCGTATCTAAGGCTTAACCCACACCTTGATACGCATGGTTTTTGGAACCCACTATGGTTGATCCAGCATCTTGACCACATACTAAGTGCACTCTCGTCGATCACGTACACCATAGGCGATTGGCGATCATGTGTACTCTAGGCGACAGGCGATTATGTGCCAGAGAAGTCGGAGATCGCCTCCGTCTTCAACAACGGCGATCTTGTAGACTTCTAAGCTACACTTTTCTTCCTTTATATTTTAAATAAAAACATACTTAGAATTCACTTAAAATATATCACTTTCATTCCAATAAAATTTTCTAGGTCCTTACACCAACCAGTGGGGTTCATTGAAGAAGGAAAGGAACACATGGTGTGTAAACTTAAGAAGTCAATATACGGGCTTAAACAGGCTTCTAGACAATGGTATCTTAAGTTTAATGATACTATTGTGTCCTTTGGATTTAAGGAAAACACTGTTGATCGGTGTATATATCTGAAGGTCAGTGGGAGCAAGTTTATATTTTTGATTCTGTATGTTGATGATATCTTGCTTGCAACTAATGATCTTGGTCTATTAAGTGAGACTAAGAAGTTTCTCTTTAATAACTTTGATATGAAAGATATGGGTGAGGCATACTATGTGATAGGAATTGAAATATTCCGTGATAGATCACAAGGAATGTTAGGTTTGTCTCAGAAAGCATATATTAATAAAGTTTTAGAGAGATTCATAATGGATAAATGTTCAACATCTCCTGTTCCAATACAGAAAGGAGACAAATTTAGTCTCATGCAATGTTCAAAGAATGATTTGGAACGGAAACAGATGGAGAATATCCCTTATGCCTCTGTGGTTGGGAGTTTAATGTATGCTCAAACATGTACAAGACCAGATATTAGTTTTACAGTTGGTATGCTTGGTAGATACCAGAGTAATCCAGGATTGGATCATTGGAAAGCTGCAAAGAAAGTATTAAGATACTTACAAGGAGCAAAGGATCACATGCTTACTTATAAGAGATCTGATCATCTTGAGGTGATTGGATATACAGATTCAGATTTTGCTGGCTGTGTGGATACACGAAAGTCTACATTTGGTTATGTGTATCTTTTAGCCGGAGGAGCAATTTCATGGAAAAGTGCGAAGCAGTCAGTCATTGCTGCATCCACTATGAAAGCTGAATTTATGGCATGCTTTGAGGCCACAGTTCAGGCTAATTGGTTGCGGAATTTTATTTCAGGACTTGGAATTGTTGACAGTATTGCCAAGTCGCTGAAAATTTATTGTGATAACTCCGCAGCGATCTTCTTTTCTAAAAACGACAAGTATTCCAAAGGTGCTAAACATATGGAATTAAAATACTTTGCCGTTAAAGAAGAAGTTCAGAAACATAAAGTGTCAATAGAACATGTTAGCACTGATCTTATGATTGATGACCCTTTAACAAAAGGGTTACCGCCCAAGATGTTTACTGGTCATGTTGAAAATATGGGCATTATGTTTACTAGTGAATGATTAATGCTTGTAATTAATGCTTATTTGACACTTTGAGCTCATTGATAAATAAAAGTTTCTGAAATTTATGTTTTCTACTTTATGTATATGCATGCAAATTATGTTGTGGAAAACAAATTATGTTCTGAAGAACAAATTATGTTGTTGTTGATGAAAAATGACATTATGTTTGTACCCATTATGGATTTCTCATTATAAAGTCATATTAAGGAGAAATGTGTTGATTGAAATGACATGTAACCGCCATGACTCTTATTATTTCTGTATCCTTGATTTTGATTAATGATAGAACCAATTTATGTAAGGCCTTTTAAATGCGCATTATGATTTATGTAATTATTAAATCATGAAAGTATTATAACTCATATGAGTCAAGTGGGAGAATGTAAGAAATTATGTAAATTAATTTCTATAATGTGACTCACATGACATTGAGTTTGGGCTTTGGGCCCGTACGTGATTTAATAATAATAATAATAGAATTAAAGACCCATTGGTTAAGGTGAGAAATATATATCTGATACCTAATGAAAACCTAAATCTGATGGAGATTGGGAACTAAAAGCAATAGGGTTCTGTCTCTGCAAATAAACGTAGTTTCACTATTAGTCATCAAGAAAGAGTGTGACAATAACGGGATTGCTAAGAGATAGATTGGGATTAAGGACGTAAAGGAACTGCTCACATGAGATCACTCATGGATCAAGGTAAGTGCTTATTTAATTTTACACAAATGCACTATTTTTTAAACATCTTCATACTTTAACATCTAGTCATTTTTCAACATCTACTTAACAATCAATAATAATATTATTTTAAAATTTTCTATATTATTTAGTTATAAATTTATCATTTATTATATTTTCTAAAACTATCAAATTTAATTATAAAGTTATCATTTATTATATTTTATAAAACTAGTAATATACAACTCTAATATACGAGAAAGTATAGTTTTCCTTTTTTTAAATCATTTTCCGTAGTTTATGTAATACGGTTTATCTTCTCATAGTAGTATATTATTTTTAAGAAACTCAAATTCAGATTTATTTTAATGATAAGAAATTTTAAGAAGCTTAAAAAAAACTCATTTTATATTTTTTTTTCACTTAGGAATTGATCATATTTTTTACTTTGAATGAATTATTTTTTTTATACAAGAACTTTTTTCTTAAGTTGAAGAAATTGGGTATAACATGTAGGATCTCTCCAAGTATATTTTTTTGGTATTTGATTTCTTCAAATGAAGGAACTCATTGAGAAACCACCACTAAAAACACTCTAAGTTTTCTAGTAAAATTAAAGAGGTATATTCAATTGAAATATTTTATAAAAATGCAATATTTTTTAAAAGACTTTTATTATAAGAATTTTATAACTTTGAATTGAAAGGATTTATAAAATATTAAGTGATAGGTTTTTATAGATTTACTAGAATTTTAAAAATTTCATAGTGCTTTATAGTGGGAGATATAATGGGAGATAGTGTTTGTGCTTATTCTTAATGAGATTTGGATGCTCAAGAATAAGGTGATTTTTAAAGGAGAGGTGATGGATGTGTTAGAAGTGTTTGTGATTATTCAACTATAGACATGGTCTTGAGTTGCATCCAAAGTCCTTTAGCTTGTTTTTCTTATTCTGATTGGTGTAGTGATCCTCTTATTTGTATGAATTTAATTTAGTGTTGTTTTTTAGTAATATTTTCTTCTTAGTTGCTTGGTTAGATGTTGGCTGGTGTATTACCTGCTATTATTAGGTGTCTTTGGTTTTTATGTTTAGTTCTTAGGAGGTGTTATTGTTTTGTATAAGAATTTGATTACCCATAAAGTGGTTCATATTTATTTATTCATTCTTGCTGATAAAAAGAAAATAATGGAAGATAGTGTTGATATTCCCAAAACCATCTAATATATAAACAATATTTGATATTAGACTATTAGGTCATAAAAAAAAAAGTATATGCGAAAGAGTGGTACATGCTGAATAGAGTTGAGTAAATGTTTTTAGTTGAAGTGAAGTTATAAAAGAAATAGGCTATATTATATAAATAGGAGCAGCTTTTAGAAATAGACCAAACACCTACCTTATAAAGTTTAATGTAGTCAAACTCATTTCCAGGGATATGATGCAACAAAATCTACTACAAATAATTTTCCGCCTATGTGATGTAAATGAACTACAAATTAAGCAATGTACAGGCAAATCAAATTGAAGAGAGACTTTGTAAGCTATATTCACGTTAGCGATCTACATTGCTTTACCTCACCAATTTGGGAAGAAGAAAATCACTTTTTTTTTTCTTTGGGGACAAAACTACACATAAGAAACCACCAAACGCATCCTATTTTTCCTAATAGAACATAATGCATATATAATTTTTATCATTATTTGCCCTAAAAGAATATCATACATATATAATTTTCTTTATTCAATAATTTTTTAGATTATTTTTTTTAATTTAATCTTATTGTTTTAAACATTTTCAATTTAATTTTACTTTTTGAATGAATTAACGTAGTAACTTTTAATCTGTAATAATAATAATAATAATAATAATAATAATAATAATAATAATAATAATAATAATAATAATAATAATAATAATAATAATAATAATAATAATAATATTAGAGGTGACAAATAAAAATCACGGAATCCAGCAACCCCACCCCCACCACCTTTTTCTTTCTTTTTTTTTTTTTTTTTCTCTCTCCCTCTCCCTTCTCTCTTCAACTTCTCTCCCATACATTATATATTCCAAAATTTGATCACGTCATGGTGTAGCTGAGGAGTCAGGGTACATTTCTACCCGATCAGATTTTCAAACAGAGTAAGTTCATTTTTACTCTAAAGTTCCTTTATTCTCTGTTTTTCTCTATGATTTAGTCATCAATATTAGTGGGGCCAGTTGAGAAAAGTGTTTCTCTCAACTTGATTAAGCTCATACTAAAATTTGGTAATATTTTGATAACTTGCATTAGGCCCGTAAATCTTGAAGCTTATCCAGGCTGTGGGAAATAAAATTCTAGAAGTTGCTTGGAAAGCAAACAATTAAGGTAAGGGAAGCTAAATTTAATTTTTGTATAGCACCCTAAGCTAGAAAATTCTGGATGTGGAAGTGACGTGGTCCCAATATTCAATTTCTCTTGTGGGGATGTTGTTTGTTTATATATTGGGTTGTTTGTTTATATATTATTTAAATTTGTGAAAATATTAGGTTTTGATGAGTTAGTATTTAAGTGTTGTTTTTTTTATGTCAAATAGACTTTTGAATATTTTGGATTAAGTTTTGAACGATATGATGGAAATGATATGGAATTGAATTCATACATTTGGGATAATGTATGGACTGATGGTTGTTGTGTATTAAGTATTGATGCCTATGTGATAACAGAGATCTCCGAGCTTCACTGATGATCTAAGTCACATAGACTAAGATATCAGGTGGTGAGAAGCTGATGGAGGAGTTCATGCACACCGTGACATATGAGATGCACGGCTTGGGTTGTATTGAACTTACCCTGACCCTTTATGTTGGATTCGCTGGTAATATTTGGATCAGGTGTTAGTCTCTGGTGGGACTTACTTAATACGAGTCTTCCGGAAGACGTTGTTTGTTGATTATCTTGGATGTGTAGATCCATGTGAGATCTACGTGATTGTTTTATGTTGGGTTTTGAAGAAAGTTGAATAACTAAGAAATTGATCCATGTAATTTTATTTTCTTTTTTTGATTTAATTGTGTGTATTATAAAACTTTATTTTCACTAGCTTACCTTTGTTTTTCTTGTTGTGTTTGAACTGCGATGACTGTACTACGTACACGAATAGATGATCATACAGGTGTAAAAGGTCTTGGAAGGTTTTAGGATATTTTAAACATTATATTGTAAATAATTGTATTTCTATAAGTCATAATCTTGTAATAGGAATATTTTGAAAAACTTCAAGCGGATATGGAAACCGGTAGAATTTCTATTATAATAATTATATGTATTTTATTTTTTTGGGGTGTTACAACATGAAAATGACTTATTAACAAAAATAATACATAATATGAAAAATAAATATTGGGTGGTACTATTTCTAATTTGATGAAAATTTTATATTAATTAAAATGAAAATCAAATTAAAATATTTAAAATAGTAGAATGAAATTAACAAAAAATATTATTATTATTTTCATAATTTACAACAACAAAATTAGGTGACGGTCAAGATGGTCTTAGTTGACTGGACAGGATTGTGAAAATCATGATACCAATTTGCTTTTGAAACGAGTGGGTTGCTTTATACGGCAAGCTCGTACAACAAATGAATGCATTTCCTTTTTAATATGAATTCCTTCATATTAACTAGTTTTTTTTTTTTTCTTAATCTAGTTTTTTAATAGTTAATAAACATTCACAATATTTATTAGTTTATTTTTCATTTAAAATTAAATATTATTTATATCTTAAAGTAATTAACTTCACAAAAGTACAATATAATCAGTCCTTGTATTTTTAAATAATTATCGACTACTTTATATTTAATTACTTATTCAAATTTTTTAGTTGTATAAAAAATACAAGTACTTAAAGGTCATTCAATTATAAAAAATCAAATGAGTAATTTAACTAATATTTCACAATAAAGGTATTTTTCAATCTAAATAAAATTTGAACATCGTGATCTCTTCCGTTAAAGTAATATACAAGACAAAAAAAAGTGGAAAGGAAAATAAAATATAAAAAAAATAAAATAATCCAAAATCTAAATTATTTATTGAAAATGAAAACAAAAATTTTACCATTTATTAAACTTCATTGAGCATCTTTACGTATTAAACTTCATTTACCATATTAAACTCATTTATAGGTTCTTAACGTATTTTTTTGAGCTAGATTAATCTAAAGGAAAGTTTTTAAAACACAAGTGTAACATGACAAAAATTACTTTTTTGATAATTTCTATATTTCCATGTCATATTTAAGAGTTTATCCATTTTTTTCAATGGTCAACTTTTTATATATTCAACTTTCAGCCTTCTGTATAAAAGGAAAAACACTTTTTTTAATAATTCATTCTTCAAAATAAATAAGTTTTATCTAAAAATTGTTTCAATAGAACAATAATAATAAAAATAATAGTGATGAGTAAAAATATACAGTGAATAAAAATATCTTTATAAATTATGAGTAAATTTACACTTAAGTTATGATAAAATAAATACAACATAATCTATCATGATAACTTAACCTTTTATGTTTAATTTTTCATATAATTACAAAAAGATCTACACATATTCCGCACCGTTCTATACATATACAATATAAATATTCAAAAATCATATCAAAATAATTAATAAGAAAATAATATTTTAATTTTTTTTTTAAAAAAAAACAACCCTTTTTATTATGTGGAGTATCCATTGACCTAATTGAAATAATTATTAATGGAGTTAATTTATTTTTACTTGAGAAATAATATATCGAACCCTATAAACACTATTTTAATCAAGTTTGATCTATTAAATATATTTAGGTTTAGTAAAATAAAGGTTTAATTACCTATTTAGGATCAATAGTCAATTTAGTATAGTGGTTTTTAAAAAAATTATTTTGTCCCTATATTTTTTAAAATGTATTCAAATTGGTCCTTTCCATTAAATTTCACTTAACGACGTCAGCGGATGCTGATGTGACAGAGAGAGAATGCGTACGTGACAGAAAGAGTGCTTATGTGAAAGAAAGAGAGTACTTATGTGGAAGAGAGAGAATATTTATGTGAAGAAAGAGGTAAGATTGAGAGATTATTATTATTATTGTTATTATTTTTATTATTATTATTACTATTGTTACTATTATTATTAATATTATTGCTATTATTATTATTAATATTATTATTATTGTTATTTATTAATATTATTATTATTAATATTTTATTATTATTACTACTGTTATTATTATTAGTATTATTGTTATTATTATAATTATTATTATTATTCACATTAATATTATTAATATTATTGTTACTATTATTATTTTTACTGTTATTATTACTAATATTATTGTTATTATTATTTAATAATATTGTAACAGTAAATATAAAATAATAATAATAGTAAATATAATAATAATAGTAGTAATAATAATATAAAAATAATATTTATAACAAAAATAATATTTATAACAGTAAATAAAAAATAATAATAATAGTAAATATAAAAATAATAGTAATAATAATAATAATAATAAAAACAATAATTATAACAAAAATAAGATTTATAACAGGAAATATAATAAAAAAAAGAAAATAAAAGAGTAATAATAATAATAAAACAAAAATAATAATCATAACAAAAATAAGAGGAGAACAGGAAAGAGAATAATAAAATTAAAAGAAGAATAAAAGGAAATAGAAGAATAGAATAAGAATAAGAAGAACAAAAAGAAGAAGCAGAAAAAAAGAAGAAATAAAGAGAATACAAGAAGAATATAAGGGGATTATTATTAGGAGGAGGAGGGGTTAGGGTTATTATTATTAGGATTAAATAAAAGGATTATTATTATTTATTAATATTATTTTTATTATTCTTCTTATTATTATTACTATTATTTTATTCTTATTATTATTGCTATTATTATTATTGTTATTTATTATTAATATTATTATTATTATTGTTATTATTATTATATAATAATTATTATTACTAATATTATTATTAATATTATTACTATTATTATTATTCTTATTGTTATTATTATTATTAATATTTTTATAATTATTATAATAATAATGTTTTTTTATCATTTTTATTATTATTATTAATATTATTATTAGTATTAGTATTAGTATTATTATTTTTTATTATTGGTATTATTATTATTATTTTTGTTACTATTATTTATTTAAACGAGCATGAAATAAATCTTTATTTTTTTATTGGCTCGCACATTATAGTAATATTTATCATTTAGAATATCCCTTTACTAAGGCCATATGCGCTTTAGAAAAAATGAGTAATACATGGAAAACAATAAATAATGAACTAATAGAGTTAGAATATCCTCCACATCAAAGTATTATCATACAACCAACCAAAGATTTAGAGATAGAAGCTAGTTCATATAAAGGTATTAAGAATGAAAACAAGAATGTAGAATTAAAAGATATTAAAAAATTACTCTCTCAATTAAATTATTCAAATACTGTCTTAGAAGTAATGACCAAACAATTAACTAGAATAGAAAACAAAACGACCCTACCTAATATTCCGAATAGTTCAAGGTTACCCGAAAAACCGATATACTAATTATTTAATGTCTCACAAAAAGAATTGGATTCATTAAGATTAAAAAGTGATACCGATTTAAAGATTGAGGAACTTAAGAAGAAGCTAGAAGATCTGAATAAAACCTCTATAAACACATTAGAACTTAACAAAATAAGAAATTATCCAAAACTCAGAAATTTCTACCCTAGACCAACAACTGCTGATGTACAGTTTGAAGAGAGAGGAGAACTAGTACAAAACGCTTTTTCAGGAAATGAAATCACATAATGGAATCTAGACAGATTCAGTGAACAAGCTATATTAGATTTAACATGTCAAATGACTATGGCAGCTACTGCCCATAAACGAAAGGTTGTAGTGACAAACCCGCTGCTATAGCAATAGTACAAGGTTTTACTGGTCAATTGAAGGGTTGGTGGGACAATCTGTGTACAGAACATGATAAAATAGTCATACTCAATAGTGTAAAAACCGAAACTAATCAAGAAGATGCGGTGTCCACTTTAATCTATTCGATAATTCAAAATTTTGTAGGAGACCCAAATATCTTTAAAGAAAGATCAACTAGTCAATTAGCAAATCTTTACTGTCCAACAATGTCTGATTATAGATGGTATAAAGATGATTTCTTATCCAAGATAACCTTAAGAGAAGATGGATTTGCAGGATTTTGGAAGGAAAGATTTTTGGATGGACTGCCAAAACTCTTTTCTGAAAAAGTTAAAATGAACTTAGAAAGACATTATGGTAAACCAACAGATTATGATTCATTAACTTATGGACAAATACACAATATAGTAATAGATACAGGAATTCAGATTTGTACGGATTTTAAATTGCAGAATAAACTTAGAAAAGAAAGTATGATAAATAAAAGGGAAATTGGCACTTTCTGCCAACAATATGGGATGGAACCAATTAGAGCGCCTAGAACAAGAAAAAAGAGAATAATTAAGAAACAAAATAAAATAGTAAGGAAAACTTATAAAACACCTTATAACCAACATAGGCAGAATACTAAATTTCAAGAGGATAAGCCAACAAGAAAACCTAAATATAAAAAGGTCAAGAAGAAAGAAAATACATGTTGGAAGTGTGGAAGAGCAGGACATTATGCAAATAATTGTAAAGTAGCAAAAAAGATAAATCAAATTGAAGATGAAAAATTAAAATAAAGTTTACTTAATATATTGATTAATTCAGACACTGATGAATTTGATAACTCTATAGAAGATGATGGTGAGTTGGAATTAGAACAAATAGAATATGAAAGTTCTAGCGAGAATACAAGAGAAGAAAGCGAAGAAGATTTTTGCTTAGGACCTGATTTATGTACTTGCACAAATTGTAAGGGTATAAACATGTTAACAAAAGATCAAACAACTGTCTTAATATTAATAATAGAAAAGTTAGAAGAATCTCCTTTGAAAAATGAATTTTTATCACAATTAAATAATTTAGTAAAACGGAGTGAAGAATCCCAACAAAGGGTAGAACCCATAAATATGAAAGATATCTATAATAGATTTAAACCACACAGCCCCCAAATTACTATAAAAGATCTACAAGAAGAAATTAAAAATCTTAAACAAGAAATACAATTATTAAAAGAAAATGACATTTCATTAGAGTACAGATTACTAGAATTAGAAGGAAAAGAAATAATAAGATATCAGAACAAACAAGATACTGATACTAATCAAGACTATGCGGAAGAAAATAAGGCAGAAACTTATATTAGTATGTTGAGTCTAATTACTACTCATAAATGGCATACTGAAGTAACCTTGATCGTTAAAGAAGAAACTTTTAAAATGATAGCTTTAATAGACTCTGGAGCAGATATTAACTGTATTCAAGAAGGAATAATACCTACTCAATACTACGAAAAAACCGTAGAAAAAGTAACTAGTGCTAATGGAACAAAAATGAATATTCAAAACAAATTATCCAATGCCAAGATATGCAAGAATACAATCTGTTACAATACTTCCTTTGTATTAATAAAAAATATGAATACTATAATGATATTAGGAACTCCCTTTTTAACATTATTATACCCTTTTCAAGTAACAGAGAAAGGATTGATAACTCAAATCTTGGGAAAAGAAATTTGCTTTGAATTCATAAAACCTCCCAGAACTAGAAAATTAAATTTATTAAAAGAATCCTCAATATCTCCTATAGAAAGTAAGAAAAAACAGATAAACGTATTAAATAAAGAAATTAGATTTAAAAGAATAGAAGAACAACTAAAAGCACCTAATCTTAAAAACCTCATTAGAGATTACGAAGAGAAAATAAGGAAGGAAATATGTGAAACAAATCCCACGGCCTTTTGGCATAGGAAAAAATATACTGTCTCATTACCGTATATAGACAATTTTGATGAAAAACAAATACCCACAAAAGTTAGACCCATACAAATGAATCAACAATACCTAGAATATTGCAAAAAAGAACTTCAAGAATATCTGGATAAAGGATTAATAAGAACTTCAAAGTCACCTTGGAGTTGTGCAGGATTTTATGTAATGAAAGCCTCGGAAATGGAACGAGGAGCACCGAGATTAGTAATTAATTACAAGCCCTTAAATAAGGTATTAAAATGGATTTGATATCCGTTGCCTAATAAAAGTGATATGATAAAAAGAATACATGATGCTACAATATTTTCAAAATTTGATCTAAAATCAGGATACTATCAAATCTCTATAGAAGAAAAAGATACATACAAAACTGCCTTTATGGTGCCCTTTGGACATTACGAATGGAATGTGATGCCCCAAGGATTAAAAAATGCACCTAGTGAATTCCAAAATATCATGAATAATATATTTTATCCTTATATGAAATTTTCTATAGTGTATTTAGATGATATTTTAATATTCTCAAAAAATATTAATGAACATAAAGAACATTTGGAAGAATTCATAAAAATAATCAAAGAAAATGGATTAGTAGTTTCGGAGAAAAAGATAAAAATATTTCAAACCAAGATTAGATTTTTAGGTTATGAAATATATCAAGGTACTATTACACCTATTCAAAGGTCGTTAGAATTTACAAATAAATTTCCAGAAGAAATAAAGGAAAAGCAACAGTTGCAAAGATTCTTAGGTTGTGTAAATTATATAGCAAACTTTATTCCTAATATTAGAATAATTTGCGCACCATTATACACCAGACTAAGGAAAAACCCTCCTGCTTGGAATGATGATATGACCAAAGCCGTAAAACAAATAAAAGAAATAGTTAAAAAATTACCCTGTTTAGGAATACCTGACCCAGAAGCCTTTCTTATTGTAGAAACGGATGCCTCTGAGTTGGGGTATGGGGGAATTTTAAAACAAAGGGTTTTAGAAAAATCTAAAGAACAAGTAGTCAGATATCATTCAGGAATTTGACACTCTTCACAACAAAAATATTCTACTGTTAAAAGAGAAATACTTTCAATAGTTTTATGTTTACAAAAATTTCAAGATGATCTATTTAATAAAATTTTTTTGATTCGTACTGATTGCAAAGTCGCTCCAAGTGTTTTGACTAAAGACGTTCAAAATCTAGTTTCTAAACATATTTTTGCAAGATGACAAGCTTTATTATCTTGTTTTGATTTTGAAATAGAACATATCAAAGGAAAAAATAACTCTTTACCAGACTTTTTAACAAGAGAATTTTTACAGGCTTCAACATGAGTCTCAAGCCAAGAGGAAAAGATAATTATGGTCTCCCACTGGGATCAAATAAGACATCTAGTTCAACAAATAAAGATCAATATGGTTCCCCACTAGGACCGAATAAAGCGTCTGTCTCAATAAACAGAGATCAATATGGTTACCCACTGGGACCGAATAAAGTCTCCCCCTCAATATCATTAAGACCATCTTCTTCATTATCTTTAAAATCCACAACACCTACAAAACCAACCTCCACCTTAGCAGATATTATAAAAACTCCTCCTCCATCACCAAACCCCTTAATATCCTCAAATAAATTCACCCTACTATATTATCAAAATGTATTAGTAAGTCCAAAGGACTTTACCAGCAGAACTCCTATCCCGACAGATTTCCCAAAACCAATACCTCCAGAGGAATACTTAGAAAAGCTTGAAAACATGCCAATATTGATATTAGAAAAAGCCTGGATAAATTCAAACCCCAGACAAATAGCCGAAAACCTGTTCCCTCAAGACTTCCATTATCTTCCAACAGACTTATCCAAAACCAAAACTTTTTATGAATTTATATTAGTAGATACAAAATCCATAGAACTATCTCACCACAAAGATGATGAAGGGAAAATCCAGTTTTCCAAAATAAAAATTCTACAAGTCTTAACCCCTCAAGAGTGGAACCAACCTCTCCACGGAAAAAAAACATTTTCAAGAATATTTGATCCCCAACAAGACAGTTATTATGATTATATGGATGCATGGTCCAACGTATTATTCATTAATCCAGATAAGCACTCGTGGTTCATTTGGTTTAGAAAGGGAATATCTTTAAGATTTCCAAGATGGTTCATAAAATGGTTTGTCAATTTTGGACCACTACCTTCAATATTCCCCACAGAAATAAATGAAGTATATACGTATTTCCGACAGAATTCAACCTTTGTATCAGGATATAGGCTCATATCTTTTGTAGCCTCTCAAGCTATCACTTGGATAGTAGCATGGGATTATACCTTGGTACAACCGTATGAAGGAGTTGAAATCAAGACGTTATCAAGAAAGATAAAAATAAAATGGTGGAAGAAGTTCAATAATAAATTAGTGTGTAAAAAGAGAATTCAAGAATGGATAAAGCATAATGCAGGAGGCAAAGACAATCTAGCACTGGGAAGCCAAGATAATCCTGAACTTAAACAAGATGCATTATTCTTAGCTGAAAAACAACAATTAATGGCAGCATTAGCATCAACAACATCAAAAGAAGAGTTTGAAAGAACTCTCCAGAAAGCCACCTCCTCAATAGGCTCCGACAAAGCCAGTACAAACGATGAGTCATCACAATATAACCCTTATCCCTGTAATGAAGACATGTAATATTAAGAGATTCCTCACGGGTAAAGTGCCAAGACATGTTTCAGAAGACAGATTAAAAAGAATCCAAGAATAGTAGAAGGAGCATCTGGCAACAGTAGACGTGACTAAAGGCAGAAGAAATTTGAAGAAAAATATAATGGCCAGAAGATTCTTCAAGATAGTAATGATTTCCAAATTTGAACTTCATTGTAATGTTGTCTGAACAATATGTAGAAGTAGGGAGGTAGTGTGCCTATAAAAAGGAGATCTACCAGATGTGAGGGGCAGAGCGAAAATTGAGAGCACACTGAAAGCTTGTATGAAAATAGTTCTTGTGAAATAAATCGTTTTTCGAGCATATATCTTCATGATTTTTGTAAGTTTTTCTGCATACTACTTTCAGTTTTTGAATACATTTAAATCTTACAAATGTTTAAGTTCTTCTGTGTTATTTACAATTATTATTATTATTATTCTTATTTCCATGATCCTAAAATAATAATAATAAAAATAATAATCATAACAAAAATAATATTATAACAGTAAATATAATAATAATAGTAATAATAATAATATAAAACAAAAATAATAATCATAAAAAAAAACAATAATAATAATAATAGCAATAATGAAAATAATAAAAATAATAATAATAACAATAATAATAATATTAATATTAATAATAATAATAAAAATAAAATAATAATATAATTATTATTATTATTACTATAATAATTATAATAATAATAACAGTAATAATAATATTAATAATAATAACAATAATTATAAAAATAATAATATTAATAATAATAATATTAATATTAATAATAATCATAATAAAAATAATATTAATAATAATAATACTAATAGTAATAATAATAATAGAAATAATAATAATAATAATAATATTTGTAAGGATCTAGAAATTTATTTGGAATAGAAGTGGTATATTTTAAATGATTTCTGAGTATGTTATTATTTAAAATGAAAAGAACTTGTAATAGAAATTCCATAGTAGTCAGACCTCGGACGTCGCCCAAGAGGTCTGAGGTCAGTATGGTAGAGGTCGGTCGGTTGACCATAGTGGGTTCCAGAAATCACATGTATCAAGGTGTGATTTGAACCTTAGATACGCCATGCATGCGGGATAAATGCGAAACTCTATGCTTTGGCATAAGAGATTTTCCTCAGTGTTGC
Source organism: Phaseolus lunatus (assembly GCA_013389735.1). Lineage (NCBI taxonomy): Eukaryota > Viridiplantae > Streptophyta > Magnoliopsida > Fabales > Fabaceae > Phaseolus > Phaseolus lunatus. Next base: position 28,365,024 of record CM023857.1, on the reverse strand, counting down.
ATGCATTGGCGCGTGAGGAGTTGGTACCGACCTGTCCTCCGGCAGGAGAAGCTACCGACGTCACCGAGGCATGTGGGGGTGATAACACAGACGTGGAGTAGTGAGTCGATGAGCCTTCAGCAGGGTGTGACGATCTGTCATCAGACATCGGTCGTCTGCCATGGTTAGACATCGGTCGTCTGCCAGGGTGAGACATCGGTCGTCTGCCAGGGTGAGACATCGGAGGATAGTCATCGCGATACCAGTCATCGGTGCTTGGTCATCGGGGGGTTCTGTTACACGCAGATAAGCTGGGACCCAGACTCCCAGCGAAGGCGTTCTGCAGGCGCGACACATGGACTATAAGGGTGCCCCAGAGTAGTTGGCGCCAGAGATTTGGTAGGGCAGGTGACCCAAAGTTTTGGTACGCGCAAAGACACCACGTGGCCATCCTGTCAGAGGAAACTTGCACGCAAGAGTTTTCCATCAGAGTGGGTGGTGGCAGCAGCATTTCTGGGCAAGGTGGTTTAATTTCAAAATCCACTTCTGATAGGCAATGTTCGAACGCTGTTTGGGTAGAGAGAAATTGAGTGAGTTGAGTTTTGGTTCCCTGTTTCCTTTCTCTCCTTCTCTCCATGTTCGGGCATCTTCGCTACCAGTTGACGTTTCCGATACCATCAAGCACTCGTTTAACGATCGGCGACTGCCCCTGGGCTCCGGGCAAGTATCTCTGCAAGTTTCCGATCAAAGCCTTAAAACAGAGTAAGTTCGTCGTGCTCTGTTTTTGAAGTCGCTTCTGAACTTGAGAGTTGCCTCCGCATAGGCTTTGCCTGCGACTCTTTTGGCTTTAGAGTTAGTCTCTGTTGACTCAGAATATGAGTGTTATAGTTAGTTTTGTGATCGGGACTCTATGGTGCAGGTTAAGGCATCCTTGAGTTCTCGGTGGGTTTGGAGCTCTTAGTGAGATCGGCTCAAGTCCAGGTAAGGGAAGCTAGCGTTATTTTCAATAAAAACCTTAGGCTAGCAGATTCTGAAGTTGGGGTGACATGGTCACCAGTTTTAAATTCTATTTTACAATCCCCTGTTTTTGTGTGAATCGGTATTTGTTGAGATTGAAATGTGGTTTTTTTAATGTGGATGCTGTGAACTGTGTATGATTTTCGAAATTATCAACCTTGGTATGATTTGATTGAGATATGTTTGGATTGTTAGAAAAGGTTTAAAGTATGTTATGGTTGCCTTGTTCATTTACGTGTTGGATGATATACTGGAATGATGTGAAAGAGTGATCAAAGCATAGTATTTTCAGGAAAGAAAATACCGTGTGGAGATTTGTTTAGAATGTGCATTGACTAAGGATTTGTAATAAGGAGATATCCTGACTCTCCTGAGATAATGGAATCATATAGAGGAAGTTATTCAGGTGGTGAGAGTCGAAGGAGGTTCATATGTATGGGTAAGTCGTTTGAAAGATAACTGACTTGACCTGTTATATGGATTAACCCTGTCATACTAGGAGAGTGATGATATTGAGATTATTTATGCGCATAGCTGTGTGGATTCACAGCGACCCTGTGTGGATTCACAATGGTGTAGTATGACAGGTGCAGATCTCTGAGTCTGAGTCAACGCACAAGTCTTCCAGAAGTAGAGTCAAGTGTCTATGTGTTATGAGTCAGTGGAAAGTCTGACATGAGAAAGTTGAATAAAGAGAAATTTTGATAGACACTTGATGGTTATGTGGAATGAATGACACTTGATGAAATTGTGAAATGTGTGAAAAATGATGGGTTATGTTGATATAAAGTTTCATATTTAAAGTTTATTTCTTTTTACAGCTAGCTTACCCCTTTGTTTTGTTTTGTGGTTGTTTTTCCTTAAATCTGTGATGATCGTGTATAATTTACACGACAGCAGACAAGGTGGCAGGTGATAGAGCTTCCCAGTGAGTTATTGGAGGAAGGGATGGAAGAGTTTGAATGCTGTATTTTCGTTCTTTTCGAAAACTATTTGATGAATCTGTATTAAAATCCTCTAGAGAAGGGATGTTCTTTTGAGAGACAATGTATGGGATGGATGTATTTTATTATATATACATATGTTAATTTTGATATTATTGTTTTATGTTTATTTTATTATATAAATATGAATAAAATTTGAGGGGCGTTACAATATTAATAATAATAAAATAATAATAATAATAATATAATAATAACAATAATAAAATAAATATTAATAATAATAGTAATAAATAACAATAATAATATTAATCACAATATTATTATTATATTTTTATTATTAATATTATTAATTTTTAATTATTATTATTATTAATTATTATTATTTTTGATATGATTATTATTTTTACTATTATTAGATTATAATTATTATTATTTTAACAGTAAACATAATAATAATAATTATAAAATAATAACAGTAATAATAATATAATAAATAATAATAATATTATGAATAATGTAATACTAATAATATATGAATAATTCTAATAAGATAATAAAACTATTTAAATAATAATATAATAATAAATAATAATAATAACAATAATATAATAATAATTATTATAATAATATAATATAATATGAATAATATATTATTAATATTATTATTATTCTTATTATTATTATTTCTTATTATTTTATTCTTATTATTGTTTTCTTTATTATTTTATTATTAAGATTAATATTTTTATTGTTCTTTACTGTTATTATATTATTACAATATTATTATTCTTACTAATATTATTATTAATATTATTACTATTATTATTTTTATTATTATTATTATTAATATTTTTATAATTATTATAATAATAATATTTTTTAGATTATTTTTTATATATTAATATTATTATTATTGTTAGTACTATTATTATTATTATTTTATGATTGTTATTATTATTATTATTTGTTATTATTATTATTATTATTTTTGTTCTGATTATTTTTTATTATTATTATTAATAATATTATAATAGTAAATATAATAATAATAATAATAATAACAATAATGTTAATAATAATAATAGTTATAATAATAATAATAGTAATAATATTATTATTAATAATAGTAATAATAATAATAGTAATAGTAACAATAATATTAATAATAATAATAGTAACAATAGAAATAATAATAATAAATAATAAATAATAATAATAAGGATAATAACAATAATAATAATAATAACTCTCAATTTTACCTTTCTCTTTATATAAACATTCTCTCTTTCACATAAACACTCTCTCTGTCATATAAGCACTTTTTCTGCTATATAAACATTCTCTTTGTGCTACATCACCATCCACTGACATCGTCAGATTAAATTTAATGAAAATGACCAAATTGAATATATTTTAAAAAATATAAAATTAAATTGATTTTTTTTAAAAACATTATACTAAATTTACTATTGAACTAAATATAAAAACCAAAAAAATAATTAAACCTAAAATAAAAATATCTGAACAGCCTTGAGAATTGGGTACGATTTAATTTTTCTTACGTTAAAAGTTTTATTATTATTTATTTCTCAAAAACTGAAGAAAACTGTCAGGGGCGGTTCCCGTTCAACGGTGTCGGCAGGTTTATAACCATCCACGCGTCATCTCCGAAACCAATGAGACAAAAAAACGGATTCGCTACAAAAGTTAGCTATCAACTATCGAATATTATGAAAATCTATTTATAATATTATCATCTCATTTTTAAATAAAAATCAAATTAAAAAATAAAGGATTGATTTTTACTTCTTTCATTTCTAATTTAATTTTAAATTAAATGAAATATTTTTAATTAAATTTTATTGATTTTTTTTATTTAAGTAATTGATTTTTGCTGTTAGTATATTCGACTTGTTGACTAACTTACTCTTTCTTGATTGAGTAATTTTTTTTTTTTGTGTAAAATTGATTAAAATATTTAAATTTATAAGATATTAAAAGTTGAATTAAAGGGATTATTGTTAAAAAAATGTATTTTAAATTAAAGTCGGTAACAGAAAGAAAAGGATAGTGGGAATAACGTTGTTTCCTACTTTCTCATCTTCAGATACAGACAGTGGGCCCTTCTTATCCTCTTTTGGATCTTTCATTTATGGCCCATAATGGTCGGTGGGTCACCTTCTCCCCTATTCCACGCTACCCTACTTCATCCATCATGCTTTAAAGTATTTTTCAAATACTAGAATCATTTTTCTTTCTTTATTCATTTACTATTCTCAAACTACCATTCTCTTTACTCTTTTATCCTCTATCCTCTATACTTTAGGTTAAATAATAATGTTACTCTCTTCTAATTTTTTAAGAAAATAATGAGAATTCAATCTTTAGTTCTGTGTGTCTTTTATTTATTTTTTATTTTGGTCCAATTCATATCTAACTAAACTTAAAGTTTTTATTTAAATTACAATTGAAACATCTAATTAATTGAAATAGAAAGATAAAGTGTGTGCATAATTCATAATTAGCTAAAGTTACAATTTTTTTAAATTAGGAGATTCAAATTGAGAAAAGAAAAGGTGAAAAAAATCACATATAATTACTAATATTGCAATTTATTCTTTGATTTATTTTTGTTTTAGAAGACTAAAAACAAAGGGAATCAATCATATTATGGATTTGGACTAAATTATGTCCTCATACATACATACCTTTTGACTATCTGAGGAGGCTACTATCTATCACTGAGTGGTTTTTCCTCTAAATTGAATAATTCTATTTGGTATTTCTTGAAATGGGTCAAATAAAACTTATCTAATTTCAGAATAATTTTTTCTCAAGCATTATCAAATGAAATCATACCATTTGGAAAAAAAAAAAACCAAATTGAGTTGTAACAATTTCCATGCTTTTGATTTTGAAAACCAAATAGAAATTATTCTGAAAGTAGAATCTAGAATGCAGGGTTAATGAGTTTAGAAATATATAATATCCGATTGAATGTACCTAACCAAAGTTTTGGACAGACATGGTCATGATTTGCATAATACATTGCCACATCCCAACTTTAAGATTTTTTTCTTTGTCTCTTCAATCAGTAAGCATAGGATGTTTCTCTCAACAGGTTCCGTAGTACACCAGAAAAGCTACAGTTAGGTTACAAATGCACAAATATTAACGACACAATTGTCTCAACCCTAACCACTCGACACCTGTTTGCTTTTAGGCTTAAAGCTTCTTCCTAGCTCCTTCTCTCATACTTTAATTTCACACCTCTCATTAATTTGTTTCTGTTATATTTTCTTAAATAAAATATAATTGCTTTTCTATTTAAAAATATAAGTAAAACACCATATTCGTTTGCTCTTGAAATTACATAACATTACAGCTGTCACAAGTATATAAAAAAGAAAATCATGTGAGGTATATATGATTGTATATTTTTTGATCTGTAAACAAAATAGTTATAAATGAATACACGCAAAGAACACGTTCATGGTCATTCCAGTAATTTCAATGATGGATAGCATTTTTTTTTTCTCAAGTGCTTTCTTCACTTTATACCTCACTTTCTCCCTATAAATACCGTTCATCTCTTGGGGTAAGAACACAGCAAAACCAAAAACCAAAACCAAAACCGGAAGAAGCTAAGTGAAAGAGAAACAATGTCAGGAATCATTCACAAGATTGGGGAGACCCTTCATGTGGGAGGGCACAAGAAGGAGGAGGAGCACAAAGGGGAGCACCATGGTGAACATAGTGAGTACAAAGGAGAGCACCATGGTGAACACAAAGGAGAGTACCATGGTGAGCACAAAGGGGAGCACAAGCCAGAACACCATGGGGAAGAGCACAAACAAGGGTTCGTAGAGAAGATCAAGGACAAGATCCACGGTGAAGGTGCTGAGGGGGAGAAGAAGAAGAAGGAGAAGAAGAAGAAGAAACATGAAGATGGCCATGAAAGCAGCAGCAGCAGTGACAGTGATTAGATATCACTTCTGCATCACCTATATATATATATATGTTAAGCTATAAGGTGAACTCTTCTTTTGTTATCTTGTCTATGATCTATCAATATTCTCCATGATTTTATTCTTTGGTATTTGGAACATGGTGATGAATTAGGAAATTTCTGATCTTGTTTTCTTCTGTTACTTTGATCTAACATTAGGAAATTATACATTTTAGCACAATGAGACCCTGTGTGTTGAGCTATCATTTTTAGCTTAGAAATTGTTAAATGAATGTAATTTTTTGAAAGAGTGTGAAGGAAACTTTTTTATTTCTATATAGGTGTATGGCAGAACATGATTATCTATACACAATGCACAGAACATAATGACTAAGGTTATATGTTCTGATTTATTTTCCTTCTTGTCTGATGCAGGTGTATGTGACCATATCAGTGAGGGCTGTGACTTCTGCTTTTCTTTCTTTCTTTCTTTCATGTGATCTGCATTTATGAGTGAAAAAAAAAAAAGGTGAGAGAAAATTGTGGTGTGTGGTTGGTTATTGAAGTGCTATGAATCTGTGGTTTGGTTGGTGTGTAACCCCACTGCTTTGGTTGTATATTTCCACAATGAAATAAAAATTTAAATTATGAGTCTTAGTATTATTACATGTAGTGACTCTTGTGATAACATTGTATGTTTCATCACATTTTTTTAACAGAGCATAAACATTGCTTAATCCAACACAATAAATCAAATCTTAAAACAAAAGGAATCGTGTATGCTGATTAATTTTTTTCATTGGATTTGACCTTCTAGAAATATTAAGTTTTAATTTTCATTTACCCCAAATCTATTAAACACTACTCCGTTTCTTATATAGTCAAATCATTTAAGCTAACTATTTTATCTGGATAAACTTATTCATATATTTATGAGAAAAAAATTATAATTTTTTCACAAGTTAAATCAATTCATGAATTTTATTTTTGTAAAATTAAATTAGAGATTTTTATAAAATTTAAAAAGAAAGTATTTAATTCTCTTAAACTTTATTTTTTACAAATAAGCATTTTAATTTTTTTTATATCAATTCAATACTTTATTTATTTTTTTAAAATAGACACCTTGAATTTGAAGATACTTTTTTTGCACATAGACATCAATATTTGAATTTTATATTAATTATTTCTTCAAATTTATCACATTTTCAAATATAGTTCGTATATTAAGTAGGGGTGATATTACACATTATAACTAAGAACTCAGTTGTTTATTTATTTTAACTTCAATTATTCTTTTTATAAATAATTAATCAAACATTAAAATTTAATAAACTTAGAATTAAAAATAAACTATGTTTTTTATTAAATATATTATTCCTCCCTTTTATATTTTCTAAATCCATGTTCTCATTATACGTAAATATAAAAAAGGAGTTGTAACAAAAATAAAATGAACTATTAATATTTAAGATGAATTAGACTTTCTTTTGAGTGAGTATTCTAATTGAAATTAAAAAAAAATTATCTAATAAATAATTAAAAATCAACGTGACTATGAAGAAAAATTTAAATTTAAAAACAAATGATCTATGTAGCACAGACACAGACATGGACATGATACGACACGGACACGGAGATACATATAATCTCTAAAATGCAGGACAAAGGGACATAGATCTATATATTATATAATTATGAATTATATAAATTGACAATAAAGATTTTTGTGTACAAGTATGTTTCAGATTTTTTTTTAAACAGAAAGATATTTTTCATGGCTGGTTCAAAAAGATTTGTTTCTTATTTTTATACTCGTAATAAAAATTTATACAATAAATTTGAGTTTTTAAAAAATTATTGTATTTCTCTTTTTTAAAATTGTGTTAGAATCGTGTTAGAATTATCAGAAATCCAATAAATATTTTTTAAATTAGACACTTCACTGATACATATCCTACGAGTGTCTTACAAGTGTCGTATCCGACACATGTGTCCAACACGGACACACTATTTAAGAGAAATTTCTGAGTTTCATAGGAAATGATAGGAAAGTTAAAGGTTTATGAAATTGATATCCCTGAAGAAAACTAATGACTCAAAATTAAAGTTTAGCACACTATTTTCATAAAGAGAAAATCTTACCTCCCTAAAATTGAAAGTGTATATATTGATTTTAAATTTTAAATAATAATTAATTTATTTAATCTTACTTTTCCTGATTTTTTTTTTTGTTTATGGAACACAACTACCCAAATAAAAGATAAATGTTGTGATCCAACACTGATTGACAGCGAAAGTAAATTTTTTAAAATTATTTATTAAATGAAAAAGAAGAAAATAATTAAAAAGTTAATAGGAAAAGTTATATGCCTTAACCGGGTCAACACTATAAATAACTATTTTAATTAAAGTCAATTAAGGAATTCACAGTTGACGATCAGATCTAATTTTAAGATAACAATAGTTAGAGTTGAATAGCTTAAGTTTTTTTCTTATTAAAAGTAACTTAATTTATTTATAAATACAGAATTAAAGATAAATATAAATCGTTTCTGATTTTGTTTTCTGTAATTTTTTTTTATTCCTATTTTTATATTTTCGTTTTTAGTCCTTAAATATAATAAACTCTAGTTAGCTTAAGTTGACATGATTAAGAAAATAAAAAAAAATTGAAATAATAAAAAAGATTTTAAATTAATATAATAAGATGATTTTTAGGTGCACGATTCAATTTAGTAATGTAATGTTGCATTTTATATATATAAAGTAACTACATATGATTTAATTTTATAATTTAATTTTAACTTTTATGAAGAAAATATTTTTATTATTTTTAATATTATTATTACTTTTCAATTCCCTGATTTTTTTTTCTTATTAACAGTATACTTTACAAAAAAAAGGCATACTTAGACATTTATAATTAAAAGCATTGTTTTGTATTTAGTTCACATCCACATTGAAGAAAATATATTTCCACCGCTTATTGCGACTAAATGATGAAAAATAAACTCACTCATAAGAATTTTGAACGAATTACTGCAACACTTACAACAATCACATTATAATAATAAAATAATATAAATGAATAATTAATAAGTTAAATAAAATTGTTATTTGATTATATTTTCAAATAAGATTATCAATGTATTATTATTCATTCTAAAAAAATAATAATTTATAGTTTAATAGAGTGGAAAGGAAAATGAGAGAAAAAGAGAAAAAATAAAAAGTGTTTGATTTAATGAGAACAACAAAAATACAACTCACAACTTTATATTTCCATCCAAAAATGAACGAAAACGAATGAAAAATTACTACCTATAAAATAATTAATTATCATCAATGTTACGAAAATAATTGATTATTTAATTCATTGTGACAACTTTTATACAATTTTTTTATAATCATAATAAATAAATAAAAATATCAGTAAACAACAATCATAATAATAATAATAAATATTCTAATTTTATTTTTTCACATATCTGTGTTTTTCTATTTTTTATTTTTTAAATAGCCTATTTCTATTTTTTAATTTATTTTTGTCTTTAACAAATGAAGTCTAAAGTGTTTAGGATTAAAGGTTGGAAGATGATTTAAATTTTAAAAATGTATGATGATAAAAAAAGGGGGTGGGAGTAGTAACTTCCCTGTTAAAGCTCTGGACATCATCTTTAGAACGCTGAAAGTTTGGACCGGCCTTTTATTTAGCCTCGTTGGTCATTATCCTTATGCAAACAATCATCTATACCAGCAATTTCCTTTTTCACCCTAGTGCTTTCCATTTTAGTTATTTAATTTTGTAAATTATTATTTTTAATTCTACATATAAACAATATTAATGATATTTATTGCTAAAAAAAAATTATTAAATAACAATTAATTTAGAGAAAAAAAATTAGCCATTATAATAACTAAGTTAGATACTACTTTATAAATTAAATAATTATTAGTGTCTAAAGTAATTTTTATTATTAATAAAAATTTATAAAGTAGTTTTTAAATTAATATCTAACATTAGTTACCAAAATTTTAGCTATATAAATAGTTAATAACTAAAATTTTGGTAGTTAATATTAGATACTAATTTAAAAATCATTTTATAAACTTTTATGACTAATAAAAATTACTTTAAATATTAATAATTTTTTAATTTATAAAAATATATAATTTATTCAATATGATGTTTAATAATTTTATTATAGTAGATGATATAAAAAAATAATATTCTACTCAATAGTTGACATGTAAATTTAATTGAACAACATGATATTTTGAAAGTTTATTAAATGCTTAACTGCGTTTTTACTCCTTCAATTTGGGTACACTTTTTTTAGTTCTGTGTTATAAAAAAATTTCAAATTTTATTTGTTGTGATTTTAGTCTCTAAAGTTAGGCAATGATAATGAAATTGATGATGTGATAAAGAATAGTTTACCCGTCAAATTTTTTTTATAAAACTTTATTAAATATTTGTTAACTCCCACATTATTATGAGAATGAAATTTTAATCATCTTGCATAAATGAATTTGTTCTAAGAACCATCTAAGTTAATTGATGGAACGATATATTTGGGTTAATGTTAAACATATCATTCATGGATGAAGTAAAACATCTTTTTTTTTTCTCTATAGGAACTAGATACTCTTTAACTAAATCCCCCTCCAAACTTGATCATATTTCCTTCTCCCGTAAGTACTTCCCTTAACTCATTAGCTATAGTTGGTGATGTCGGTCTTTAAACACAACTGTAGTATAAAATATTTACATCCTCATCGAGTTAAGAAAGACATGTGATTCTTTTATTTCTTAGTCTTCTTAACATTTTTGTGCTATTTTCTTATTTGCTTTAATGATCCTTAATTGTCTATTGTTCGTCTAGTATTTCATTTTTAGATGTCATTGAAACCACAACTTCTAATTTGTTTAATGATGATCTTCCTATGTATGTTATATGATGATGGTGCATTTATCATAAGTGTTTGTAGCCCTCCTCATACTACAAATGTTGTTCTTAGCTCTACATGATCACACAATTTCATATGTTTTCCTGAGAAACTAACAATACACCATCAAACAACTTTAAGTGTTCTTTCAAGATATCAAAACTTAAGATGATTTTCCAAAATAAAAAATTTGTCAAACTCCATTGATCTACCATTACTCAATGTACATTCTAACTCATTATTCAGATTATTATCGGATCAACCTTGTGTGGTAAGACTCCCTGCATGTCTTTGTTTGTGAATATATGATTATCACTATTTTTTATCTTTGAGTAACATTGATTTTTCCAACAATGTTAAAATTGAGTAAAAGTATTGCTTTCTTACCGAGTTGGGAACTCCTTCACTAGTGAAACCTCCTACAATGGTATTTAACTCACCCAAAGTACAAATTTAAACCTCTTTATTATCTTCTGACTCCTTTTGCTTTCTTCATCTATCTTCATGTCTTCTCATTCCCTTCTTTTGGAAAATATAGATTTGCAAAACACCTTCTTTGATCAATCTTTCAATCTACCTAAGAAAAAGAAAACATTTATTTCTCTTGTGATCATACACCTCATAAAAGTGAAACCACATAGTTGGATCCCCACCCATTTTCTTATGCTTTTTTTCTAGGAATCAAAATAACTTAGATGTACTTACATTCAAACAAGTGATTTCAATGTTGTGTCGGGGTTCTTTAATTCTATTTGACCAACATCCTTTCTACCCTTATGTTTCTACTCTTTTGTTTGCCCCGTAATGATCAACTTCCTTCTTTTTTTGCTTTTCGTTTTTTCTTCGTGACCTCTTCTATCACGATGTGGGAGATTACACAAGTTCTTCTTTCAGACATATTTTTTAACTTTCTTGGATTAATGGCTCTCCAAAAGGTCCTATCTTAATTTAATTTGTAAAAACATCCATGAACATTCCCTCCTTTACTTATGAAATTTGCACAATGACTTATGAAATTTGCACAATGACTCCATATAATTGTCTTAGATACATCGTCAAAGATTCCTCTTGCCCCTGCTTTATACCAAAAATATCTTCGAGCTTTGGAGGTTTTTGTTTGTTCATTACAAATCGGGAAACACACATTTTTTTTAAAATTTCATCTGATTGATCCACTAGGAAGACCACTAAACCAATCTAGAGACACCCCGACAAAAGTGTCAACAAATATCTTGCTTCAGACCTCACTGGATCTCCCACTAATTAACATTTGAGCACGAAAAAGTTCAAACATGAGCGTTGGGATCTTGCATACCAGTGAAGTGAAAGGGTTAACCTTAAGAATAATGTAATTGGATTATCCATGACATCAAATTGAAAGTCTTGCTCCTCTACATACATTTTATGCCTCAAGATTTAGGACAATAAACTTTGTTGTAACTCCTTGTTCTTTAGTCGAAATGTCTCCTATGTCACAATATATTTCTTCACCATACAATGAGGTTCTTCACTTTCCCTCTATAACTTCTCTTGTACTTACGTGGATTCCTTCACCTATAGCCTTGCCTTATCATTTTTCCTTTGAAACTCCTCCATCACCTCTAACACATAGTTATTGCATCATCTTCATTCCTTTTCATGATATCATACTTCTTGTTACCTTTATCTTCTCCAATATTTGTAATGCAAGAATAATTTTTCCTATCCAGAGTGGATGCAAAAATATTATAGGCAAAAGATTACTAGACTCTTCATGTTAGAGCATTTTGTGTTTGTATCTTGTCTTTCTAATGTTTTGTTGTCTTTACTTAAAGTGAGACTTTTTTTAATAGGATTACAATTAGGTACTCAAAATTACGTCATGAATTTCCTTTTATTTTCTTAATTTTTTTCATTATGTTTCTTATTATGTTTTGAATTGACTTTATTAATTTAATAATTCTTTTTACCTAAATATCAGTCCATATTATAAATTAAATCAACATTCATTATTGAATCCCCTCATTAATGTAAAGACTGAGAAAAATAGTCTTAGAGTAGAAGTGGTACAATTAAAATGACACATGAATATTTTATTATTAAAGTTAAAAGAGTATATAAATAGAAATTTAGTTATTGAGGTTTCATTTTAAAAAGAACCATCATCTCTCTAAAAATTCCTTTTTCCTTTCTTTTACCTTCTTTCTAAGATTCTGACTTCCTTGATCATCAATTTGACGATTAGAGTCTGTCATCAAACTCCTTCCAGTGAATACTACAAAATTGCTCGATCAGAATTTTTAATAGAGTAAGTTCATTTTTACCCTTCTCTATGAGTCAAATTTTGAACTTGTTAGGTTTGTCTCTGCATAGGCTTTGCATGTGACTCTTTTAGCTTCAGGGTTAATCTCTATTAGCTTAGGGTCCTAATGATATAGTTAGATTTTTTATCAAGATTTTGTGGTACAGGTTAGGCTAACCTTGAGCTTTTGGTAGGTTTGGAGCTCTTAGGCATCTGCTCAAGTTCAGGTAAGAGAAGCTAGTTTTAAATTTTCAATAGAACCTTAGGCTAGAAGATTTGGATGTGTGGGTGACGTGATCACCAGTCTCAAATTTTTCTTCCAAGATTGTCTCTTTTAAGAGTAAAGTAGTATATTGACTGAAAGGGTTGATTTTGAATATTTTATAGTGATTTTTAAGGTGAATAAGTGAATGAAAGTGTTTTGATTGAGAATTGAAAGTGTTTGATGGTAATATAAATGAGTAGAATTGCATTTGAATTGTTTGTTGAATTACTTGATGTTTGATGAGAATTGGTTGTTTGATTTTAGATGATGTTTGATTTAGAAAGCATAGATGAGTAAGGACTTTCATTTTTAATGTGTAGATTATTAAAATTATGAGTTGAATGACAATTGATTCAGCAATATAATAGGATTATGCATATTTATCTGCATATCTCACTCAAGCGAGCTAATTCTCGCTTAAGCGAGACAAGAATGAAAAGATGGGGTGTCTCAGGCCCATTTTCGCCCAAGCGAGAAGGAATCTCGCTCAGGCGAAAATGGGGTAAATTTTGGGGTTGCTTTCGGGTTTACTCTTGCTCAAGCAAGAGGATTTTCGCTTGGGCGAGACCCATTCTTGCTCAAGCGAACAAATTTTCACTCAAGCTAGATTCTCTGTAAAAATAAAATTAAAATTAAAAAAACTTATAGTTTTTATTTTTGATTTTGAAAGCCTAGTTTATTATTGCTTATTGTTTTTCAGTGAAAATTCTAAATTTATTTAAAAATATGATTAAAGAAACTTAACTATATGTTTAAGTGAATTTTGAGATATTTGGATTGTTTAGAAAAGTTTAAAATATGATGTGATTGGATGGTATATTGATGTGTTACATGAGGTATGGAATGATGTGAAAGTGTGATCAAGATATAGTATTTTCAGGAAAGGAAATACCGTGTTGAGATTGTTATTAGGGTGTATTGATTTGTGAGTGTCCTGTGAATGAGACGATCCTAACTCTACTGATATAATGGAATCACATAGATGAAGTTATTTTGTTGGTGAGAGTCGAAGGAGGTCCATTTGGTTGAGGTTGAGGTTTGAAATAACTGATCAGAGCATATCAAATGAATTTACCTTGTCATATGAGATGATGATATATTGAGATGATTATGCACATGGCTGTGTGGATTTCACAGCAAGTAGTGTGACAGGTGCAGATCTCTGGATGCTAATTTCAATACACGAGTCTTCTGGAAGTGGAGTCAAGTTTCTATGTGTTGTGAGTCAATAGAAGTCTGACATGAGGAAGATGAATTATGATCTATGATAGACACTTGATGGTTATGAGAATTGATGGCTTTATGTGGATATATAAAGTTATATTTATATTAGAATTTTTTTAAAAATATCTACCTTACCCTTTGCTTTGTTTTGTGGTTGTTTTCTTTAATCTGTGATGATCATGTATTTACAGGTGAAAGAGCTCCTCTTTGAGAAGTTGAATGATGAAAATGTTTATTTTCTTTTAAATACTTGTTTTAATTTTATGTAAATATTTAAATTCCTATGAAGAGGGATATAATTTTAAAACACTATATGAAAGAGTTGTAAACATATTTGTATTATGTTTATATATTTATTTTGATATTTCGTGCAAATTATGGTTATTAACTATGGAAAAAATATAAGGATGTTACAATTAATAATTAATAATAATAATATGGGTAAGAGAATATAATAAATCTCTTTTACTTGATTAGTCATTGGATTAGTGTGATCCTTACACCATAACAAAACCTATTCACACTCTATTATAACAAAAAATAATTTATTAAAGTGAAAGAAAGCATTCTTTTAATAGTTTTAAGTGTCAATTGTAATTTAAAGAACCCATTTATTTAAAAATAAATTTAAGTGTGCAATTAGAAGTATTAAACTACACAATAATGGTAACATACACCTCTATTTAATATACACGTATTCAATATTTATTTATTTTTCTTTATATCTATCTCCTCTTAAAGTAAATGGGAGAAGAGTATTCAAAACCACTTATTGTATTGGATTATTGGATGAGTTTTTGAGTTTTTATCTTAAAGCACTTTCATTGTTAACATGTTCACACCATTAAAAACACAAATTCAAGTAACTAAATATTTAACTTTATTTTTTATATATATTTTTTCCCAACTTATTTTTTCTTTTAGTTTCAGTTCTTTTCCTTTGTTTCTTTTCTCCTAATCGAACACAAGATTAGCTTTGGCGCAGTTGGCTTGACTCTGCCCACAAGAACCGCCGAAAAATAATAGTGGTTTCGTTGGATTGTACATAATTCAAATAAAAAACCTCGGTCGCAGTGATTTATACGGTACACATATATTTTTAAAATCCTATTAAATATATTTCTCAAAAGCATGTAATAATTAGCTACTAAAGATGTATTTTTTTAAATGTCAATATATTAGATAATTGTGCACTAGATTATAATAAAAACACAATTTTAATTGAAATAAATAATTTTAAAATTATATTGTAACATACTTATTTCATCGTAACCGTTGTGAATCAAACACTATTTTATTAATGAAATTTAGTTTTTCTATAAAGAGAGAGAGAAATCAGCGGCAAGACACGCAGGGGAACATAACAAACCACTGTTTTACGTTTTGGGTTTTACGAAACCAAGTCACATAAAACAAGAGCCAACAGAAACAAGATGAATGACTCTGTTTGTGTCTCCTTTATAAAGCTTCTCACACATTTCTTGTCCTCCGACCCATCAAAATCAATTTCAGCTTCAACATAAACATTCTCCAATATTGGAATATTGTAGTAGGTTCCTCTGGATCTTGAATGGCTTCGCTGGTGCTTCTCTTTTCAGAGCTCGTTCGGAATCACGAGTGGGATGCTGCAGCTCTGTTAGCAGCATACCCTCCTCCCAATTTCACCATAACCTCATCATCTTGTTCTGCTGCTGCTGCCAAAACAACATTGAAAGATGAGGGCTCTGTGCAGAAGAAAACTAAAGACACTGTGGTGGAAAACCCTTTGGACTCGAGGGTGTGTGTGGATCTTGTATGGCCTTGAATCTTGGTTGGTTACTCTCTCACGAGTCATGTACATTGTAAATGCAACTCACTTTTGTTCTTTTATCAGAAACCAATTTGCTGTGATGTAAAGTATTTTTGGTCTGTAACGCAAAGTCTCTCTGTTTTTGTGTATTGTTTATAGACAATCTTTATAACTCATTTGGGAGAGGAGGTTATGGGGTTTGGTTTTGGGGGTGGATTTAGCTATCGCGAAGGGGTGATGGTTACAGGAGTGGATGGGTTACAATGGATTAATCCAATATAAATCTAAATACTTGAATCGGACTTTAAATCCAAATAATTTTTTTTATAAACATAATTTGAATTTTTAATTGAATTTAAAATTTAAATCCAAATATTTGGATTTGATTTTAAATTTAAATTCATATTTTTATAAAAATATTAATTTAAATTTTAAATAAATATTCATAATATACTATTAATATAATAATATGTAAAATTTTTTTAATATAATAATATCCTTAAAAATATCATAACTAAAAAAAACTATAATATTTATACAATATCTAATTAATATATAAACATATATATATATATATATATATATATATATATATATATATATATAAACATATATATATACCAATATTTCATACACTATCTCAAAATATATTTTTTTTAGAAATTTTAATATTTACATAATATTTAAAACAAAACATTTTGAAAGAAAATAAACAAGTTCTCTTGGTTATCGTAGAGTTCTCTCACCTACAACATCATATGTTTCAGTGTAAATACACAATCATCAAAGATAAAGAAAAGAAAATACAACAACCAACAAGGTAAGCTAACTACAAAAATAAAAATCTATATAATTTAAATTTAAATTAACAAACATAAAGTCATCAAATCTCATAATTTGTACAAAGTCATCAAGTGTCTATCAACATTCATCATTCACATTACTCATGTCAGATTTTTACTGACCCACATACTCAGACACTTGACTCTACTTCTGGAAGACTCATATATTGAAATTAGCATCCAGAGACACGCATTTGTCACACTACTCTCTATGAATCCTCACAACCATGCAAATAATCATCTCAATATCTCATCTTCTCATATGACAAGGTAAATCCATATGATATGCCCTTTTCAGTTCTTTCAAACCTCAGACTCAGTCAAATGAACCTCCTTCGACTCTCACCAACTAAATAACTTTCTCTATGTGATTATATTAAAGCAGTAGAGTCAGAATCCTTTCATTCATGTTATACTCACAAATCAATACACCTTAATAACAATCTCAACACGGTATTTCCTTTCTCAAAAATACTATGTCTTTATCACACTTTCACCTCATTGCATCATTTAATACATCAATACACCATTCAATCACATCATATTTTAAACTTTCTACACAATCCAAATATATCACAAAATTCACTTAAACACATAACTAAGTTCCATTAATCATATTTTAAAATAATTTAAAATTTGCACTTAAAAACAATAAACAATAATAAAATAGGCTCTCAAAAGCAAAAATAAAACTTTAACTTTTTTTTAACTTGCTTGAGCAAGAATTTGTTCGCTTGAGCGAGATTGGACTTGAGAGCACCCCAAAATTCATCCTATTTTTGCTTGAGTGAAAATGGGTCTCGCTTGAGCGAGAATGGACCCGAGAGTATCCTATCTTTTCACTCTATTCTCACTTGAGCGAAAATTATCTCGCCTGAGCGAGATACGCAGAAAAATCTGCATAACTCTGCCAAAAGTACATGATTCCAACCTAATTTTATCATATATATACAACTCAATTTAACAATTCAAACCACATATATCTTATTCAACATGGTAGGAGAACTCATCAATTAACTCTAGAAATATATATCATCACTATATCTAACCTATTTTAAATCATTCAGAGTCAAACAAAAACAAATTCAATAACTCATTCACTTCAAGATTAACATACACTATATCAATTATATAAATCATCCAATTTTTCAGATTTAAACAAAAACATCTACCATAAATCATCCATATCAAAATCAACATATTCACATTTGATTTCAAACAATATCATACATTACTCAGAAACAATCAATCATGCAAACAAAATTTGGAACTGGTGAACATGTCACCCCCACATCCAAATCTTCTAACCTAGGATTCTATTTGAAATTAAAACAAGCTTCCCTTACCTAAACTTGAGCAGATGCTCACTAAAAGCTCCAAATCCTAAAATTGTTCAGGGGTAGCTTAACCTGCATCACAAAGTCTTGATAAAAGGTCCAACTATATCACTAGGATCCTAAGCTAAGAAAGACTAATTCTGAAGATAAAAACATCACATGCAAGCCTAACCTAAAGGCAAACCTAACCAGATCAAAACTAACTCATAGGAAAAGGAGTCAAAATGAACTTACTCTATCTGAGATTTTAATCGGGCAGTATTGTAGAGTTTGCTGTCAGGAGTCTGATGGCGGACTCCGATCGTTGATATAATGAGTGAGGATGTTAGAATCTTAGAGAGAAGACAGAGAAAGGAAAAAGGAAACTTTAGATGTTGGTTCTTTTAAAATGAAATATGAATAACTGAATTTTTTTATTTATATATATATATATATATTTTATTTTGATAATAAAATATTCAGGTGTCATTTAAAATATATCACTTATACTCTAATATTATTTTCTAGATCCTTACAAATATTATATAAATATTAAGAAAATATAATAAAATTATAATTTAATAATACTAAAAATTAGAACTAAGACTGAATTGCCATAAAAGTAAAACACATGGTTTCAAAAGTAGAACGCATTCTAAACACATAAGATAAGAATTTATAGAAATATTAAATTTTTATAAAAAGTAATGGATAAAGGTAATGATTAGTGAAAAAAAAAGTTTGAGGAAAATGTATGGTGAGAGAAAATGAGTGTAACTAGTTGAGAATGGAAACACTAATGGAAGATGAAGAATTCAACAATAGAGAAGTGAAACTTCCGTCTCTGATTCCAGTGGCCACGGTGTCCGAGATGCAGAGGAAACAGGGGAAAGGAGAAGAGGAAGAGACATAATAATAATCATAGATCATGGTCCCAACAACAAACATGCTTTCAATTAGGTTCTCATTCACTTTTCTAGGCTCAATGATACTATCCATTGTGGTTAAAAACTGAATCAAATTTAGATGGAAAATTTGTATTTTTCAATTTTTAAAATTTGTATAAACAAAATGGAAGTCTTATTTGAAAAGTTATAAAATATGGATTAAAATAAAATTCATAATTTTAATGGACCAGAGCAATGTAAAAATGAGCAGTTCGGCCTAATTAGATTGATGAGCATAATTCTATTAACACTTAATAACTTTAATCATAGATTATTAGACTATAATAATGAATACATCCACTATTTTAATTAATATTCTTCTAATTGGGTTTATTTGGGCCTTAATTATTATTTCTAATAATTCTGCATTTTTAACCTAGGTTGCTTCCTTTGGATCAAAACAGGAAACAAAATCTGAAATAAAGAATTAGAGAATTAAATATGCAAATATCTCAGAAAAGGAATTGAATGCAAATTTCTGCAGGGATATTCTCTAAAAATCCTACAATTAAAATTCCTCTGCAAAATCCTTCAAAAATAGAGCAAATATACTTTGAAGATATTAATCAAGAAAATCTTCTGCAATATCTCTCATAGTAGTAATAATTTTCCCTAAGTACGAATATCGAACCCACGAGAAACAGTTGAATTATCAAGTATAAGATTCACTAAATAAAAAACAAAATAATAAAGTTTGTTGGGAGTTTTGTTATGATTGCAATAATTAAAAAGAAACTAAGTCAAAGAGTTTGTTGGTTCAATTGGGAAAATTGGGATTGGGGTTCATCCTTCTTAATCTTTTGTATTTTGAATAGCATGGTAATATTCTATCCTTTGATTGATATTGATGCCTATATAAAAGTCATTTATATTGATTCCTCGCATTTAAAATTATCTCCTTAATATCAATTTCTCGCATATTTATAAAAACTTCTTATCATTATGATTAGATGTTGATATCAATTAACATTTCAAATATATTCCTAGCATTCAAATATGTTAAGCATTATCATTTGGGTCAGAAACTTAGAATTACTTTCCATTCAAATCTAAGGACCTTGATCATGGTAAATAAGCATTACAAATAAAATGACAATACCAATCATCAATCAAGAACATAATATTATATTTAAATATCACCTCAATTCATAAGAGTTTGAACAGATTACTACCAATCCCAAAGGGTAGAATTAGTCACTCATGTTGGCCATTACAAGCATGGAAAGCAAGAAAAGAAGATTCAAGATGTTTTTCCTTGATGAATGTCTCCTCTAGGGTTTTTAACACCTTCTATTCTCCCCAATTGATGTCTAGGGTTGTGCCTCATGCCTCATATTTAACCTGGTTGGGTTTGGGCTAAGTGACTTCTCTCCTGAGCATGATTGGGCTTGCCTGGGCGAGTTGGACGAAAACAGGCCCAACGTCATTGGAGTAATCTCACCTGGGTCAGATTGGGCTCACTAGGGCAAGATCCTCAATGAGCTTCTTGGCTTGGGCAAGCTTGGGTGAGTACTGGTGCGTTTCAACTTTCCCTTTTTAGCTTTGTTTATTCTCCTTTTGCCCTTTCATCTCCTTTCTTCCCTAAAATCTTGAAATTAACACAAATTTGGGAATAAATTGTTCTTATTCAAATTATAATCACAAAATCTGTAAAAAGGTTTAAATTCATAAATTAGGGGTTATATAATAGTTATTTTGTAAATTAATATTCATAAGTGTTTGTATTTTAATATGAAATATTACTGAAATCTGGCACTTATTGATATGTTTAATAATTTGAAACAGTAAAGGAAGCATCTGATAATTGTAAAACAATATCATAAGGTAGATTTTTAATCTGATTTTGTGCAAGGAAAAGAAGATTATAAAAGAGACATCAGAGGAAGGAAGAAGGAGCTTTTGGATCGCGTTTCATAGGAGCAAACACATTCTAGACCTAGTTTTATTTTCTTTTTTTTGTATTATTCTTGTTTTGCCTTCGCATGGCAGACTAAACCTTTTTTATTGATTTCTTTGTAATTCTTCATTGAGTTATGAGGTTTTGATCAATAAAAGTTTCGATTTTTAATTCTCTATAACAGTTGTTTTAATATTCTATTCTCCTGGAAAACTGGTTTTTATGAGAGGTTGTACTTGAACGCTTGATTGAGATTTTTCCTTATCTTAAACTTTGGTTTCCTAGTTAGTTCACATTATTCTAATTAATTTCTTGGGTGCATGATTTAAGAGAGAGGAGATAAGAATTCCCATGGAGTATACACATGGAACAAAGTGGGTACTGATTAAACCAATAGACGCATGCTTTACTAATGGTGAGCTTCAAGTTGAATTAGATTGCCGCATGTTGACGGATGATAATCTTTAGATGACCTATGAAGAATTTATTGGTGGAAGAACTTGGGCTTTTTATTTTTTCTTTTAAATTATCATTTATATTTTCTTGCTTAATAATTACATCCCCTTTTACTTTATTATTATTGCTAATTCTCATTTCTTGCAGGTAAGTTTTGAATTTTGTTCTCTAGACTCACTATTGAATTGTTGGGAGACGACTTGGGGTCATCTTACCACTTCTATACTATCATCTTGATGGTGTTAGGTACTATATCATTGCATTTGACGGACTATGCTGGAATCTATTTAATTTGACTGCTAAACGATATCTATCATAGATTTATTGCCCACCCTTAATTACAGTGGTCGTGGTGAAGCCAATCAAACTTTCAATAAAACATTGTCGACAACTGAAGTGCCCTCGTAATATTAGAACTTTTCCTGTTTACTAAGAATTTTCTCACAAATATCTAGTCGTATTTTATAAAATCTACATTATTTTTTTTTTTAAAAAGTCATTTTCTTAAGAATTTTTGAAAATAAAATTTTGAAAATATGAAAAATTCTAATAAAGAACAAAAATTGTTCAAAATGTTCATTGATCTTTTTGGATCTTTTATGCACCGAGGTCACAACTATACTCCCATGTCCATTATCCCATTAAGACAAGAAAGAAATAAGAAATTTTGATAATTATGAAATGAATATCACCTATGGAAATATAAAGTAAAAGATTTAAACGCAAGCATATGATAGAGGCAGGAGATATGACCACATTTCGGATATAGGATTTTGAGTTTAAATATTTTACTTTAGCGAATTTTTGGATTTATGTTTATAGATTTACGCTTCAAAGTTAAGGACTACGGTTACATGTGCCTTTATGATTTAGGTTTCTCCAATTCCAGGGTTTACTACTTAACGTTCCTAGTTTTAGGTTTTCGATTAAGGTTTTTGGTTAAGGCTTTTGGATTATTTTTAGTGTCTGATAGCTGTCATTTTGCTGTCAAATTAAAATGATTTCAACGTAGATCTATTTAACGCTAGAGAGATGATAGTATAATTGTGGTTAGATGACCTCAAGTCGTCTTCTAACAAATTCAATAATGAACTCAGTAAATCAGTGTTTAGAATGTATCTGCAAGCAATAAAAGTTAGCAATAACAATAATGATAAAAAGGGGTTGAGATAGTTGTGCAGAAAATATAAAAGAAATTAAAACAATAAATAAAAAATAGTTGATCCCTAAGTTCTTCCGCTAATGAATTTCTCACAAGTTCTCTATTATTCCTTTCTCAATCCTCAAACAGAGCTAAACCAAATTGAACATGCACCGATTTGATTCAACTGAAGCTCACCAGTAAAACATGCGTCTACTGATTTAATAAGTACCCACTTTGTTCCATGCGTATGCTCCATAAGAATGCTTACCTCCTCTCTCTTGAATCATGCACCCAAGAAATTAATTAGAACAATGCGAACTAACTAAGAAACCAAGGTTTAAGATAAGGAAAACTTTCAATCATGCATTCAAGTACAACCTCTCACAAAAACCAATTTTTTAGGAGATTAGAATATTAAAACTACTGCTGTAGAGAATTAAAAAACAAAACTTTTATTGACTAAAACCTTAGAACTCAATGGGAAATTACAAAGGAATCAACCAAAAAGGTTTAGCCTTCCATGCGAAGGCAAAACAAAAGAATTACAAAGAAGAAAAGAAACTAAGAAAATCCTATGAAGCTCCCTCCTTTCTCCTTGAAGCTTGTGTCTTTTTATAGGTTTTTCTGCTCCAAGGATCTTGGGAAAATATTCTGGTTTAGATTTTGTTTAATAGTTTCTCAGTTTCCAACTTTCCAGAATTCTTGTATTTTGCAAAAGATTTTCTTCCAATTTTGTTTATGAGATATTGTAGATGTTATTTTCTCCATATTCTCCTTAGAATTTGTTTTCTGTTTTGATTCAAAGAAGCAACTTGGACTATTGCATATTTGGCCCATTCACAAAAGGTAGACAATTCCTTCAGACCATTTACTCTAAAAACACAAAATTAACAATTAAGGTCCAAATAAACCCAATTATATGAATATTAACTAAAACAATGGATTTATGTATTATTATAGTCCAATAATCTATGATTAAATTAATTGAGTGTGAATAAATATATGCTCATCAGCGTCTCAAATTTAGAGTTTTACCACCATTATTAATTTTCATACATGTTTTTCAATCAAAATAACACAACTAATTTTTTCTTAAATTATTTCATCATTTTAAAAAATTAACAAGTCTTTAAAAAAAAATCATTGAATTAAAGTTGTAAATGGTAAGGACAACTTCAGTATAATTTGATATGAGTGAAGTTGTACATGTTGAACAAGGAAGCTTTGATGATTTCAAAATATGTCTTAAAGACTTGTTGTTGTGTGTGTCTCTAGTTAGGTAGATTATGTCTTGTAAATTTGCATCTCATAATGATCCAAGTAAACCTACTTTGAAATCTCCTTTAAATGTTTTTTTTCCCCAAATTTATGTTTATATTAGTTGATTCATATATTAATCAATTGAAATTACTTGTATTCAAGTCTGGCGAGTATAACAAGTACTTTAGCATATTGATTTATCATATCAATTGGTTGAAAACACTTAAGGTTTTTTTAAAGGATTTAAAATCATTTTCTTTTTTTTTTGTCTTTTCTATTAAGTGAAATCAACCAATTTTTTCGATAAATGAACTGATTTTTTATCTGGTGATTTCGTTTGTTAAAGAAAACAATCGGTTACTTTCATTAATCAATTAAATGTTTTTAATAGAATATGGTTATTTTATCAAACTGTTTTTAATTAATTTAATTGATTTCATTAAATGATCAAATTTTTTTAACAATTTTTCTTAGACTATATAAAGTTGTTTTCTAATGATTTAACATAACACTTTTTGAGAGAGAAAAACAAACTATTTTAAAATAATTCCTGGAGATTACATTTGGATCTTGGATCATTGTTGTGATGTAAAGTAGGTTTTTGGGTTATCATTTTTGTTGTTCTTCATTTGTATCAAACCCATGTGTATTTGAACTTCATTCTTCTTTATTGTTTGTGTTGTAAATAGATTCCGATAGGGTTTCTAAAATTTGTGAGTGGTTAAGAGTGTTATGTGTTCTTGAAAGGTTCAAGATCAACACTCTTGGTTGTTCTTGTAATCTTGTTTGGTTACGTTAGTGAATTCTCAGTACTGTGTTGAGGACTGGATGTAGTTCTTGTGCATTATATCTCTCTCTCTCTCTCTTACTAGGATATTTGTCATATAACCTGTTTTAAAGTGTCTTGCATGTAAATCAATCAATTAAATTCTCAAAACAACTGGTTTATATTTTGGTTGTATACATGTTATGCTTTTATAATCAGTTGATCAGGTAAATCAATTAGTTAATTTAATTGACTTTTCAATTTAACACTAGTATTTGTGAAAATCTTACGAAAATAATTCACCCCCCTCTTGTTTCAAACCACCTATTCTATCAATTGGTATCATAGTTGAGTTCTTGTATGTTATTCAAGTTTTGATCCTAAAATCTTTTTCTTTTAAAATGGCTTTAAAACTACCTTTTGGTGAAGGGGCTTCCATAAACAGAACACCACTATTTTATGGAGTAAATTATCAATTATGGAAAGTTAGAATGGAAATATTTGTTGAATCAATTGATAGAGGAATTTGAGATGCTATTATAGATGATCCTTTCATTAAGCATGAAACTGATAAAGTGTTTGTTGAAAAACCTTGGTCTCAATGGACTAAGACTGAGGGAAAGAAAGCTCAGTATGACTGTATTGCTAAGAACATTATAATTTATGCTTTAAGTTCTGATGAGTTTTATCAATGTGCCTTAGCAAAGGAAATGTGGGACATCCTAGAGGTGACTCATAAAGGAACAACAAATGTAAAAAGAGAAAGGAAGCATGTCTTGATTCAAGAGTATGAGTTGTTCATAATATTGAAAGGGGAAAGAATTGCATATGCATAAGAGATTTACTCATATAATAAATCATCTCATCGATCTCAAAAAGATCTTTGAAAGAGAGGAGTTGAACATCAAAATCCTCAAATGCTTGGACAAATCATGGCATCCAAAGATAATTGCCATCTATGAATCAAAGAACTTGACAACCTTGATCACTACATCTCTGTTTGGGAAACTCAGGGAGCATAAGCTTGAGATGAACAGGTTGAATATGTAACATATTTTGTTTAAAAAAGTTAATTGTGAAAAACAAAAATCTTCATTATACATATATTTGCTAAAAACACGTTTAATCAAAGTAATATAATATTTGAAAACAAAAAAGATTTTATTTGCAACTTAGCAAAAAGATATTCATTGCACTTTTTTAAACAAAAATATCTATTATCTCTTTCAGTATTATCTTACTTCAATAGATTTTACTGATTGTGATATATTGTGAATGTCTATAAATATTTTTTAAACAGAAACTAATTGAATACTTGAAAATCTTAAGTACTCTATTTTTAGCATCACATATTATATAGAATGAAAATATTTTTTATTATGTTTTAATTCATTTTTTCTAACTCATATTCCAAATACTTTCGATTTAGTTTCTTAAACGAATTTGAAGTAAAAACAACATTAAAGATTGCAAATTCATGCTTTCTATTTTGATCGACTATCACTAAAAAGATGAAGATATGAAGATATTGCAAAATCCAAACTTAACCTATTCAAGTATCAAATGACAGATTTGAAAATCTATATAAAGGGATTGAAGGTGAAGAACATAAATAAGGGCAAATCAAGAAATTCAAGGGATATTACTGAAGATATAAAAGCCACAGTGAACGTCTAATCAAACTATTAGAGCATTTAGTCTTTTGGGTTGAGTCTTAAACTATTGTAATTCTTCATATTGTGAAGTTATACACTTGTGACATTTCTTTGTGCTCTCTTTGAGAGTGTTCTTTATTTTCTTAAGAGTTCTTAATCTCAAGAGTGGTTAAGACTGTGTAAGCTAGAGAGATGTGAATACTTTTTGAAACATAGAGATGTGAGAATACTTGTTGTAACCTAGAGATGTGAGAATACTCATTGTAACCAAATGCATTAGTTAGTGAAAACTCTTAAGCAATTGTTTAAGGGGACTGGATGTAGCCTAAATTTTGATGAACCAGGATAAATTCTTTTGTATTGATATCTCGTTACTCGTGTTATTGTTCATTCTTTATTACTTAGTATACGCTTCTTATTAGACGATTTGTTAGATGATTCTACATAAACGTTTCTATTAGATGATCAGTTACACTATCTATTAGACAAATTTTTTTATCCGCTACAAAAGAGTCTAAGGCTCATTCAACCTCCCCTTCTAGAACCAATTGTACCTATAGTTACATGATTACTTAGATTTTAAAGTTAGTATCTAAAATCTTGGTAGTTAATTAGATATCAATTTAGAAACTATTTATCAATAATAGAAACTAATTTAGATACCAATAATTTTTTTAGTCTCCAAAATAGTATCTAATTTAGTCAATATAACAACTAATTATTTTTTGTTTCTAAAATTGGTTTCTATTTAATGATTTTCTTGTAGTGTTATTTGGTTAGGACATGATAAGTTTGAAGTTACTTAGGGTTTTACTATGAAAAAATGTGTAGTTGACCTTAAAGACAATATTTGTAGATGTTATTTTTGGGACTTAGTGGGTATGCCTTGTATACACGTTGTTGTTGCAATCAATTATAAGTTAGAGCAACCTGAAGATTATGTAACATAGATATTATTAGAGGGATGCATATGTGATTCAAGAAGCAACTTGGATTTTTGCATATTTGGCCCATTCACAAAGGTAGACGCTTCCTTATGATCATTTACTCTAAAAACACAAAATTAACAAAAATAATAGTTAAAACCCAAATAAACCCAATTATACGAATATTAATTAAAACAGTGGATTTATTTATTATTATAGTCCAATAATCCATGATTAAAACTATTGAGTGTGAATAAATATATGCTCATCAAATACCCCCACACATATCCTTTTACACTCCTAGGCAAGACACTCTAAGGTTTAAAAAGAAAATAAAAAATAAAAACAACGCAAATAACAAATAGCAAATTCTAAGAACGCATAATGACAAACATGATATAATTTCAAGAAATCAAGGAATCAAGAAAAATGCGAATGGAAATTCCTATATTTTAACGCACAAATAGGTAGTAGAAATTCAAAGGTTGAATCAAAATTGACAGAACTTCACTAGACATTTTCCAACTCTCAAGTGTTTATGGTTTGTATTTACACTTTGCACTCATGCAGACAAATACTACCATATGCTTAGCAAGACTCTAATATTCACAACAATTGAAAAACAAGTAATTAGAGATCAAGAGGACTTCATAAGGGGTGTAATGAGGTTAAGGTAAAGGTAGGTAAAAGTGGGAAAATAGGCTTAAAAACCAAAGAAAAACAAAGGAGCAATGGAGGATAGGTCTAAAAGTATCATGACAATTCAACTTCTCTTTTCATTTCAAGATATCATTTTTTTCTTACAGTAGATAGTCTACCCAGACAATCCACTTTTATTTTCTTTATTTGCTTTTCTTTTTGTTGTTTTATTTCTTTTTTCTTATTTTCCATCTTTTTTCTTTTTTTAATATTAAAAGATATATCAATTAAGGCTCAAAAACTCACTAGGGACAATCTATCTCAAAATATTCAACCTAAAATTTCTCATAACCAACTTATTTTTTAATATTTAAGAAAATCCAAACAACAAAGATCAAGAAACCAAGATTTTCAAGAATTATAAAACATGCCAGCCATTAGACAATCCGAAAAAGCTTATTTATTTTAAGAGAAGAAAAAATAAATTCAAACAAATAAAAAAAATTAAAAACACAAAACAAATCAACAAAAGATAAATCCTAAACTATGATTCTCCTCCCCCACACTTAAATCATACATTGTCCTCAATGTAAAATCAATAAATAAATGTGTATAATAGTACTCCCTCATCAAGTTTGAGGAAAAATGGCAACTGTAGCTGTTTATACCATCCCTTCTACAGTACAAGCCAAGACTCTTCATCCACAGTGGTGTAGAAACACTATCAGCTGGAGCGTTTCACCAAAGCATGCAATACCTTTGTAAACTATGTAACAAAGCTATTATGACGAAGAAGCCTTGGAATAGTGGATGGAACTGGGGTAGGTTTGGAGGGCGTGTGAAATGGTACAGTTTCCTCCATGGATAGGTAATGGTACTGTACAAATCATAAATGGAAGACAAAAATTTATTCAATATAGACGATCTGATATGGTTAGCTATTTAGGGATCGTCTAAGGGTAGTGGTCTAAGGCTAAACAATCTAGCTAGGGTAGACAGTCAAGTTTGGGAGATGGAATGAAATGTATGTCAGGAGGTGGTGGTGGTTGGTAAAGGGTGCTTTAAAATGTTCCAACTATGATAAAAGGTGTAGCTAGTGGAGATGATGTAAAGAGTGATATGGGCTTCACCTTAAATAGTGGAGGTTCTATTCTTTGAAGCTTCAAGGATGGAAGAATAATATAATTTATTTCTTCACTAGCAGTTTCTACCTGAAAGATGGGTAATGTCAACTCTTCCTCCTCTTGTATTACCTCCAAAACCATGTCAGAGCCATCTGTTAGTGCATAATCTTTTTTTAGTAGATTCTGAAAGTATAGCAGCATTAACAACTTTTGTACCAATATCTGCATCACAAAGGTTAATGCATTCTAAGAACTCATCTATCTCAACCTCTGTACATTTAATTGGATTGGAAAAGTTAAAATCTCCTAGAAAATCAAGCACATTTTCATCCTCAGTGTTTATATGAGCATGTGTCATAGAGTCTAATGCCTCTCGATTAGGCAACGATTTTTCCTCCAATAGTGGAGGTTGGACATTAGTTGGTAATGGTTCAGAGATCCTAACAACCTGCAAATCAACTGGGTCAATGTAAAAAACAATTGGTATGGTTGCGTCTATGCACTCTGACTCATTAAATGATCCTGGTGTAGTAATACTAGCGTCTGTAGTGCAAATCATATCATCAGACGATATGCATTTTTTCATCTCAACACATGTTGCACATGTATCATCAAAATTTTTAGCAATATCTTCAACTTGTCTAGCCAATTGTTCAACTTTCTCTTCTAATTTTAATAGACTAGCATCTATGCTTTGTTGAGATTTCATTGTATTTACCATCAATTGTCTCATTAGCTCCTCTAGAGAAGACTCTTCAAGATTATGAGAAATATTATCAGTTTGCAAAAATGGTTGAAAAGGTGTTTCACTTTCATCAAAATAGTATTGTTGATAATATGGTTGTTATTGAGGTTGCTCATAAGACTGCTGACAATATGGATTAAAATACTGAGGTTGCTGAAAATATGGTTCACATTGTTGTAGAAGCTGCTCATAAAATTGTGAAGGTTGTTGCAAATATGGCTCATAATGAATATCATAATTTTAAATTTCTTCAGCTAATTTCCATTCCATTTTAGAATTGAAATCAGGGGATATATGTTATGGACACCAACACCTATTAGACGCCTCAGAGCAACTTTTTTTTTTTAATTTAAAAGCAAACCAAGTAAACTCCCAAAAAAGAAAGGTGAGTCACATGTGGACAAACTTAAAAATCAAGTCTTTCCTAGTCAAAGTCTTCTCTGAATTGCTTTCAGTTTAAAAAATTAAAGAGTAGCAACTGAAGTGTCTACCCTAAATGCAAAATCCTATATAAAAAAAAATAATACAAATGCTACACTTAATGTTTAAAAAAAATAGTTAGAGAAAAAAAATTATGAAAAAATAAATAAATAAATAAATAAAATATAGAAAATAAAAATAGTAATAATAAAAATTAAACCAAAAACATAAATAAATAAATGGAAGAAAAAAAAAGAGAGTTAAACACAAAAACAATATATAAAATAAAGGCAAATCAAAATAAAAGATTTAAGGAAATAAAATAAAGGCAAATCAAAATAAGATAAAGATAACATATGTAAGGAAATAAAACAAAATAAATCAAAATAAGATTAAAAAATAAAGATATAAAGAAACAAAATAAAAGAAAAGAAAATCAAAATAAGATTAAAATGAAAGATATAAGGAAATAAAATAAAGACAAATCAAAATAAGATTAAAATAAAAGATATAAGGAAATAGAATAAAAGCAAATCAAATAAGATTAAAATAAGATATATAAGAACTAACTATCGTTTTGCTGTCAAATTAATATGATTCTAGCTTAAACTTGTCTAACACTAGAGAGATGATAGTATAATTGTGGATAGATGACTCCAAGTCATCTCCCAACGAATTCAATAGTAAAATCAGTAAATCCGTGTTTAGAATCTATCTGCAAGCAATAAGAGTTAGCAATAACAATAATAATAAAAAGGGGTTGAGATAGTTGTGCAAAAAATATAAAAGAGATTAAAATAGCAAATAAAAGGCGGTTGATCCCCAAGTTCTTCCACCATTGAATTTTTCACGGGTTCTCTAAAGATTAATCCTTTCTTAATCCTCCAACAGTTCTAAACCAAATTGAACATGTGCCAATCTGATTCAACAGATACTCACCAGTAAAGCATGCGTCTACTGGTTTAATTAGTACCCACTTTGTTCCATATTGATACTCCATGGAAATGCTTATTTCCTCTCTTTTGAATCATGCACCCAAGAAATTAATTAGAAAAATGCGAACTAATTAAGAAACCAAAGTTTAAGATAAGGAAGACTCTCAATCATGCGTTTAAGTACAACCTCTCACAAAAACCAGTTTTCCAGGAGATTAGAATATTAGAACAACTACTATAGAGAATTAAAAAAATGAAACTTTTATTTACCAAAACCTTAGAACTCAATGGGAAATTACAAAAGAATCAACCAAAAAGGTTTAGTCTTCTATATGGAGGCAAAACAAAAGAAAAGAAACTAAGAAAATCCTATCAAGCTCCCCCTTTCTCCTTGATGCTTGTATCCTTTTATAGGCTTTTCTGCTCCAAGGATGTTGGTAAAATATTGTAGTTTAGATTTCGTTAACAGTTTCCAACTTTCCAGAATTTTTGTATTTTGCAGAAATTTACTTTCAATTTTGTTTCTAAGATATTGTAGATTTTATTTTCTCTTTCTTCTCCTTAGAATTTGTTTTCTGTTTTGATTCAAGAAGCAACTTGGATTTTTGCATATTTGGCCCATTCACAAAGGTATACGCTTCCTTCTAACCATTTACTCTAAAAACACAAAATTAACAATAATAATAGTTAATGCCCAAATAAACCCAATTATATGAATATTAATTAAAGCAATGGATTTATTTATTATTATAGTCCAATAATCCATTATTAAAGCTATTTAATGTGAATAAATATATGCTCGTCAATATGATGCTTGTTATAAGGAACAAATTTCTTCCATAAATGGACAAAAGTTGTGGCTAAAAACAAATTCACAAGAAATTCTACCTCTAATATATAATGTTGGACATCTTAGGTCCAATTTGTGTTTGATGAAGCCTAGTGTACCTTGTCTTATCTTAGTTTGGTATGTCTTATGTCCACAATTTATCTTTTGCCTAATGAGAGGATGAATCCAAGAAAAAATGTTTTAAATTTATTTAAAATGTTTTTGAACCTATTCTTGAAAAATTTTATAAAAGTTAAAGTTTTTAATTCATAAACCAATTGATTGAAAACACTTATGAAGTTTTTGTAGTAATGTGAATAGATGTACCATGGTTCTGAGCATAAACTATGGAATTACGTTTGTACATGTGCTTATTCTGTCATTCATTCAATTTGGGTTAGTGGCATATTATCATATTTTCTCTTAAGCTAGCTGAGGGGTGTGGAAGGTACATGTTATATGTGCAAATTATGTAGTAGTGCAGATCTAGGGAGATTCATGAAGCACATATTCAAATGGATAGGCTAATTCTTTGGCTACTACTACAATGTTGTGATTTTGGATGACAAATTAAATGTTGGAGGGCTGCAGTAGGGTGGCTAATGGTGCAAAAAGGATTGTTGCTACTGTTCTTGCCGGTTGACTCTCCTATCGGTTGACCCTACGACAATCATGCACCTCCTTTCCACACCTTGGATTATGCTTTGCTGTCTCGAAACAACCTGCACCTGCAAGATAGAAAGGGGCGCCCTAGAGTCGTTTGCACTCCGACGCTCAAGTCAAAAACTAGGGCAAGAAACACCAAGCGTATTCAGTATCTCCGTTAGGTCTAGAAACTGCGTACCTTTGTGAAGTATCTTACTACCCTTTATATAGTCTAGGGTTTCCTCTGCGCCGCTACCCATATTTAGGGTTTACTGGAATACCCTCGTGCCGCTATCACCCAAACTTAGGGTAATCTAGCACATAAATTTTCCTTAACTAGAGTGCAAATTCTAATAGGATGGCCACCTGGGTACCCCCTCGTGCACCTAGTCTCTAGGGCCACCTGTCCTGGGAGCGCCTTCACTGTTCACGTGCCATGCATGTAGCTTCACTGGGAAACCTTAATCCTGATAAGTACTCGACCCTTCAGGACTCTGCACCTAACTGTGCTTTCCCTGCCACACGCATGGGCGCTTCGTGACTTAGGCTTCTCCCTTCCTCTGGGCATTTTACTGATCATTGGTCTTCTCTTAAGACCCATCGTAGATATTCTAGTTCTGTTGTTCGAAATATCCACGATCGATGTCACATCGTCGCACCCAGTGGCCGAGGACTCATCACCCTGCTGAGTGACGAGGACACCTCAGTCCACTTTGGCGATCGACCCGCTGATGACTATTCACCCACCAGTCCACGTTACCTGTGCAACCCATCCCACGTGGCTCTGGCCCATGATGTGGGACCCAGCTGACGTGGCTCACCATTACTAGCTGTTCTCAGTGTCCAAGGACTGGTCGGTACACAAGCCCCCCAGTCTCGAGCTGTTAACTTGTTCAGCGAAGAGACTAAGTCATCGGCTCGGGCGACCTACGTGGCACTGAGCGAAAGGACATGAATAGCGCGTTGAAGGGACGTCTTACCAACCCCCCCTTAATCTGGGGACACGTGGTTAGATCAACGGTTGGGGCTTCTTAACGTTTGCGCTGCCTTGTCTACGTTAAACCCCTTCAAAACTCTGCGCCTCAGCACTGTTTCATCACTTTTCACTCAAACCTCCATAATCACTTCCTTCTCTTGTACGCTTCCACTCTACTCCAACTCTCGCAATCCCTCATCTTCGCTCACTCAAAAGGTATGATTTTTAATCTTCCTCTTGCCTTTGCTTTATGGTTCCGCTACCTTCTACATGCCATAACTGCGCTAGGTCTGTTTATGTTTTCTGCATTTTAGGGTTTCTGTTCTTCTTTTATGAGTCTTTGTCCGCCATTGTTCACGCCGTCACTTTCTTCTAAACCCTTTTTTCCTTCTTCCTGCCTCTCATTTGTTTTAGATTCGAGATGGCCAGAATCAAAACCACCTCCAACCCTCCTCCAGTCGTTGACTACAGGGCCCTCTACCCCCTAGATCCCTAAGGATCTCCTTGCTGAGACCTCCCATCTCACCTCTAGTGAAGACTGGAGGAAACACAAACACGAAGAAAACGAGATTAAAGGGCGTGTCTTTGGCAGAGAGAGCGACGCATACATATCGGTTCGACCCTGTACTGAGGGCGAACTTGTCTGCTCTGATGACCGATGCAACAACGGGGAGCCCTCTTTCTTCTTCTACGCCACCGTCTTTAAATGAGTCAAAGTTTATCTACCCTTCACTGGGTTCGAGAGGGCTCTGCTCACTGAACTGAATGTGGCACCTACCCAGCTGCACCCCAACAACTGGGCCTTCATCAGGGTGTTCTCAATCCTCTGCAACAACCTAGGGTCCACTCCCTCGGTGGGTGTATTCTTGTACTTCTTCGAGGCGAAGAGCCCTGGAAAGAGGCTCTGGGTAAGCCTCAACGGGGTGGCGGGGAGGGTTCTGCTAACCCTCTTCCAGCAGTCCTACAAAGGCTTCAAGGAGAAGTTCTTCCGGGTCTGCTGGAGCTCCTACGACTCCACCATGCTCGATGGGTTTCCCTTATACTGGGTGGAAAAGCTGAAATTCAAGAAGCCCAGGAACTCGAGGAGCTGACACCCTTCGACTGCGAATTATGTCAACTCCTGGCCAGCTGGGGGGAGTATTCAACACTGCCTAGTTGATCAAGCACGAGTATGATGCTGAGACCCTCAACATCTACATTGGTATTTCCTTGCTTTCTTTACCATCTACATGTAACTGTATTTAAAAATTGTATGTCTCTTCTCATGACCTTGTTGTTTGTTGCAGATATGGTGCTGGATGCTGGTAAAAAGAAGAGGCTAGCTGATTTGCTGAGCCGCCGCACAGCAGGTGGCTCATGTCCTGCCAGTCCTTCTTCCCCCGCCATGGCTGCCTCAGGCCCAACCTTCCGAAAGTAAGCACAAGAGGGGAGCTGCGGAGGTAATCTCTGAGGACGAGGATACCTGTTCAGGCCTCGTCTTCAAGAGAAATAGGGTAGAGGTTGCTATGGTGACCTCTTCTGCAACAGAGGGGCAACCTCCATCTTTTAGGGAGCATCCTCCCAGCGCCTCCTCTCCCCTCGAGCCACTCCTGACGCTCGAGGGTGGAGGAGAGAATGCTCCCCCAGCCAACCAAGCATCTCCTACCTCGGAACTGCCTCCCCTTCTCCAAGAAACTCTTTCGCACCTGTCAGCCAAAGAAGTGATGGAGGCCCTCGACAAGGACTCACTAAGGACCCGCATTAGCCACAACCTTGGTGAGTTCATCGCTGCCTCCAATGCCTTGCTAGTTCATGCTGATGCGAGGCTGAAGGAGAGGGTGGCCCAACTGGAAAGGGAGCTAGAACTTCAAGCCCAACTGGCTGGCAAACACGAGGCTGCTCTGAACCTGGAACTGAGCAGTCTCCGCCAGTCAGAGAAAGAAACCAAGAAACTCTTCTTCTCCAAGGGGCAGGAGGCCCTTCAGCTTGAAGTAAAGATTCTCCCCCTCCGCAACAAAATCATAGACCTAGAGGAACAATTAGAGGGGACCCAAGTGAAAATGACCAAGCTAGAGGACAGGGCGACCACCCAAGAGGTTCAGCTGGGCAAAGTTGAGGGAGAGCTTGCCCAACAAACTGAGCTGCTTAAGAAGACCAAGGCCGGACTTACTGAAGACGCCGCTGACGCCTACGGGGAGGGGTTTGGCGATGCCCTTGCTCAGTTTGCCTGTGCGCATCCTGAGATGGACCTCTCGCCATTCTCTGTGTCAAAGCAGGTAGTCGACGGGCAAATAGTGCCCAGATAGGTCTCTTGAGTAGCTATATACTGTAGCAGGACCTCTTGTAATCACCTTTGTAATTATTCTTCCAATCTAATAAAGTATTTAACTTTGTGTATATAATTTTTCTTGACCAACTTGCTTTCATTGGCGCTTCGCATTTCCTTTGCACAACTTGCATATCTAGTACTCAATGGTTGCTTGAACACCATAGCGTACTTAGCTTATAGCTTCGACTCCTTGTAATGTAGCACGCTTGACTCTAATGAAAGGCGACGGATGTAATTCCTTTTTAGGATAAGAGACCATACCGTAGGCGAGCCCTGGCAAGTGGACTACATCACTTCATTGACCTCTCCTTCCAAACCACCTCAATCAACCCTGGCGTTCTCACTCGAGTGGGAGGGTATCATCTGCGAACCCCTCTCTTCCACTTCGAGACTTCTAACACATAGGCTATTCCTTGGCCGACCTCTTATCGCCCACAGGCATGTGTGATTTCACTGGTACGAGTCGTCCTTGGTGTTCTCACTCGAAAGGGGAGGCGTTCTCTATGAACCTTCCTTTCCCGCTTCCCAGACTTCTAACCCAATCTGACGAGTCTTTACTGACCTCGCATCGCCCAAAGGCAGAGGAGGATTTAACTGGTGAACCTTTCTATTCAAGTTGGGAGTTCTCACTCAAAAGGGGGGGTGTTCCTTACAAACCTACCTTTCCACTTACGAGACCTCTAGCCCCAAATGACAGGTTCGAACTGACCTCACATCGCTCATAGGCGAGGGAGGATTTCGCTGGTGAACCTTTCTGTTCAACTTGACGTTCTCACTCGAAGAGGAGGTGTTCCTTACGAACCTACCTTCCCACTTACGAGACTTCTAACCCCAAGTGACAGGTTCGAATTAACCTCACATCGCTCATAGGCGAGGAAGGATTTCGCTGGTGAACCTTTCTGTTCAACTTGGCGTTCTCACTCGAAGAGGAGGTGTTCCTTACAAGCCTACGTTCCCACTTACGAGACTTCTAACTCCAAGTGACAGGTTCAAACTGCATTGTACAAACACATTCAAGAATATATCTTAACTAAAAATTTTATTGGGTGACCTCATTAAAAACCCTTAGAAGGGAAAAAAGAGTGTCCCCTAAACTGTGTACAATGTTACATAGTCTAACTGAAATAAAACTTCAGGTGAGTTGCATTCCATGTACGAGGAATCAGACCACCTTCTAGAGTCTCAAGCCTATACGCTCCATTCCCCAGGGCCTCTGTCACTCTAAAGGGACCAGTTCAATTAGGGGATAACTTGTTCTCCATCTGGTAGGGAGATGCCTTCCGCATGACTAGGTCGGCGACCTGGACCGTCCTCTGCATGCCCCCCTTGCCTGAG
Organism: Phaseolus lunatus; assembly: GCA_013389735.1. Lineage (NCBI taxonomy): Eukaryota > Viridiplantae > Streptophyta > Magnoliopsida > Fabales > Fabaceae > Phaseolus > Phaseolus lunatus. Next base: position 28,327,458 of record CM023857.1, on the reverse strand, counting down.
CTTGCAAGTTTTGCTAACAAGTCAGCTCGGGCATTCTAATCTCTGGGCACATGCACCAATTCAAAAGCTGCAAAGGAACTCTTCAACACCTATACATACTCTAGGTAGGAGGCCATTTGAGGATCTTTGGCCTGGTACTCTCCCGCCACCTGACCTGTGACCAATAGAGAGTCACTCTTTGCCAAAAGACTATGTGCTCCCATCTCCTTAGCCAACAACATTCCAGCAATGAGAGCCTCATACTCGGCCTGGTTGTTGCTGGCCTTGAAGGCAAACCGTAGGGCTTGCTCAATCAACAACCCCTTTGGTCCTTCCAAGATTACCCCAGCCCCACTACCTTGCTGATTGGAAGACCCATCTACCGAGAACACCCATTTGAAGTCAGGTCCATCCTGCTGGGTTTCTGCTGAGGACATCTCGGCTACAAAATCAGCGTAAACTTGGCCTTTGATCGAGCCTCTGGGCTCATACTGTATGTCAAACTCAGACAATTCCACTGCCCATCATACCATCCTCCTTGCTATATCTGGCTTCTGCAAGACCTTCCGAATGGGTAGGTCTGTCATGACCACCACTGTAAAGCTCTGGAAGTAATGGCGAAGCCTACATGCAGAGAACACCACGGCCAATGCCGCCTTTTCTATGGTCTGGTATCTTACATCAGGCCCTTGCAGCACCTTGCTGACAAAATATATAGGTCTTTGGCTCTAATCTTGCTCTTGCACCAAAATCGAACTCACTGCTTTCTCAGTGACTGCGAAGTACAAACGCAACGGGGTGCCGACCTGTGGTTTGCACAGCACTGGCGGGCTGGCCAGATATTGTTTCAGCTTAAGAAACGCTTCTTCACACTCCCTGGTCCATAAGAACCTGATGTTCCTCCTCAAGCACTGAAAATAAAGGAGGCCCTTATCACCCCCAACCGACACAAACCTGGAAAGAGCAACCATCCGACCTGTCAGTTATTGCACTTCCTTGATCGACGTCGGGCTCTTCATGGCTAAGATCGACGCGCACTTCTCTGGGTTGGCCTCAATTCCTCGTTCGGTGAGCAAGAAACCGAGAAACTTGCCTGCTTCCACCCCAAAGACACACTTCTCTGGATTAAGCTTCAACCCGTATTTAGCTATGGAAGTGAATAGCTCCTCCAAATCAGCGACGTGTTGATCTCTCACCTGGGATGTCACCACCATATCGTCTACGTAGGCCTGCACGTTGTGTCCTATCATAGGTGCAAGGACCTTGTCCATTAGCCTTTGGTAGGTGGCTCCTGCATTCTTCAGCCCAAATGGCATGACTGTGTAGCAGTAGTAGGACAACTTAGTCATAAACGCTGTCTTGCTCTCGTCCATTGGGTGCATCTTGATCTGGTTATAACCAGAAAAAGCGTCCAAGAAACTGAGTAGCTTGCAAACTGAGGCGTTGTCTACCAGCGCATCAATACTTGGCAAAGGATAAGAGTCTTTTGGACATGCTTTATTGAGGTCAGTGAAGTCAACACACATCCTCCGCTTCCCATTGGCCTTCTTTACCAATACCACGTTCGCTAGCCACTCGGGATATTGGATTTCTCGTATATGGCCTGCTTTGAGTAGTTTTTGCGTCTCTTCCTTGATCACCTGTCTCCTTTCTTCATTGAACTTTCTCCTTTTTTCTTGACCTTTGGCGATGACACAAGAAATTGGGGTCAATGCCCGACATATCTGATGCAGACCAAGCAAAAGCATCCAAATGCCGCTCTATGACCCCTGCTACCTGGTCCTGTGTATCTCGACATAAGAATTTGCCAAGCTTGAACATTTTGCCCCCGATCTTCCTCTCAACTACCTTCTCTGCTGGTTCGAGTCGTCTCTCTCGGGCGACCTCTGCTCGTGCAACCCCGACTTCTCCTAGGGGCAGGTCAGTATCGGCACACTCTCCACCTGGTGGTTGGGTGGTAACTGTGCACACTCCCCTTCTCGTCTTGAGGTTGTTCTCGTAGCACTTCTTAACCTCCTTCTGATATGACCTAATGGTGATCACCACATCTTCCATCGAGGGCAAATTCATCTTCATATGCCTCGTCGATGCCACCGCTCATAGTCTGTTCAAAGCTGGCCTGTCCAACAGCATGTTGTAGGCTGATGGGGCATTCACAACTAGATACTTGATGTTCTTAGTGCGGGAGGTCACCCCATCAGTGAAAGTGATCCTCAACTCTATATATCCCCAAACCTCTACCTGGTCTCCTGCGAACCCATATAGGCAGCCAGTATAAGGCCTTAGCTGATCTGGGGACAATTGCAACTTGTTGAAGGTCGACCAGAACATCACATTGGCCGAACTTCCTTGATCGACGAGGACCCAAACCACCCTTCTTCCCATAGTAACCACCGATACTACCACTAGATCATTGCCATGGAGAACAACGTCTAGGCGATCTGCCTTCGTGAATGAGAGGTCGATATCAAGGAAATGGTCTTCCTCACATGCTTCCACTGCCATCACCGATCATGCATACTTCTTGCGCTGTGACGAGGTGCACCCTCCTCCCGAGAACCCACTTGAGATGGTATAGATTTTTCTATGTATGGACACCTCATGTCCTTGATCAGCCCTCAGTGCTACCAACACCTCTCCCCCCTGTGACTCCCTCAAGTAGTCATTTAAGAAGTCGCTCTTGACCAACTCATCTAGCTGATGACCAAGAACCAAGCAGTTTCGAATGGGATGGCCAAACGCCTGATGGAACTCACACCATGCGCTATTGTTGGGCCCCAGTTTCTTGTCTGTCTTTACGGGCATCTTTAACCTCTCCGCCACGTTGGAAATGGCGATCAACTCCTTCAGTTCTACCAGGAAGTCATGTTTGGGTGGCACATCCTCCTTAGCGTGTGCCCTAGTCTGAGGCTTCCTAGCTTCATAGGGCTTCTGTTTTCCCTGTGTTCTCTTTTCCGTCGTCGCCTCATGTACCCGCATGGGTTGAGGGCGATTGGGCACTCGCGGTCGTGAAGGGGCCGTGCTTTCATGCTTATCATTGAGTTCCCCTTCGGCCGCAATGAGGGCAACAACACGACGCTTGATATCGCCAAAGGTCTTGGGGCAATTTTTGGATAAGGGACTCACTGAAGGATCCTGATAATATTCCCTTCCTGAAGGCATGCACCACCATATCCTTGTCTTTAATGTGCAGCCTCACCACCATCGCCCCAAAGTGGTTGAGGTAATCTTTCAAGGACTCCCTCTGATATTGCCTGACATCAAAGAGGTCATAAGACACTGGTGGGGGAGTCCGGTTGACGATATATTGTTCTCTGAACAACATGGAGATCTGCGCGAAGGACATGATATGCCCCTCAGGCAGGCTAATAAACCACTCCAGCGCTGTCCTTGTCAACGTGGTCATGAAGAGCTTGCAATGCATCGCATCTGATCCCCCTGACAGCATCATCTGCGTGTGAAACGCTGTGAGATGCGCTTCTAGATCCTCCACCCCCGTGAACACAGTCTTAGGGCCCACGAAGGCGGCTAGGACCACTGTATCCATGATTGCTTGGGAAAAGGGCATTGGGAACGCCCTAGGTGGTGCTGGTGGAGCCCGATCATCCACCGCACGATCCCCTGTTTGCTGCAAATTACGAAAATTCACGCACAATTCTTCGTTCGCCTAGTGTTGCTCCTCATTCCTGGCCTGCGATGCAGCCAGGTCCATCTGCATACGCACTTGATCTGCCCTTAATTCCGCCACCGCCTCCTGGAGAGCGCGCATCGTTTCCATGAGTTGTTGCATGGTAACGCTCTCACCCCCATTTGGTGGGACAGATCCTTGCCTGGTATTCCTCATGTCTCAAGTTTCTTCTCTTTTGCTCGTGTATGGGACCTTGTTTTACTTCGGCCCCACGGTGGCGCCAAATGTTCTTGCCGGTTGACTCTCATGTCGGTTGACCCTACGAAAATCACGCACCTCCTTTCCACACCTTGGATTATGCTTTGCTGTCCCGAAACAACCTGCACCTGCAAGATAGAAAGGGGCGCCCTAGAGTCGTTTGCACTCCGACGCTCAAGTCAAAAACTAGGGCAAGAAACACCAAGTGTATTCAGTATCTCCGTTAGGTCTAGAAACTGCGTACCTTTGTGAAGTATTTTACTACCCTTTATATAGTCTAGGGTTTCCTCTGCGCCGCTACCCATATTTAGGGTTTACTGGAATACCCTCGCGCCGCTATCACCTAAACTTAGGGTAATCTAGCACATAAGGTTTCCTTAACTAGAGTGCAAATTCTAACAGGATGGCCACCTGGGTACCCCCTCGTGCACCTAGTCTTTGGGGCCACCTGTCCTGGGAGTGCCTTCACTATTCACGTGCCATGCATGTAGCTTCACTGGGAAACCCTAATCCTGATGAGTACTCGACCCTTTAGGACTCTGCACCTAACTGTGCTTTCCCTGCCACACGCATGGGAACTTCGTGACTTAGGCTTCTCCCTTCCTCTGGGCATTTTACTAATCATTGGTCTTCTCTTAAGACCCATCGTAGATATTCTAATTCTGTTGTTCGAAACATCCACGACCGATGTCACATCGTCGCACCCAGTGGCCGAGGACTCATCACCCTACTGAGTGATGAGGACACCCCAGTCGACTCTGGTGATCGACCCGCTGATGACTATTCACCCACCAGTCCACGTTACCTGTGGGACCCATCCCACGTGGCTCTGGCCCATGATATGGGACCCAGTTGACGTGGCTCACCATTACTAGCGTTTCTCGGTGTCTGAGGACTGGTCAGTACACCTACTAACACAAAAGGTCATATATTTATGCAGCAAAGGAAAAATAGTGCTAGTGCTGTCAAATCTACTATTTGGCTCCATGCGAGCACAATTCTGATTTAATAATTTGTTGTTGTTGTTTTTGGGCAACTTAAATGCGTGTACAAGTCATTTCATGTTTCTTAAGGCTAATTAGATATTTGCATGTTTATATTTTGAGCTGCTATGATGTTGGGCTCAACTGAATTTTGATTCTCTGGATGTTGACCCTTTTGGCTTAATCCCAAGTCCCACATCGGTGGGTTCATTGTTTGGGGAGGAGGTTTAAGGGTTATAAATTAACATTTCCTCCTTCATTGTAAAATATCTCAATTTTTAATATCTTCTCCCACATTAATAAAACCGGGTTGTTTCAGTTATGCTTGGGGATTAGGCTAAACTGGCCGAACTCCGTTAACAAGTTTTGGGTGTGTTTTTTCTCTTTATCTCTTTTATTTTTCTGCTCTATTTATTGGTATTATGCTAATTTCTTTTGTTATACTATAGTATTCAATATTATTTATCGGGTAGCTCTATTAATATTATATCCAGTTCATTTGTTCTGAACTGGTTCATTTCACTAGTTGTGTTGTTCTAGTGGGGAAATTACCTGATTTTCCCAACAAGTGGTATCAAGAGCTGAAGGTTCACCCTTGGGTTGTCTGAAATTTTTTGTAATATTGAATCCTATATTTTGAGTCTGTAATGGCAAATAAAGATCAAGAAGCGAAGGATGTTGTGTTAAATATTTCATCCAGGGTGTTAGGCTCCTTGTCATCATGGTCGAGGTTCCTGGTGTCCAGTTTGAAATTGGCGATGGAAATATTTGATGGCACTAGCCATTTCGGCATGTGGTAAGGAGAGGTCTTGGACTCTCTTTTTCAGCAGGGTCTTGATATTTCTATTGAGGAAGAGAAACCAAAAGAGGTAGAGGATAAAGACTGGAGCATCATCAACCGATTGGCATACGAAACTATTTGATCCTACCTGTCCAGAGAGCAGAAGTATGCTTTAAAAAACGAGACTTCTACACACAAATTCTGGAAGGCATTGGAGGATAAGTTTCTAAAAAAGAGTGGTCAGAACAAGTTCCTGATAAAGAAAAGGTTGTTCCGATTTGACTACCAACAAGGTACTACTATGAATGAACACATCATTATGTTTAATCAATTAGTAGCAGACCTATTGAATTTAGATGTGAAGTTTGAGGATGAGGATTTGGCTTTGATGTTGTTATCATCTCTTCCTGATGAATTTGAACATTTGGATGTTGTTTGTTATGCTTTGTATAGTCATGAATTGAGAAAGCAGGATAAGGTGAAAACCAAATCAACGACATCAGAAGAAGTGTTGGTGGCAAGAGGTCGTCAACAAAGCCAGACAAAGGGGAGAAGAGGAAGGCCTAAGTCTAAAGGTTGAGTCATTGCCAAAGATGACTGTGCTTTCTGTCATGAGAAAAGACACTAGAAGAAAGACTGTCCAAAACTGAAGAAGAAAGAGAAGGCTCCACAAGATGCAAATGTTGCAAAATGCAAAAGTGAGGTGGAATCAAATATCTCTTTGATTGTCTCGCCTTCAGCATCATCGCATCCAGATGAGTGGATATTGGATTCAGGTTGTACCTATCATAAACTAGTGCAAAATGTATAAACAAGTACGGTTTATTTAGTGCGACTTTGTGCTCAAATGCTTTCGTTAAAAACGCAGTGACATTTTTGTAATTAAGTTCATTTACAAGTGGGACTATTTGTAAAACCGCACTTGTAAATCAAGCGTTTGGATTTACAAGGGCGTCCATTTGTACAACCACCCTTGTAAATCAAAACGCTTGATTTACGAATGTGGCTTTACAAATAGCCTCCTTCTTAAAACCTTTTTAACCTTAATTCAGAAACGCGCCACTTACAGTTTGATACTCTCCTTTCTGTCATGCTTCATTTTTCTTATGTGCTTCCTCCATTAACTATGCTTCCTTTTTTCTTCCTCTCTTCTTTGCATTGTCTTCATGTCATTGGTAGGCATTGTCTTTCTCTCTTCTTCTTCACCATTGATTTTTGTATGTTACGTTTCTCTTATGTTTTGTTTTATGCCATTGCTAAGGTCATGCTTTTTCATTGGGAAGGTTTTTGTTTGCTTTCTGCTATGCCTTCCTTGTCGCTATTGTCGTCTTGCTCCATCATATATTTGCGTTTCATTGGGGAATTTTTATTTTCGTTTTTTGGACTTCCATTAGGATGAAATACGAAGAGGTATGATATGGATGAAATGCTAAAATAATGACCATGTTCTTCGAAAAATATCAAATTTGATAACTTTGATTAGAAACCCAATCAACAGCAAAAAAGAAAAGAAACCCTAAACGCCTCTCGTAAATTCGATTTATAAATGCGGCTATGTAATAACTTCATTTATAAATCGAATTTACGAATACGGCTATATAGCCGCATTCATATCTCTTCGATTTACAAGTGCGTGTTGATCAAATTCGGCTATATAGCCGCCCTTATAAATTCAAAATAGCCGCACTCGTTTGTCTTTTCTACACTAGTGATATGTGTCCCATTCGGGAATGGTTCTTTGAATTTCAAGAACTTGATGGTGGGGTTGTTTACATGGGTAATGATAATCCATGTAAGACAGTCGAGATAGGTTCAATCAAGTTGTAGAATCATGATGGATCCACCAAAATTTCGCGAGATGTGCGGTACGTACCAAAGTTGAAAAAGAATCTCATCTCATTGGGGGCTTTAGAATCTAAAGGCCTAGTTGTGACGATGCAAGATGGAATTCCCAAAGCAACTTCAAGAGCAATGGTGATGTTGAAAGGCGTGAGAAAGAACAATCTATATTACTAACAAGGTAGTACAATGGTGGGGACATTAGCAGCAACAACTTCTAGCATTAGGAAGGATGCCAAGGCAACGAAGCTGTGGCATATGAGGTTGGGACATGCTGGAGAGAAATCCTTGCAAATTCTTGCCAGGCAGGGATTTTTGAAAGGTACAAAGGCTTGCAAACTTGAATTTTATGAGCATTGTGTTCTGGGAAGCTTGTTGTATGTAATGATGTGTACGAGACCAGATATTTCACAGGCTATTAGTGTTGTTAGCAGGTACATGCATGATCCAGCAAGGGTCATTGGCAAGTTGTGAAATGGATTCTACAATACCTCCAAAATACCATAGATGTTGGATTAGCATTTGAGCAAGATGAATCACTTGGCCAATGCATAGTTGGATATTGTGATTCTGATTATGCAAGTGATTTGGATAAGCGATGATCTATAACTTCCTATTTGTTTACTTTAGCAAAAGCGCCAGTTAGTTGGAAGTCTACCTTGTAGTCTACGGTGGCTTTGTCTACGACAGACGCAAAGTATATGGTGATTACAAAGGCTGTGAAGGAAGCAATTTGGCTTCATGGGTTGCTTAAAGAATTGGGAGTTGGTCAGAAACAACTTGAGGTATATTTTGATAGTCAGAGTGTTATTCATTTAGCAAAGAATCAAGTATTTCATGCATGGCCAAAGCCCATTGATGTTCGCTATCACTTTGTGTGTGAGATTCTTGAAGAAGAGGAGATTGTTCTCCAGAAGATTCACACTACGGAGAATCCTGCAAATATGTTCACCAAGGTGGTTATAAGGGCCAAGCTTGAACAATGTTTAGACTTGGTTAATATCTTGCACATTTGAAGTTGGCACCCGAAGACGCAAATTTGAAGCACCGCAAAGATTGGTTTTTTTAATGTTTGTTTGAGAATATTTGTATTTGGTGGGACTTGAAATTAAGTCAAGGTGGAGATTTGTTGACCTTTTTGGCTTAATTCCAAATCTCACATTGGTGGGTTCATTGTTTGGAGAGGAGGTTTAAGGGTTATAAATTAACCTCTCCTCCTTCATTGTAAAATATCCCAATTTGAAATATCTTCTCCCACATTAATAAAAGTAGGTTGTTTCAATTGTGCTTGGAGATTAGGCTAAACTGGTCGAACTCCATTAACAAGTTTCGAGTATGTTTTTCCTCTTTATCTCTTTTACTTTTCCACTCTATTTATTGGTATTATGCTGCTTTCTTTTTTGTTGTAGTATAGTATTAAATATTATTTGTCGGGTAGCTCTATTAGTGTTCTGTTCGGTTCATTTGTTCTGAACTGGTTCATTTCACTAGTTGTGTTATTTTAGTATGGAAATTACCCGATTTTCTCGACACTGGAGACAATTAGTCTCTTTTTTATAAGTGTTAAAGCATCCCTCAAATGCTCCAATTAATATAATTCATTTTTTGCTAGAAAAAAAACACAAACCTAGCTTCCTGTCACAATAGCAAAGACAAATCGCAAACCAAGAGCAACAACACAGAGAGCTTTATCACTGGTAGAACCTTCAAACTTTTTCTTTCAAAAGCACAATCACTCCTCCAAGTAAAATGACACCCATACATATAACATTTCAAAGTAAAACACATAATAATAAACAAACAACACATAGGCACGTGGAGGTTATATTATAGTTCATTATAGAACTCCATTTGTTACCTAAAAACACTTAAACATTGTTTGCTAATGAGGAAGTTTTACATGACTTTGATGAAGTAGAGGAACAAAATAGATATATAGTTTAGTTTAGAGACGAGATACAATTTTTGAAAATAGTTTAGGAAAAAAATGTATTTAACCCTAAACTAAAATAATATACAATTTCATGGATAACTTCTCAAAAGAATCAAGATTCATGTTTGAGATGGATATTCATCATCTTCTACATGAATTATTTCTTAAAACCTCCTCTTATCAAAAAAATAGAAATTACAACTATCAAAAGTATCTAATAAATGAAAAACTTATTGCACACAAACAAAATATTACTAACATGTACGAGGAGAAATTCCAATATCACAAAACTTATTGTACCCAACTTACTTATTCATAAGTATGGATTTTAATTTTAATTATCTAGGTTAATACTCACTACAAGAAAAACATAATATTTCGTGGGCCAAAAACAGATAAAACAGGGCAAAAACCGACGCATAAGCGTCAGATTTAAGTGGATCAACAGTTCCACGAAAAAACTGTGGAAGCAAATGAAAATTATCATCGGCCAACGAATGCAATGTAATTGCGGCAGTTTACGTGTGGGCCAAACCGATGCAAATTTAAAATGTCGCTTATACATTGGTTTGGCTGACATAATGAAAAAAAAAATTGTATCAGACTTTTCGTGGGTCAGGCCCACGTAAAAGCCAACGCACAAATTAATTAATATAAAAAAAAATAAAAACTGGCATGGGCCAAAAGCCGACGCATAAATGGGATGAAAAAAAAAAGAATTTGTTCTACCCTGTAAACAATAAATACCAACCAAATCACATTCAGACAAATTAATATCATTCACACCAGATCCACAATATAAAAATAATTCAAATAGTTAAACAAAGTCTTTGATCCATTCAAATATTCATGGTGGATATGAATACTTAAACAAAACTTAAAATTAAAATTGTACTTTACAAATTTAACTAAAAGCACTAAAATTTAAAATGTTAGATAAAATGTGAGTGAATATATAAAGTGAATTCCATAGTGATGTGATCTATGGAAACCTGTAAAAAAAATATAAACAATATGAATAAATAAATGAAATAATTAAAATACTTAGTATATAATAAAAATGTTAAATAATTAAAAACTTACAATCTAGGATGCACTTTAAGGAACAGGTCGGTCGGTCATCTGCTCTGGATCATACTCTTGATCAAATTGAGTTGTGCCATTGGAAGCATTTTTTTCACATTCCATTGAGATAAGCTTTTCCTTTATAACCTTCATCTCATCCTCCAAGTGTGCATACAAAAATTTCAGCCATATTTTATCAATTATTAAACTCAAACTTAATTTCATTCTCATTCCAAAACAACATTAATAAAAAGTCCATATTAACAATGTCCGTATTAGCCATCCATCCATATTAACAGTGTGCATACAAATTTAAAAGGTTAAAAAAACATGTTCATTAACTTGTTCAAAAATTTTGAAATTTTAGTCTCATCATAATGTCCATTCACACCACACACAATATTCACAGATCAACACACAGCCCAGCAGAGACCACAAGTGCAACAAAATAATAAAATTAATTAAAACATTTTAAAATTTTAAAACTTTACCTATCCAACCTGAACTCGTGAAGCAGGAGGTGGAGCTCAACAAAGAGTCGTGAAGACAAGATCTGAAATGAAAATTAACAAAAAACCTTTGAGGGGGACTGCCAATGGAGAAGAAGCAAGAAAGGAAGACCAAAATATGAGAACAGAAAACAACTAGTGCAGCGAACGACGGGGTAGTGAACAAGGGCGACAACCGTAGGAGCAGAGCAGAGCGTTCACCGTGACGGTGGAACACTGATGACGACAGTAGACTGCAACACCGATGGTGGACCGTTGACAACGATGATACACTACAGTGCAGCGATGGAGTGAGAGCAGCGATGGTGAAGGGTGGAGTGCAGCAGTGCCGGAGGGTGAAGTGTAGCAGTGCTGGAGGCAAAATGAAAGTGAAGAGGGAAAATCAATTTAGGTTTTCTGGATTTGGGGAAAATGTGAGTGGGACACACTGTGGGGCACACTATAAAATTTTGTTAAATAGGTAGATTATGCGTCGGCCACATCTGATGCATAGCTTTAATTAACTTAATTTAATCAAAAACTAAATTAAAACTTTAAAATTTTTAATTCATTTTATTTTAAATTTATACAACAAATAAATGAATTTAATGTATAAAAGAAATGCATTTAATTTATAAAAAAAATTCTTTAATTTATACAAAAAAAAATTAATTAATTTATATAAATAAAATAAATTAATTTATAGAAAAGAAATTAATTTAATTTATAAAAAAAATAATTTAATTTATACAAAAAAATATTCATTTCATTTATACAACAAAAAGTTAATTTAATTTATACAACAAAAACTTAATTTAATTTATAGAACAAAAAATATATTTAATTTATAGAACAAAAATATATTTAATTTATACAACAAAAAATATATTTAATTTATAGAACAAAAAATATATTTAATTTATAGAACAAAAATATATTTAATTTATACAACAAAAAATATATTTAATTTATATAATAAAAATTTCCTTTAATTTATACAAAAAAAAAATTAATTTAATTTATACAACAAAAATAAATACATAATTAAATTGCTAGCACCAATATAATGAACACTATTTTTGAAATTACTTATGAAACTCTCTTTTAGCTTTTATAATCGAGTTCTTAATTCAACTCTTACCTTATTAATTGCAATAAAAAACACAAGTACATATGCTCCACTCAAAATGTCAATGGGCTAGGGTTATGAACTTATAATACAAAATCTAATAATCAACTCTATTCCATGATTCTAAATTCATTATATACCAGACTCAATCGAAATGGAGGTATATATGTTACATTTACTAAGAACTAAGTCTACTAAAATTACTATATCAAAGACCTATTATTCATGTAATAAGAATTGTTTTAAATGGTACAACATTTATGTTCTTTAATACGAGGTCAATGAAATACAATAAAATAACCTAAATCTATGAATCTGTTATTTAGTGCATTAGGAAACTCTATTAACACACTTATATGGAATATAGCATAAGTCATCTCGTGACTCAAAACTTAGTATATTATTATGTGTTTCAGTTGGGAAACATAAGTTTCTTTTGGAGATTATATTCAATAACTATAACAATTACATTTATAGAACATTTGGTCAAGTTTAGGGTAATTTAAGAATTAAGAATAAGTTACTTATTCACACACTTCGTCTTAATATATATGTTTCTATCATAAATATTCTTGAAAAATCTTTTAAATGATCTTATGCTTTATTTATGACAAATAACATATTTTAAATCACAATGGATATCAAAGTAAAATCACCACTTCATTTAACCATTACACAAATATAACATTCAAATTTATTTAAATTATCAATAAAAAGTTTTATCTCACTTTTTATTTTCTTAATTTTACTTTCAGATTTTAAGATAAATTGATTCTCTATTTTAAATACATCCATTACATTTTACGTTCATTAATTACTTCATGTTAAATTCATATTCCTAAATTTATGTATATTTTACATAATATTTACGAAATTTCAATATGTATTTTTTTCCTCCATTATTGTTTTTCTACATCTTTCAATTCTTTATAAACTTTATAAGATAATTTCTTTAAATAATTTTAAAATTAAACACTTAATCAATTTAATAAATTTAATTTAATTTAACTAATTTATATCAAAATCTAAATACTTATTACAATATTATAAGTTAAATTAAATTAAAATAATTAATTTTTTAAAAATTAAAGTATTTTATATAACATTTATAAAATTTAAATACATTTTTTCTTTTACTCAATTATTATTTTTTAACATTTTTCAATTCTTTTTAATTTTTTAAGATAATTTATTTAAATAATTTAAAATCAAACACTTAATCAATTTAATTTAACTAACATATATCAAAATTATTAAAATTAAAAATGTATTATAATATTAAAAAAATAAATTTAAAGTAAATACAATAAACAATTAAAAATTAAAATATTTATTACCGCATTATACATTAAATAAATATAAAATCAATAAACTTTAAAATTTAAATATTAAAATATAATTATGCATGGACTACGCTCCACACAAAACATTTTTTCCTATTATTTGCATCAACTTGACCGACGCATAGTTTAAATTAAACATCGGTCGTAACCGACCCAAAATAAAATTTTTTTTTTTTAATCTCAATCTGCATCCGTTATATGTCGGACAACCCACGAAAAAATACTTTACATTCTTTTAGTGTGGATTTAACCGATGAAAAACGCGTCCATACTTAATCCACGTAAACATTTGGAAGTTAAATGCCTCTTTTTTATAGTGATTTGAAATAAAATAAAATAAAAATTCAACAACACTAGTAGTCCACGACGTAATCATTTTTCATTGTCACTCAATTTTGTTTAATCTCTTTTTTTTTTTATGAAATGTTATGTATTTTTTACCCTTTTACGATTTTTTATCGTCATTAGTTTTAGTTATATGTATTATTTTTATTAAATATTTATAAATAACTAAATGTGGTCATTTTTGTCAATTTTTTATATTTAGAAATTTTACATGTAAAGAATCCAAAATTAAATTAATATTTTTTATAAAAAATTAAATAAAAATAAAAATATAGATGTGTAAGTTCCTTGAATAAATTTTCCATAAATGCTGTGAGCTTTATTTCTTTTCCTTGTTTCAGATCTGTTTACCCATTTTCCATCTGTCCATTAAGGTTATTGTTTATCCCGTTGGTAGGATAATTTTATTTTCCATATAGTTTCCTCGACAAGAAGATATAATTTTTGTTTCTTATTGTTGCCATTCACCATAATACAATAGGTCAAAACAAGCAGTACTAATCAAACCAAAACAGTATCACTCTCACTCTCAGCAATGAAATGGATTTTGCAGTTTCCAGTTAACAGAGAGCGACCCTGCTGGTGACAGACAACCTTTTATATCTTACTACCCAAAAGTTAAAACCAAGTTTTGAGAAAGACAATAGATAAACCATTAAACCTTATGTGACTTTTCGACATGTTCCCAAGATTTAAAACATTATATATAATATATGGTTTGCTAAATTGCTTGTTACGAATATGATCAGTTGTTGAAAAGTGAGTCAGCAGCTTATAGATTTGAAAGAAAAACCCATAAAAAATTATATAATGACCTTAACCATTCAAAAAGATGAAGGGAAAACATTATTTTGTAGGGTAATATACTATCCAAAGTGTGTTCATGCCTGCGGAAAACAGTGTTGGTTATGAAAGTATTGATCTTATGTTTTCAAATTAAATTTTCAAAATATCAAAAGATCTATTAAGGCAGATTTAGGGATGCTTAAGCTACCTACCCAAATTTTGAAATTGCTATTATCGATGGTGTGATTGCAAATGGCAACAAGGAATCAGATTTTAGGCTGCTGAGCCATCAAAGCAAAAGGCAAAAGACGAACACAGTCTTTAATACAAAAACTATGTGACCTTAGGTGGCCAAGTAAACAAAAAGGCCACAAAACACACCTTGATCACTCAGACTTTAACATATAAAATTTACATCTTGTTCATCACACCAGAATGTTTTCCCAAACAGCTAAACCCAATAATGAAGTAACAGATATAATAATATAGTATTTGGAAACGCAACTTTCTCAGAATACATAGAGAACAAGGAGGGAAAAGAAAATAGAAAACAATGAAAAAGCATTGGAATTTTATATTCATTCTTGTGGCAACAAGCATCCATATAAATATATCACCATACGTCAGGATTCTTAATTAAAAAACAAAGGACACCATTTAACAACAAATTGGGCTTTACAATGATAATGACATGCAGAAACAAGACAGAGATCGGTTATGAAGCCTTTTTTAACTTGCACAACTGTGGTTTACTCAGTTGTTGAATAAAGACGCCGAATAGAACAAGTCACCATTGTTTTTTACAGCACCACTTGGCAC
The DNA here is from genome assembly GCA_013389735.1 of Phaseolus lunatus. Lineage (NCBI taxonomy): Eukaryota > Viridiplantae > Streptophyta > Magnoliopsida > Fabales > Fabaceae > Phaseolus > Phaseolus lunatus. The sequence goes on along the minus strand of CM023857.1, from coordinate 28,312,082 downwards.
TTTCTCACTAAGTTAAGCCGGCCCCTCATACATGCATACATACATACATACATACATACATAAATAATGTATGCATATACATATACCCTTTGGTTCCAATTGCAGCTTCCTCAAAATTTAGAGTATCGCAGTCACCAAAATCCTTCACCTTCTTGGCTCTTCCTTTTCCTTCAGAAGTTCTGAATCAGAACAGTGATCGATGAGAAAGAGTGAGTGAGTGAGAAGTGAGAAAAAGAAGATGGACAGGCTCATAAAAGTAGACCCGACGAACACTGTTCCTATAAGGATTGAGGCAGGCCAAAAATGCCACGGCAAAATCACCTTACGCAATGTTATGTACACCATGCCGGTGGCATTCAGGCTTCAACCGTTGATCAAAACGCGTTACACTGTGAAGCCTCAATCTGGAATCATATCCCCATTAGCCACAGTAACCATAGAAATCCTCTACCATCTCCCACAAGCCTCCACTCTCCCTCACTCCTTCCCTCACTCCGAAGACTCCTTCCTCCTCCACAGCGTCGTCGTTCCCGGCGCCACCATCAAAGAACCCTCCTCCATGTTCGAATCCGTCCCCTCCGACTGGTTCACCGCCAAGAAGAAACAAGTCTTCATCGACAGCGGCATCAAGATCATCTTCGTCGGCTCACTCATTCTTGCGCACCTAGTCCACGACGGGTCCATAGACGAAATCAGAGAAGCTCTCGAACACAGCGAAGCTTCATGGAAGGCCGTTGACTCCGTTGACTCAAACGGCGACACGCTCCTCCATGTGGCGATTTCCAAAAGCAGACCCGACCTAGTTCAATTACTCCTCGAGTTCAACGCAGACATCGAAGCAAAAGATCGTTCTGGCATGACACCCCTGGAAAAAGCGTGCTCTTTAGGAGAAGAGCTAATCGTTGAGCTTCTCTTGGCTCACAAGGCCACCACAGAGAGAACGGAAACCTCGTCGTCGTTGGGAGCGATTCATTTGTCGGCGAGAGAAGGGCACGTGGAGGTTCTGCGGCTGCTGTTACTCAAAGGCGCGAACGTTGACTCGTTGACCAAAGACGGCGAAACCGCGCTGCACCTTGCAGTGAAGCATGGCGAGAGAGAATTCGTGAGGATGTTGCTGGCGAACGACGCGAGAACCGACGTTCGTGACTCGCGAGAGGGTGACACGTGTCTGCACGTGGCCGCGGGTGTGGGGGACGAGGAGATGGTGAAGCTGTTGCTGAAGAAAGGGGCAAACAAGGACGTGAGGAATTTCGCGGGTAGGACTGCGTACGACGTGGCGGCGGAGAACGGGCATGCAGGCGTGTTCGACGCGCTTGGGCTGGGGGACGGGCTGTGCGCAGCGGCGAGGAGGGGGGAGGTGAGGAGCATCCAGCGGCTGATCGAGGGAGGCGCGGTGGTGAACGGAAGGGATCAACACGGGTGGACGGCGCTGCACAGGGCGTGTTTCAAGGGGAGGGTGGAGGCTGTTAGGGTTTTGTTGGAGAGAGGGAGCGATGTGGACGCGAGGGATGAGGAGGGGTACAGTGCGCTGCACTGCGCGGTGGAGTCGGGGCATGCAGACGTGGCGGAGGTGCTGGTGAAGAAGGGGGCGGATGTTGAGGCGAGGACAAACAAGGGCGTGACGGCGGTGCAGATGGCGGAGGCGTTGGGTTACGTTGGGATAACGAGGGTGCTGGAGAGCATGGGCGAGGTGGCAGAGGGAGAACAGGATGGGAAGGTGAAGAGGAAAAAGAAGAAGATGGGAAAAGCGAGGGAGAGACAGATTCGGGGGAGCTTTGATCGGTCCATGCCTTTGGCTGTGCTCTGATATGCTGTTGCTGTCTCCACAAAACATGTAGATTTCTCCAACCTCTTCTTTCTTTAATTCTCACCCCTTCTTATTATAATTCTAATAATAATAATATGTTCTTCCTTATTCCATCTCATCATCATCACACTGCTATAAATCTTTTTTACTATTCTTTGCTTTTGCAGTTGAGTTCGGTTTTTGTGCTCACAACTATATATTATCAATTATGTAAGAATTAAATCCCGTATTATTCATTATCTGTTTTCATCAAGGACAAAGCTACAGCCACCTCTAATAATTCAATAACATAACCACCACTTCATAGGCTTCATCATCACTCACTTATATGAATGTGTTAAGGTTTCATCATTTTCTACATCTTTTCAGATGGCTAGCCGTTCACTAAAAGAATAAAACATTAGAAATTAAAAAATGTTACTTTAACAATTACATAATCAAATACACTAATTTATGACCTTTCAAAATTTCTTCATCCTGTACTTATATCTTAGTAAAAAATTATTTGTATTTCTATTTTTAACAATTATAACATGAAACAATCAATAATTCTCAATATATTAGGACTCAAAAAATAATTATAAATTCAACGTTTTATACTAATAAATTCAATATTTTATGCTCAAGATATACACGTACATGGATTACATAATTTTAGGTTAATTTTTTCAATTTTCATAAATTTTGTTTTTTATTTTGATGTAATTAGTCCAGAAATTTTTTCACACGTTTTAGGTCAATTTTTTATAGTTTTTTTAAGATTTCAAGAGTTATTAAAAATATATCATGTTGAAAATGCGTTACATATTCAAAAGTTGACAAACAAATAAAACTTATAAGTAAAAGAAAGCTTGGTAATTTATTGGAAAGTTTAAAAACAAGTCTAACTTATAAGTTATACTTGTATAAGGTTTTTGATACTATTTGCTATGGTCCTTCGGTCACTCCTCCTTTATCTTTTTTCTCATACTCGATCTCTTGTACTTAGTTGGGAGTGGTCCTGCAAAAAGTTCTCCAACGATTAAGTAAGTGGTTTGTATTAGAGTAAATAATATATTGATAAAAACGTACCTTATTTTTGTATAATCATGTTTATTTATAATATTTATTGTGGAATATTTTGTTTATGGGTTGTACATAATGTATATCTTTGCTAAAATAGCATTACCAGATTTATCGCATGTTACCAGATTTGTAGCGTGTTACCTGATTTATCGTGTATCTCTTTATCTTATTTATGCATTAATCATATCCGGCTGAACGACTTCTGATACCTAGTGTCATGGTTCACTTGCCTTGACTAGTACACTTGTCCCCTAGGTTCAAGGGAGAACCTTCCAGAAGAATCTAGATGTGACCGTTTGGTGCTTCAAGGTTGAAAGTGACAATTTTGATCATTAATGTTTTGCAGTGTCAGTGGTGATTGGACGTACGTCTCTCAACACTTCATTTGATTTTAACCTAATTTCCAATATGGGAAATCTAACGGTTCAGATGGTCCTGTTGTTTCATGCTTCAACCATTTGAACTCATTAGATTAGAATGGATCCAATGATTGAGAGAAATACAACATTTCGTTCTCTCATGGTAGGAAATCAATAAATAGCGATTCATTTTGAACTTTTCTACGCTTTGCTTACTCTCTCCGACTCCAAACACTTAATGATATTTCAAGTGTCGAACTGTGGCGAGGTGTTTTTCACTTTCTTCTAAAGGTTAGTCATGTCTTCTTTTGAGTCTTTGCCTTCTCATTCTTCTTCTACATCATCAGAGAGAACCCTTACCATTCCTACTGAGGTTAGGAGGGATCTAGTTGGTTCTAGTTGGGCAGTCAACCTTGCTAGCCGACTGCCTCGCCACTCTGGTTACAAGAGGGTTGACCCTTGTCTGACCGAGCAGATTACCCAATTTCAGGATTTGGCTGCTGTCGATTAATATATTTCTAGGGTTTCCATGCTAAAACTTGACATTCTTCAAGATGTGATTACAGCCTATAGTTATAGTCCTTCTGACCGTGTTTGTCATGGTTAGGAAAATGGTCCTCAAGACTTCTTTAATGTTTACACCTGTCTTTTTACAAACCTACATGTTACCCTTCCCCACGATGGGGGTCCTTAGGATTCTTAACATATCCCTGATCCAACTCCATCCTAATTCTTGGGCGTCTCTTCAAGCCTTTAGGTTAAGGTCGTCCCTTCAATCTTTTCAATTTTATTATAATTCTCGTCTTGTTCATCCTGTAGGTTGAATTTCGTTATCGAGTTGTTCGGGTAACATTCTTTTTACCCTCTTTACTTCATCATACAAAAATTTCAAGTAGATATTTTAGAATCTTTGTATAACTAGACTGTAAACCTTATTTTTATGATTCCGAACGTAAGTTCAAATTTCCCTTTCATTGGACTCAGTCTCCCACCTGATACAAATCTTGGTTAAGGTCTTCTATGACTCTGCAAGATAGAAAATTTCCACATATTTAATCAACTCCCAAACTCCCTACTCTGAGAATTCTTGACATGTATCAATCATACCATCGTTGGGTGGATTTTCCTGGTATGTAGAATTTAAACTTCTTTATTTTCCTAAGTTTATTGGTCGTGCTTAATTTGATGTTTGTTTGTAGGCATAATGGCTCAAACCGACCCCGAGGCGATTAACATGATGAAGCAACTCTGTCGGTAGGCGATCAATTGGCATAAAGGCTAGTTGGAGCTTGTTGGTGGGGGTTCATCTACTCCTATCATAGACTTGGTGCCTCCTTCGGAAGTAGAAGAAAAGGGGAAGGACCGAACAATTTCCTCGTCGAACTGCCCCTAGTCTTCACCAGTATCGGCTCGGGTTCTTCTACGCTATTGGGGGAGAACCTCCTAATCGCTCGGGGTGTACAAGTTGCACTTACCCCTATTGAGGAAGAAGTTATTGTCTCGGCGCCTGTCGAGGACATGGTATCGACCGTTATCAAGATGATGAGTCGTTCTCTGGTTACATCCCGGGCGATCAGGACCAAAGTCCAGAAGAACTCTATTGTCACCATTGAAAAACTGAAGGTGGAGTTGGCCAAGTCAACTAGTTCTCTTAAGGCAACTCTAAAGGTCATGGGTGCCTTGGAAGAAGAATCCCACCCAGTCAAGGTTGAGCTTGACAATGTTCGATCCCAAAGGTTGAGCTTGACAACGTCCAGTCCCAAAATGTCACCCTTCAAACAAAAGTGAAGGATCTGGACCAAAGTCGTACTAAGATGACTTATGCTCAATAAGAGTTGACGGTCGGGAAGAAGGAGGTAGAGAAAGAATTGGCTCATTATCAGGATTTTCTTCTTTGTATTAACAAAGAAGGCTTCAATCAAGGCATTTCTTTCATGGTACCCTGGTCGAGGACGACCGTTATGACAACTTTAAAGATGTTGTCAAGGGCGAGCTAGTTGTTGATCAAGGATGATCTTGAGCTTTGATGTCTCCAAATCCATGGTGTTTGATGGAAGGTTGGAGTTGTTGCTTGTGTGGGTGGGATCTGGGTAGATTTATGTGTAATCCACTTTTTGTTTGAATCTAAAACTATTTGGAATCAAAACCTTTTTTAAAAAGATTGTTTTCCAAAGAAGTGGAAAAACAACCAGTTGTTTTATCGTTTCAATCGGTTGTTTGACACTTAGTAGTTTTTGAAAAGGGTTTGAAGTTGTTTAACTTGGTTGGCTTTGCTGTCAAACCAATTCAATCGGTTGTTTTGAAAATTCAACCGATTTTTTTTGAAAATCCATAATAGAATTCAGTTATGCTTTGCAAATCAGCTTTAAATGTTTCCTAATTGTTTTGGATCCTGCTTTAAATGTTTTTAACAAACCTTTAGAGTATTTAAAAGGTTGTTATACGCTCCTAAAGTGAATTGAGACAGTTTAGACATTTGTGAAAGTGTGAAAACAGATTTGAGTTTTCAAGATTTGCATTCAAGCTTTGGATTTTCTCAAGGAAGTGGAATAGGATTGCTGTAATCTTTTGATTTGATCTTCATCAGGTGTAATCCTTTTTGTATCTCTTGTATTTCTAAATACTGTTGTGTAAGTGCAAAATCAGAGAGTGTTCTAATTTCTATGGTGATTGTGTGCCAAAGGAAGTGTGTTGCTTGAGGTGTTCAAGGTCACTTCTTTGGTGGTGTGTTTCTAATCTGTATTTGATTGCATAGTTATACCTAGTGGTTTCTAAGAACTGGATGTAACTCTTGGGATAAGAGTGAACCAGTATAAATTGCTTGTGTGCATTTCTCTTGCCCTAAACTCATTTAAATTATGCTTTTAAGTTGTTTTTAACTCTGCTAATAAAAACAACCGGTTGAATCGCAAAAACAACCGGTTGATTTTCTATTAATCAACTTAAACAGTTTTTATTTAATTGCTTTCTGGATTTTTGTATCTATGATTCTGCATTGAACTTCATTATACCTTCAAAGTTTGGGAAAATATTTCTTAAACAATTCGCCCTCCTCTTGTTTAGGGCCATATATTCTAATACTAGTGTTAGTCGATAGTGCCGATAGGGAGGAAGACGAGGACAAACAAGTTGAAGAGGTGTCTGACCCTTTTTAACTTTATTTAAATTTCCTTTTGTTAACCCTTAAACCTGGGGTGTGGGTTCCAATTTTTGTAATGAAATACAATTGGCTTTATCCAATTGACTTCTGATCAATCATTAGTTTATCTTTGTTTTACGTTTTTGTTTTTGTAATTGAGTACTTGTCTCTTGCTAAGTTGAATTTTGACCGAATGTCTTATTCTGATCCGTTTTAATAAGTTGAATCCAAATGCATGTTTTTTTTTTTTGCGCATTTTCTTAAATTTGAATTTCATTGAGTGTTTTAATTTGCTCATTTTAATAAGTTGAATTCCAACCGCTTTTTTTACTTTGCGTTTTCCTTTTTGATGATCCGATTGATCGTGTAGAAGTATTTTAAAACCTTTTTCTTTTTGGTAAGTTACTCGGAGGGATTGTTGTTTTAGACAAAGCTTCCTTGCCCGAGCTAACTATGTGGTTTATCACTATTCGAGAGGGATTTACACATTAGGGCAAAGCTTCCTTAGCCGAAGTGAAATGAATTTTGGGAATCGGGAGGGATTACTGTTTTTAGGAACAACTTCCTTAGTCGTGGCTTGAAAGTGCGTTGTGTGTGCGTTCGGGAGGGATTGCTAATTTTTAAGCAAAGCTTCGTCAGTCGAAATGTGTGTGGAATTTGTTGTAACTATAGAACAATAAAAAGTTTGTAAATAAGTGTTTTGTTAAAACCTTCTCGATCAAAAACCCTCCTTAGGGATAAAACAATTGAGCGAGGAAAGAGTGCACATTTCCATCATTTATTAACTGTAATAAGACTTGAGGTGAGTGACATTTCACGTCCTCGGTACAACTTTTCATGAAAGAAATTTTAAGTAATAAGCTCCATTAGCCGCTATATTTTTAATTTGAAAAGGGTTATCCCAATTTCTTGAAAACTTTCCCTCATTCTTCTTGGCCTCACTCCTCATCCTCCATACTAGATCTCTATTCTGGAATTTTTTGGGTTTTACCTTGGAGTTATATCTTCTTGTCACCCGAATTTTACACGTTTCCTCTCTGATTATGCTTTTATCTCTAAATTCATTGATTAAGTCCAGATCGACCACTAGGCATTCTTGATTCAAATTGACATCAAACATTTTTCTTCTCAAGAAAGTTTCTCCCATTTCTACTGAAAACCATTGCTTAAGTGCCATATGTTAGGCTATAGGGAGTTTTTTGGGTAGTTGTTTGCGGAGTGCACCGGTATGCCTATAGGACTTCAATTATCTCTTCAGTTCACTTCCCTTTGGTTATTCCGAGTCTCTTTTTTAACTCGTTAAGAATAACCTTATTTGCTTCCTCAGCTTATCCATTAGTTTGGGATGTTCTACCAAACTGGTAATATGTTTGATACCCAATCCATCATAAAATTCAGCTAACCCTCGGACGATGAATTGTCCACCGCTGTTTGTGATGATAACATGTGGAATTCCAAAACAACATATGATATTTTTCCATACGAATTATTGTACGTTTTTTGCTGTAATTATCGCTAGTGGTTTAGCTTCAATCCACTTAGTAAAATAATCAACTCCTACTGGAGAAATTTACATTGGCTCTTAATTGAACTGAACGGTCCAATGATATCCATCCCCCACATTGCAGAGGGCCAAAGGGATGGAATATAATGCAAATTCTCGAGCTTTAGGTGGAATAGCATGTAGTGCTTTTGATATTTCAAGCATTTTTCGACATAATCAGCACAATCATTATGGACGATCAACCAATAATACCTAGCTTTGAGTACTTTAGCAGCCATCATTTGGGACCCTGAGTGACTCCCACAAACTCTTTCATGAATCTCCTTCATGATATATTCAAACTGATCTTTTGAAATGCTCTTTAACAAATGTCTGGTATATCCTTTTCAGTATAAGTCTTTACCGATAAGAACATACCTCACACTTTGTTGTTTCATAGTTTTTTCTTTGTTTTCTACACATTCTCCGCTTTCTAGGAAATGTTGTATAGGTGTCTTCCATGTTTCTTCCTCAATAACGGTCATGCATTCGTCTAGGCTTATGCTTGGATTTTTTAGGACAACATAGATAACTGACTAGTGAATCCTCTTATTCTTTGTTGTGGCAAGTCTTGATAGCAAATCTCCTATGACGTTGGCTAACCAAATTGTGTACTACGCTTCTTTAATGAAAACAAGACCTCCAATAGCTTATAAGTTTCGTTCTTCGCGGCATTGCTTTTCTTCACCCATTTTTATTTTCTATTTGGCAATAGGTCGAGCTTCTCTGTATTCCAATAACCAAATTGTAATGATGTCAAGGCTTACCCCCAACATGTCGGATGTTGTCCAAGCAAACAAAACAACATTTTGAATAAGTGTTTGGCTTACCATGATGCCATCGACGTCTGTTAACGATGTTTCATATTTGTGGAATGTTTATCATCCTGCAGAGGTATTGGACATAAATCCTCTCTAGGTTCGATACGGGTATCATTCATTCTAGGATCTAGGTTGACTAGGGGGACCATGTGTTCCTTTTTGGAAGCCCTCGAGACTGGTCTCTTCTCGACCCTCGTGATCTTTGTGAGTGTTCCCTTCTACATTCTCAAGAATGCTCCCTGGACGATTCTCGAGGTTGCTCTTTATTAATAGGTTCGATCCTTAGGCTAGCCACATAGCATTTTTGTGCCACCTTTTGGTCTACATGGACCATGACTATATCACTGGACGCGGACGAAACTTCATAGCGAGATGTGGAGTTCACACTATCACCTATTTGTTGTTCTCCACTACTATCTCGATCCCATGGTGGGTGCCAATTGTACTTGTATAAGGCCTAGATAGTACCTACTACCGGCTAAATAATTTCTACTTGTCCCTTGGTCACTCCTCTTTTGCCTTTCTTCTCGTACTTGTTCTCTCATACTCATTCAGATATATATAAAAGTAGTTATAATAATTTAAGATTATACAAATCAATTAAGCATGTGCTTGTAAACAAAATTTTCTCCTAGCAAAAATAAAATGAGTGAGGATGACTCTCTAGATGAAGACAACTCCATTGAGTGGATTATGTATATGAGTGAGGATGACTCTCTAGATGAAGACAACTCCATTGAGTGGATTATGTAGCACTTGTAATTCTACTTAATTATTCTAGCACCCCTTTCACTCCCAAATAAACCACTTTTCTCATTCTAGCCTAAATGTACCAAATATGACATATAAGGCAAAGACAGACTATATGTATGTAACACTTAATTTAAACTGAACACATCATAATCAAGTTCAAGTGCAAAATCAACAACTAGTAATAGTGCACAATTTCATCCAGAACTACACCAATTAAAGAATTAATTTTAACCCTTTTACAATAGGCTTAAGACTTAATTTAATTTTTTTTAATATATATATACCCGCACTAAGAGTAATATACACTCAAACCAATAGATCCATTTGTTTCCAAGCAAAGAAAAAAGAACTTTTATTCTCCACGAAGAAAGCACAATAACCGAGAGAATAAAGTGGAAGAATCTAAGAAAATGAAAACTTTTTTCAGTTTTAAATTTTCTTCACATTTGATAAGGGATTGGCAAGGATATATATATATATATATATATATATATATATATATATATATATATATAATGTTTATGTAAACTAAAATTACAATTTAAACATAAATAAAATTATAAATTAATAATTATTAAAAACTTTAATATTTTAATTTAAAATAATTATAATCTAAAAAAAATCAAAACAAATTAATTTTTCAATAATTTTTAAATTCAGAGATAAATTTTTAAATTTACATTTTTATTAATTAAAAAAATTATAATTTCAATCACATTCATTATATCACTCATAAACTTTCAGAAATTTTTTCTACACTTTCTACCTTATTTATCTTAATTCAAACAATCTCACTTTCTTCACACTTTCTCTTTAAATAAATTCAAATTCACTTCCTCAAATCCACGTCTTAATCCAAACAAAATATAAAAGTAATGATTAAATTGTATTAATCATCCCTTTTTCTTTTTTTCTTTCTCTTTCCAATATCAAAGAATATCGACTTGCAAAAAAATCACTTATTTAGTACTTTGGAACTGTCACATGTCATTTCCAATAAACATTCAAAATTCTCAATTTACATTCAAAGTTTTAAATCTATATATACCATGGAATGACCAATACAGACAAAATCTTAACTTTCGATGTAATGTAAGAGAACATCACCACCAACTAGTCTAATACATATTAGATCCAATATTTCAACCATGCATAAAAATAATTCTCATAATCTAAAAATTGCTTTGATCTCAAGAAATAAGCAAAAAGAGGGGATAAATCACACTAAAGACCAAATAATGAAAGCACCAAATTAACCAAGTTTAATTCAAATTAAAGAAGATACATGAGAAAATCAAAATTCAACTCAAAGAACTATAACAATAATGAATTAGCCATATATAAAAATTTATTTTTTGTATGTAAGAAAAACTAATGAATTACACGATCTTAAGTTATATTTTAGATAAAAGTTGTTGTAACAGTTCATCTGTAATTTGACCCGAGAAAAGTTTTACATCCAAATATTTAGTGTTCTTGTAGAACCAATGAATGCTGACTGCAACCATGCAACAGAAGCTGTTTCCTTTATTGGGCCTTATCACATTCCAAAAAATCCATGGTCGCAACTTAATATTTCTAGGCAATTAGTTCCTGCACAGGCAATTAGTTCCTGCACGATATGACTGTACCCAATTTTACTAGATAAGACGAAAATGTTTTTCAAAAAAATTGAATTGTATTATGGATTTTTTTATTCAGAATGAATTTTTAATTTTTATTTCTGGAACACAATAATCACTTCTAAATTTATTTTTTTTATCCGGAATGTATTATTTTTAATTCTGAAATTTTATATCCAGAACGAAGGACATTTTCGGAAATTAAAAAAAAAATGTACGGTGCAGGTTTAAAATGATTGGGTGTAGGAAGAGTTTGTCATGTTTCTACCCACACTTTACAACATAGGGCTTACTAAAATAACATTCAAAATTACGGACTCTTCCAAATTTTGATATATTATTTTCAAGGAACAGAGAAAAAAACAACATAGGGCTTACTAAAATAACATCCAAAATTACGGACTCTTCCAAATTTTGATATATTATTTTCAAGGAACAGAGAAAAAAACAAGACCAAAATTTCGGTAAAAAAATCTGAACTTTTCTTAAATACTTCATTTGTTTTCAATTGTCTCAAATAAATTAGAGACTAGGACTAATCCTAAAATCTGCTTTTTTAAATACGTGTGACTTGTCTGTTTCCAAAAAAATCTTTCATTTCTAGCCTTCATTTTTCCCCATTTAACTTTTGGATGTAAATCTACAAATGCAAATAAAGTTCTATTTTATTTTTTAATGATTTTTATCATTCTATATTAATTTTAAAAATAATTTTATATCACTTAAAAAAAAGTAATATTATGTTTTTATAAGTTTTGCTATAATAATAAAGTTTTGCCACAGCTAATACTTTTATCATGTTTTATTTATATTTTAACTTAAAAATTATTGAAATATTGAAAATAATATAATGAGAAGGGTATTAGATATTATTTTTAGTATTAAAAGTCAAGATATGTTAATAAAAGATTGATTCATGGAAGTTTTTTCATTTTTCATTAGTGTAGCCTTAATTTTTAAAAATGAATTGATGAGTGTCATTTTGGTCATTAAACTTGTTTATAGTAGAGAATTGAGCTCGTGGTTAGAATGTGACTTTATTACTATTAAAAAATTATTAAATAAAAAATAATTAGTTAATATATTGAGTTTATAAACTAAAAAAATTATTGATATTTAAAATAATTTTTATTATTAATAAAAAATTATAAATTAATTTTTAAATTGATGCCAGCAGTTACTAACTATTTTAAATTTTATATTATTTTTTATAGTGATTAATTTAAAATGTAAATAACTAAGGTTAGATATCAATTTAGAAATTAGTTTATAAATTTTTATTAATAATAGAAATTACTTTACATATCAATAATTTTTTATTTATAAAATAATATCTAACTTAGTTAATATAATAATTAATTATTTTTTATCTTTATAATTTTTATTTAATAATTTTTAATAATTTTCTTGTAGTTAATATTGATTCTTTGAAGAATTCTTCTATTATTATGTCTTAGTTTATTTGTAGCAATGGAATTGTTGCATCACAATGTTAATGACTTATAAGCTTTAAGGTTTCTCATGTGTATGAGTAATGATATATTGACAATCATACATCATATTACAATTGAAAAGATAAATAACTTTGTGTTGAAATGGAATAAATTTAAATAAAAATGTTTATTTGACAACCGTGCTCCACCCTACAACCCAATAAATATTAATATTTTAATCATTTATAGAAATTCATAATTTTTTTAATTTTGAAAAAAATTCTAACTTTTTGCATTTTGCATATATTTTTGTTAAGGGTTTTTTTTTTCTGTTGCAAATATTAATATTTATTATGGTTGTAGGATGGAACACAGTTGTCAAAATATCATAACTCAATTTTAAAATTATATTAATCAAATCATACTTATAAATTTATGCAAAATAATATTTTTCAGGTATGAAAGCGTGGACACTATTATTAGTCACGGTTTACTAAAAAAGAAGAAGCTATTTTGACACTCTATATTTTTTCTTACATTTATTTAACAACTGCGAATAAAATGTTAATTTATTTAATTAAAAATATAAATTAATTTATCAAATAAAAAATTAATAAAAATAGTTGTTAAATGGAATTATAAATTTGAAGAGTGTCAAGTATCATCTCCCTTTTAAGAAACCAGTTTGAGTTGTCGGAACATAGGTTTACTTAATTCTACATAAGTTTGGTTTGTTTCCTATAATTTCATATTGTTTTACCTTTTTAGTTTTCTTTTTAATGCATTTTTACTCAGAAATATACATGATTGATGGAAATTTAGAATGTCAAGTCAAGGAATAATGTTAGTTGAAGAACAATTTTAATAAAAATAAATTAAATTTAGGTTATATATAAATGGATGAGAATAAGCATATCTGCTGTCTCACTTTTGCCATATGTACAAAGAGACAAAAATGGCAGTAAAGACAAAAACAAAAGTCTTAGATTGTTTATAGTCTTAGATTGTATATGTATATTGTAATAAAATAAAGATTTGTGCATGAAATGGACTTTTGTTGTTGGTTGTAGTAGTAAAACGTAACACTCAGTGGTTGGTATCAAACATGAAGAAGAAGAAGAAGGTAGCATACCAACCACGCCATGTAAATTTTTATTCAAAAGTTGGGTTGGTGATCACTTAGGTTATGTGGAATGTAAACCAACAACACTTTGAAATATGAACTTGGATTTTTCCTTATACCTACTCTCCAGTCACCATTCAACTTTTTCTTTGCCTACAACTCACCACTCATTGAAATTTCACTTCCAAATAAACCAAGTTTTGTTCAAGGAAAATCATGGTGGGTTGCATCACATAACCCTGCACCTTATTGTTTTGGTGACTCTCCTTTTGACCCAAAGGTTGAATCAAAACCTAATATATATACATTGATGTCATTTTGATTAAGGAGTTACACCAATTCTTCAAAACCATTCTTAAGAAATACCTTTTTTTTAAAGAAAATAACTTAATTTGCACATATTTTTTTTCAAATTTTTATTTTTAATATGTATAAATTTATTTAACTTACAAGAAGTCAATTTCATTTTTTTCATACTATTTATCTCAAAAAAATATTTTAGAGAAATTCATTAAATACAAAATGAATGTAATTTACACTCAAATACTTTAAAAGATGACAAAAATGATGGTTGGTTGTAAAGTGCTCTCAAAGTAGTTTTAAGATTAGAAAATAAATGAAACAAGTAGTCTTTAAGATCAGATATAAAACTTTAAATTCAATCACTTATTGTTATTATTACTATTTTGGTTCTGTATCTTTTGGATGCCATCTCATGCTTAACTTAATTTAAATGACTTAATTAGATTATTTGATAGTGTTATTATGATAGTTAATTTTATCTCATTTAACCATACTTCCAAAATACTTGGAACTGGAAAATATTTTTACTCCCTTGCTAGATACACCAACTTTAATTAAACATATAAAGAAAAAGAAGAAGAAAGAGACAGAACCAAAGGTAAAAACATTTTGACTTCAGGAGAAAAGAAGACAACATTAATGTTCTACATAAAAAAATTAAAATCAAACAATACTACCAAAACACGTCTTTAAATATATGTTAATTATAACTTAACTCACATAATTTTTTAATTTTGTATTAGAGTAATCAATAAATAGTACTTTCAAAGATTTGTTTTTCAAATTGACTTATTTTCATAAACTAATGTGACTTTGTTATACTTTTAAGAACTCAATGGTGATATTTTATCTTTTACGACCAAAAGAAAAGTAACAAAGATACAAATTCTCTTATAGTAGGACAAATTTTCCTTTCAATTAGAATATAACACTGCATGTACTTTTCTTTCTAGTGTTTGAATTTGCACCAACTTTGGAGTTTTCATGAATACCCCACCAAAGCATCTCTACCTGCAGGTAAACCACATAGTGAACCAGAGGCATTAATCATAGTCTTTTTGTAGTATGTTCCACCACTTTTGTTCCAAAGCTTCAGGCAAATGCATGTGTTTCAACAACATTCATCAGATCTAAGAATGCAAATTCTCCTCTATAAAAAGAGTAAGTTGCACATGAATTTCTTCATCCTCCATTGAAACTTTCTTAAGAAAAAGATGAACACTTTCTTACTGTAACGTGCATCAACTATTTCCCTGTAGGAGCACCTAACTATAACCAACGTATGAGGTTTGTTGAACATCCATTTTCATTGCTTGAATTTTAGTTTCCATTAAAATATGAGTTTTTAAATTTTTCTTCCTAAATAGACCTTATGCTTTGCAAATTAATTATATAAATTTGCTGGTTTGTCAATTTGTTAGATAATCAAAATTGTGATGATCACACACATGAGGTTGGTGAGAAGAAAAATGCTTCTTTTATTCCCAAAATCCTTAAATATGTGTTGAACTAAGAGATATGTTTCTAGCTTCAACCCATTAAAATAAATTTAATTGTGCATATGTTATACTGGATTATTAATGCTTACTCGTTTCAGCACATAATCAAATACTTTTTGGCGTTATGGTCTAGTTAAAAGTTTTTTTTTTTATTTGTATTATTTTTTTATCTAACTTTCTACGGGATGCATTGATATGTAACTTATAAAAAATAGACTATCCACTTAATTATATTACAAATCAGATTTATATTATCATTTATAAAATCATAAATTACCATATCAAATAAATATATTAATTTTTATAACCGTTATCTTAAATTATATCAACAATGATTTTAATTAGTTGATTAATGATGATGGTTAAACTCTTAAATTGTTACCTATTTATGTTTCTTTCTTCCTTTTGTAATTTAATTTAAAATATATACTTAGTGTTTTTAAAATTCGAATATTGTTGTTCAACACATATGAACCTGGTTTCCTTTTATGATATTACAAATATATATTATGATCAGGAGATGTACTTCGACCTTAGAATTTCCCTAAAAAATAAGTTACAAAATTTGGTGACTAGACTATGACTTGGACTACTAAATTTGACTATTATTGCAAAATCCTAATTTCTTTGGAAGCACTACCAACCTAATATTTGTTTGGTAACATTATTCAAATAACATTTTTACATGCCTAACATAAAATTTTATGGATAATCTTTGGTAAACTTTTTTATAGGTTTGTTTAACTTCAAGCAACTATATCATAAAAAAAATATTCATTAAATACAATCAGTGAGGACCAGCATTTCTTAAAGCAAGTTCTTATGGTTGCAAGATAGAATAACATCTGATTAAAAAAATTATTTTTCAACATCCCATAAAAAAGTAATCGGAAAAATAATGATATTTTTTTATATTAAAGTTAGGTGAAATAGTAAAAAGAAATACCAAAATTTACATATAAGTATAGCTACAATAATAATATCTATGAGAAATAAAGCAACACTAATGCTCTTTTTGGATTGAGGTAGGGAGGAGAGGGTGGATTAGAGAGAATTAAAGAGAATGTGTGAAGTTATTTGGATTGATGAATGATAGAGTGGATTTGTGATAGTTTATTGAAATTTGTGAGTGATGTGATAGTTAGGAGATAATTTAGAAATTATTTTAAAGGTGTAAAATGTAAATTTACAAATTTATCCTTAATATTAAATAATATTTTAATAATGGGTTATGGTATATTTTTTGTGTAAGTTTTTAGTTAATTATTTTTTTAATATATAATATTCATAATTAATGTTATTTTGTAATAAAAAATAATTCTGCGTTAAATTCAAATAAATTTATTAAGTATATTAAAATTTATGAAAATAATATTTATTATTATATAAATTTATTATTTTATATAATTATATATGTTTTGTTGATATTATAAGCTTATTTTATTATTTTTATTAATATTTTGAATAATTAAATATTTTAAAAATAATATACAATTGAAACATAGTAGCATGGTAAAATTCACATATTTTTATAAATATTATAAAATATTGACTAACAACGTGAAAAAAATTATATTTTATTTTTTATGTATAATTTTTTATTTCAACTTGTATCCAATAAAATAAAGAAAATAAAATAACAACTTTCGCTTATCATTAATAAACATTGGATGAACATGAAGTAGTTGGTGATTACAATAAATAAATAAATGAAGTCATTAAATTAGAATTCTAAATGATGTTGTGTCATGGGAATTTAAAAAAATACAAACATAATAATGTTGAATAACACATTAAATTTAACTGACAATTAAAATAAGTTCAACATAAAAAATAGTAATAACACAATAAAAATGTAATTAATGTTCTTCATTGCCTTGAAGCTAGTGAAGTGTATCTTAGATTCGGCCCAAACGTGTGTTGATAATGTTGATATTTTTTTGTATATTTTGAATTCCCTCCCAAATTTGTGTTAACATCGTCGAATCATACGGGATTTCGGGTTGAGGATGACCGCTTGCAACATGTTCTTGAGGCAATGGAATATCTTTGTGTTCTTGTTCATATTCGTTGTCAGGCCTTCCAAGTTGCCACACACCATTGACCTTAAAGATATTCATTTTCTTCATGGTTTTTTCCTGAAGAAGTTATTCCCTCCTAACGTGATTGATGACTCTCCCATCAAGTTCATGCCATATAATAACATGAGGTGTGTGATTAAACAACCATATGGAAGAGGCATATCATTGTCACGACATTTTATCAAGTGTTGCAAGATATAATGAAGCCAATTAATCATTGCATTACTTTTTAGGCATCATAACATGAAAACATCTTCATGAACCAACTGCGAGAAGTTGCTCCCCCGAGGACACAACATGTGCACCCATGTGTAATGAAGTAGTTTGTCATTCATAGTCAAACTACCTACGTTTCTTACATTTTGACTGTGCACCTCTTCTCTTGTCATGGTTAATAGGGCTTGTTGACGATCAAAATGTATGTCTTTAGGGATGGTACCAAGGGTTAACAAAAGACCATCATATTTCAGCTTCGCCACGTTCATCCAATCCCTATGTCTGGTTATAATCTTGTGTATGCTGATCTAAGTAGCAAGGTAACCCTGTGACGTTAGATGGAGATTTGAATGAAAAACCCTAACCATATCCTCATAATATGGTAGTCTTATACTAAGAAAGTGTTGCAATCCTTGGAAGTTCAAATATTCTTGAAACTGAAAACCAGATGTGGTAAAAAATGGGAAATCTAAGACTTTTGGAGGTATGACTGATCTGCCATGAAAATTTTCCTCAAATGCAACCATTTGACGTTTCGTTTGGAAATATCGGGAATAATCTAAAACACCTTCCCTCCTTTGTAGTGGGATCATAGGAACTTCATCATCATTTCGTCCGCCTTTACCCTTAAGGCATTTTTTTCCTCTTCATGGATGAAGATGCCATGGATAGAAAAGTTAAAACCTATGATGAAAATGTTACGAAACAATGACAAAATAATAGTATATTAGAAAATATCCTTACTCATAAATTTCAAATGAAAAATAGTTCAACAATAGTAATATTAGAAGTCAAATAAGAAGTACAATGTTTATCTTGAATTAAAAGTAGATGCAATTAAGTTAAAAATTGAACAACATAAAAATATAATTAAACATAATTTATTCACGCCGAGTCATGATGTTAAACAATTTTGCCATTCTTCACTCTTTCGGCATACTAAATACTCGCATCGCAATAGCTGGATTTTCACGGCATAACTACTTCCTCCTGAATATTTAGATCAAATAACATTAACCAAATATCCGAAGGTAAGTATTGATACGAAATCTTATGACGATCATTTTGTAAATGTTCACCATAATAGTCATTCCGTCATTTGGTTTCCGTAACGATTTCTTTTGATGAAATGGCTTCTACACAAGCAATGGGTAATACCTCTTCAACGGCATCGTTACCACATTTCATGGAAGCGACGCAATTTTGTAGGTTCGTATTCAACATATTGAATTGATTCTCAATTACATCCACCATGGGGCCTTTTCTCTTTGATCCCCTAGATGACGATGTCCCATTAGATGGTTGAGAGGGTGCAAATGGAGTATTACTTAGACTATTATTTGATTGAACATGCGCTATAGGTGAGCGTGGAAGTTTGTGGTCCGTAGCATGAAACTTTGGTGGCTCAGGTATGTAGTCCATGTTATGATCACCTAGGTCCACACTTAAATTTTCTGTGTCCACCTCTTTAAATGCCAATCAGGTTATCCTTTGACCACTTCCAGTGGCCCTGTCGTTTGACCACAACTCGTGCATAATATCATAGTGTCGAATGGATTTGGCACGCCACATATCAGCAGATGGTTTCACCTACAATTAAAATGACACTTGAATATTTTATTATTAAACTTAAAAGAGCATATAAATAGAAATTCAGTTATTCAGGTTTCATTTTAAAAAGAACCACCATCTCTCTAGAAGTTTCCTTTTCCTTTCATTTCCCTTCTCTCTAAGATTCAGACCTCCTCACTCATCAGTTCAACGATTGGAGTTTGTCATCGGATTCCTAGAAGTGAATACTACAAGACTGCCCGATCAGAAACTTTGATAGATTAAGTTCATTTTTACTCTTCTCTTTGAGTCAAATTTTGAACTTGTTAGATTGTTTCTGTCTTTGCTTTGCATGTGACCCTTTTAGCTTTAGAGTTAATCTCTGTTAGCTTAGGGTCCTAGTGATATAGTTAATTTTTTTATCAGGACTCTGTGGTGTAGGTTAAGTTCCCTTTAAGTTTTTGGTAGATTTGGAGCTCTTAGTGAGTGTATCTACTAAATTTCAGGTAAGGGAAGCTAGCCTTAATTTCTAATAGAACACTAGGCTAGAAGACCTAGATGTGGGGTGATGTGGTCACCAGTCTCAAACTTTCTTGCAGGATCGTTTGTTTTAAGTATATTAGAAGTTGATTGAGATTTGAATGTGAAATTTTATATATGGTAGATGTTATAAAATTATATTGTTTTTTATTTGAATAAGTGAATGAATGTATTTAAATAGTTTGATGAATCACTTAAAGGATAATGTTGTTGAATATTGGTTGTTTGATTTTGATTTAGAGTAATTATTCAACTCTAGCAAGGACTTTGTACTTTGGTTTAGTATGTATGATAAAATAACAATTTGAATGAAAATATTAGGTATTCTCGGGTATATTTTCACTCAAACAAGATGGATTCTTGTTCAAAGTGAAAATGGTATAATTTCTGAGGTACTTTCTGGTCTATTTTTGCTCAAACTAAATGGAATTTTGTTCAAGCGAAAATGAGGAAAGTCTGGATTGCCAGTGGTCCATTTTCGTTCAAACAAAATTTGTTTAGCTTAATTCAAAAATCCTGGTGCACACTGGTTTACTTTCGCTTACACTAAAATATTTCGTTTAAGCCAAAAAAATCCTTGGTGCATGTTGGTCTATTTTTGCTCACATTGAAATTTTTTCGCTCAAGCCATTTAAAAATAAAAAACTTAAAATTTTTATTTTGATTCTGAAAGCCTAAGGTATTATTGCTTATTGTTTTGATTGAAAATTATACATTTTATTTAAACTATGATTAAAGGAACTTAGTTATGTGTTCAAGTGAATTTTTAGATATATTAGGATTGTTTAGAAAAGTTTAAAATATGATGTGATTGAATGGTGCATTGATGTGTTAAATGATGTGTGTAATGATGTGAAAGTGTGATAAAAACATAGTATTTTCAAGAAAGGAAATACCATGTTGAGATTGTTATTAGGGTGTATTGATCTGTCAGGTCCCGATCCAATGAGACGATCCTAACTCTATTGATATAATGGAATCACATAGATGAAGTTATTCAGTTGGTGAGAGTCGATGGAGGTTCATATGACTTTGTTTGTAGTTTGAAATATAATCTGGTCTTTCAGGTCATATGAATTTACCCTATCATACGAGATGATGAGATATTGAGATGTTTATGTGCATGGTTGTGTGGATTCACAACGAGTAGTACGACAGGTGCAGGTCTCATGATTCTAATTTCAACACATGAGTCTTCCAGAAGTAGAGTCAAGTGTCTATATGTTGTGAGTCAGTAGAAGTTTGACATGAGAAAGATGAATATTGAATTTTGATAGACATTTGATGATTATGTGAAATGATGAGAATTCATGGCTTTATGTGGATGTTTAAAGTTATGTTTATATTATAAGTTTTAAAAATACCTAGCTTACCATTTTCTTTGTTTTGTGGTTATTTTCTTTAATCTATGATTATCGTGTATTTACACGGGAGCAGATGATGTTACATGTGATAGAGCTCCTTAGTGAGAAGCTAGATGATGAAAATATTTTATTTCCTTTTGAATATTTATTTTAATTTTATGTAAATATTTAAAGTCTTATGAAGAGAAATATGTTTTGAAACATTTTAAGAAAGAGTTGTAGACATATTTGTATTATGTTTATATATTTATTTTAATATTTTATATATATTATGATTATTAGATGTGGAAAAATATAGAGACGTTATATTATTAGTATGATTATGATGTGGTATATATCTTTATGTCACCCGTTAATTTAACACTCAATGACATAACTAAAAAAAAAAGAATAAAACAGAAAAATTTATATTAGAAATACCAAAATGATAAAAAAAAAGTTATGATTGAGAACAATAAAATAGATATATAAGACAGACCATTAATATAACATAACATTCTTGAGTATATGTACATTAAAATTAAATGAACACATCTTATTAATATTTAGTTTCTTTAGTTGTCCTGAATGCTATAAAAAAAACATATTAAAGAAAAAATAATTTAAAAGACAAAAAATAATTAATAACTAGATTAAGTAAATTAGATACTATTTTAAAAATTAATAAAAATATTGATATATAAAATATTTTTTATTATTAATAAAATTTATAAATTAGCTTCTAAATTAGTATGCTAAAATTAATAATTAAAACTTTGGTAGCTAATTAGATATTAATTTAGAAACTAGTTTATAAATTTATAAACTACTTTAAATATTAATAATTTTTTAATTTAAAAAATAATATATAATTTAATTAATATAATAACTAATTATTTTATGTGTCTAAAGTTGATTTATATTTAATGATTGTTTAGTAGAGAAATTGTAATGCCCCTCAAATTTTATTCATATTTATATAATAAAATAAACGTAAAACAATAATATCAAAATTAACATGTGTATATATAATAAAATACATCAATCCCATACATTGTATCTCAAAAGAACATCCCTCTTCTAGGGGTTTTAATACATATCCATCAAACAGTTTTAAAACAACCGAAGGAAAACATTTAAAGCTAAGTCTATCCCATCCTCCAACACGCTCACTGAGGAGCTCTGCCACCTGCAACCTTATCTGCTCCCGTGTAAGTTAACACGATCATCACAGATTTAAAAAAAACATAAAACACAAGACAAAACACAGGGTAAGCTAGATATTTTAAAACTTTAAATATGAAACTTAATATCATCATAAACCATCAATCTTTTTCTTTTTCACCTTTTCACACAATTCACAATTTCATCAAGTGTCTATCATTTCACATAACGATAAAGTGTCTACCAACAATTTCAATATTTCTCTTTCTCATGTCAGACTTCTACTGACTCATAACACGTAGACACTTGACTCTACTTCCGGAAGACTTGTGCATTGAACTTAGCATCCAGAGACCTGCACCTGTCATACTACATCCAGAGACCTGCACCTGCACCTGTTGTCCTCAGTGTTGCATGCATTGGCGCGTGAGGAGTTAGTACCGACCTGTCCTCGGGCAGGAGAAGCTACCGACGTCACCGAGCCATGTGGGGGTGATAACACAGACGTGGAGTAGTGAGTCGATGAGCCTTCAGCAGGGGTGACGAGGTGTCATTAGACATCGGTCGTCTTCCAAGGAGAGACATCAGTCGTCTTCCAGGGAGAGACATCGGTCGTCTTCCAGGGAGAGACATCCGTGGATAGTCATCGAGAGATTAGTCATCGGGGGGTCCTGTTATACGCAGATAAGCTGGGACCCAGGCTTCCAGCGAAGGCGTTCTGCAGGCGCGACACGTAGACAGTAAGGGTCCCCAGGGCAGTTGGCAACAGAGAGTAAGTAGGACAGGTGGCTCCAGAGTTTTGGGCATACAAAGGTGTCCACGTGGCCATCCTGTCAGAGGAAACTTGCACGCAAGAGTTTTCCATCAGAGTGGGTGGTGGCAGCGGCATTCCTGGGCAAGGTTAAGTTCAAAATCCACTTCTGATAGGCAATGTTCGAACGCTGTTTGGGTAGAGAGAAATCGAGTGAGTTGAGTTTTGGTTCCCTGTTTCCTTTCTCTCCTTCTCTCCACGTTCGGGCATTTTCGCTACCAGTTGACGTTTCCGACACCATCAAGCACCCAGTTAACGATCGACGACCTGCCATTGGACTCCTGGGAAAGTTACTCTACAAGTTTTCCGATCAAAGCCTTAAAACAGAGTAAGTTCGTCGTGCTCTGTTTTTGGAGTCGTTTCTGAAATTGAGGGAGTTGCCTCTGCATAGGCGTTGCATGCGACTCTTTTAGCTTCAGAGTTAGTCTCTGTTAACTCAGAATATGAGTGATATCGTTAGATTTGTGATTAAGGCTCCATGATGCAGGTTAGGGCATCCTTAAGTTTCAGTGGGTTTGGAGCTCTTAGAGGGATTTTACGCAAGTCCAGGTAAGGGAAGCTAGCTTTATTTTTAATAAAAACCTTAGGCTAGAAGATTCTGAGGTTGGGGTGACGTGGTCACCAGTTTTAACGTTTATTTCACAATCCCCTGTTTTGTGTAAATCTGGATTGGTTTGAGATTGAAATTTGAAATGTATATGATTTTCGAAATTCTCAACTTTGGTATGATTTGATTGAGATATGTTTGAATTAGTCATTTACGTGTTGTATGAGATGCTGGATGTTGTGAAATTGTGGTCAAGACATAGTATTTTCAGGAAAGGAAATACCGTGTTGAGATTGTTATGAGGGTGTATTGATCTGTGAATGAGACGATCCTGACTCTACTGAGATAATGGAATCACATAGATGAAGTTATTCAGTTGGTGAGAGTCGAAGGAGGTTCATATGTATGGGTAAGTTGTTTGAAAGATAACTAACTTGACCTGTGATATGGATTAACCCTGTCATACTAGGAGAGTGGTGATATTGAGATTATTTATGCGCATAGCTGTGTGGATTCACAGCGACCCTGTGTGGATTCACAGTGGTGTAGTATGACAGGTGCAGGTCTCTGGATGCTAAGTTCAACGCACAAGTCTTCCGGAAGTAGAGTCAAGTGTCTACGTGTTATGAGTCAGTAGAAGTCTGACATGAGAAAGAGAAATATTGAAATTGTTGGTAGACACTTGATCGTTATGTGAAATGATAGACATTTGATGAAATTGTGAATTGTGTGAAAAGGTGAAAAAGAAAAAGATTGATGGTTTATGATGATATTAAGTTTCATATTTAAAGTTTTAAAATATCTAGCGTACCCTGTGTTTTGTCTTGTGTTTTATGTTTTTTTTTAAATCTGTGATGATCGTGTTAACTTACACGGGAGCAGATAAGGTTGCAGGTGGCAGAGCTCCTCAGTGAGCGTGTTAGAGGATGGGATAGACTTAATTTTAAATGTTTT
Organism: Phaseolus lunatus; assembly: GCA_013389735.1. Lineage (NCBI taxonomy): Eukaryota > Viridiplantae > Streptophyta > Magnoliopsida > Fabales > Fabaceae > Phaseolus > Phaseolus lunatus. Next base: position 28,287,408 of record CM023857.1, on the reverse strand, counting down.
CCTTCGGTTGTTTTAAAACTGTTTGATGGATATGTATTAAAACCCCTAGAAGAGGGATGTTCTTTTGAGATACAATGTATGGGATGGATGTATTTTATTATATATACACATGTTAATTTTGATATTATTGTTTTACGTTTATTTTATTATATAAATATGAATAAAATTTGAGGAGCGTTACAGAAATCATATTAGAAATAAAAAAAAATAATTATATGATGTTCTAAAACCTAAACCATTAAATAATTTCATGTGGTTAGTATAAGATTTAATGTGTAAATGTTTTCACAAGTAAATGATAACCGATAAATTAGCTGATAGAATAACTAATTGCATTAGGATTATTGGATAAAATTAGTTGATAAATTAGTCGATAATTACATAATAATATAAATATATAGGTTTTTATATAAATAAAATTTTTATTTTCTAAACAAAATATCTTATTATATAATTATAAATTTATATTTTAAAAAATAATTAAATTTAAACTTTTTAGTGTTTTTATTTATGCTTTAAAAGTTTCATATATTTTTTTATTTAGACAAGTTATGTCATTTAAATTAATTAATTTAATTAATATTAATCAAAATTATCATTTATTTATTCTTTAAATTTTTTGAACAAGATAACTTATTGTTTTAATAATATTTTATATAATTAATTGATAAATTAGTTGCTAAATATAAAATTACATAATAAAATCTAACTACATAAGTTTCATTATATAAATAAAATTTAGATTTTTTAAGAAAAAAATATAGGATTATGTAATTATAATTATATATTTTTTAAAAAAATAATTAAATTTTCTGGTGCTTATTTATTTTTAAAAATATTTTTTTTAATTTGAAAAAATCATTTTATTTAAAATATATTTTTAATATTAAATAAATTTAATTTTTTATTTATGTTTAGAAATTTGATTTTTTTTTATTTCTCATTTTAAACTATATTACATTTATGTCTTTTTTATAAGTTTAAGTGTGTAGTTTTCATATTGTATTATATAATGAAATGAAATATTAGTTATTTTTAATATTTTTAATTTAAATTATATAAAAAAAACTCAATAAATAATTTAAATAATATAATAATTAATTTTTTTATAAAACTAAAACTAAATAATAGTAAGTTAAAATAAATTGAAAACAATTAAAAACCATTTTAAAATATTAGAGATAATAATGTATTATATAAAACGAAGAGATAAAAGAACACATGGAGCAGAAATTCTCCTAATATCATCTCAAACATATAGTTGTATTGTACTTCCTTTGACTCTAAAACATCTATTTGATTTCTGATTCTATTATATCCTTGTAATGTTGGTCTAAACCTTTTAATATTTTTGTTTTGGTCTTTATGTAAAAATTATTTGTTGTAATCTTAATTAAAAATTTAAAAAAGACTAATACAAAATATTCAAAGTATAATAAGAAGTAAATAAAAAATATACATTAAAAGGACTAAAACAAAATAACAAGGACTAAATTGCTTTTTTATCAAAACTAAAATCAGGTAGCATTGACTGAGGTTATTTCCTATAAATAAATGATAAATATGTGAATATTATTAAATAATATTTATATAACTAACTATTGATACGATCACCGACTGTTTGTTACTTGGAGTGGGGCCCACGTCACATGAGTGGTGAACACCGCAGATTGCCTTGGTACCACCGACATTATTATGGCGCCGACACCACAGAATGTTAAATTGCAACTGAATCTACCCGCTTTTCCGTCACTAATTCCCTTTTATCTATATTCTCTATAATATATGAAAACATAAACAATTCACAAATATTTTCTAATTACATTATATATATATATATATTAAATACGTAATTTAAAATTATTAAAATGAATTTTTTTATTTTCAAATAATACATAAGGATCTCTAAGTATATAATTTTAATTTTAATATAGAAAAGTAAATTGATTTTTATTAAAAAATGCATTGTTTTAAAATATTAAAGCTATTTTTGTTTAGCCTTTCCAAGTTATAAGCATTGTGTTAAAAGCACTTCTACAGTATCTTCAAAACTGGCTTTGGGTTAGCTACCTGCATTCATTTCCTAAGGATTCAATTATTATTATTATCATTATTATTATTATTATTATTATATTATCTCACTTTTAAATTTATCTTATTTTCTTTTAACCAATTATATTTATAATTTTCCCTCTTTTATTTTGAATTCAAAATATATATAATTTTAGAACTTTTGAAAAAATATTGAATTAAATAATAAAAATGAAATACTTTTATGATGATTATTTACGAAATGCAAAATCCAATGCAACTAGAATTGACAAAAAATTAATATCTACAACAAAACACGAAGGAAGCAAATGTCAAGTTAGTTAAATATACATAAAATTAAAGCAAATATACATATTGAACCCAATTTATTACTATTAAAAAGAAATGAGTTAAAAACTAAAAATAAAGAATATGGAGAGTGCTTTCAATGTAGGATAAATCTATAAATATATGTGTGAAAAATAGAAAAAACATAAGAATGGAATGTTGAATTTGTTTCAAAGATTATTTAAAAATATTCATAAATATCGTCTAGTGATGGTGATGCAAACAATAATTTCATATAACGAGCAATATGTTAATAACTTATTCTTAAGTTCAAATTTCGTATGATAATATATATCAGATGTAACTTAAGCTTTTAACAAATTTACTTAATCAAGTCATTTTTCAATCATGATTTTAGCAGTTATTCTCTCTCTTGAATTAGCACAGACAATAATAACATGCAAAGTAAAAGAGTTAGGGAGAGAGAAAAAATATACATTATATTTTATACTGTTTCATCTCACTCAATAGACAACATCCCGTTCTCAATCAATAAATTGAGTTTTACTAGGCAGACTAATGTTGCAAGTACTATCAAGTATTTTGAGATTGTAGTAACTCCTGGCTAACTCCTTGAGTATTATTTGGGATTATAGTCACTCTTGGCTAACCCCTTGAGTATTATTTGAACAAGCCATTCTCGGATCAACCCAATTATTCTTTCAACAAGTTACTTTTGGCTCAATGAATATTCTCTTACACTTAGTCACTCTTGGCTAAATCGACCATTCTTTCATTTAGATGATCTTGTATGAGTATTATTTTAATAAGTCACTCCTAGCTCAACGAGTATTCTTTGTCAAACAACCCTCCCTTGCTACGTAACACATTTTGTGAGGTATAATCATTGGTTTTCGACTAGGTAGGGATTGTGTTTTTTGACATTTACAAAATTTAAGAGTTATCTCCTAGTTTGTTAAAGGAACACTCATAGTGTTCTCTAAGAAGCTTCTAAGATATAAAATATTTGAGTAGTGTTTCAACATAGTGAAATAACATCTCTCTCTTTCTTCTTCTTAAAATATATAGGCATTAGAATATGCAAGTTCATTTATAGTCGTTGAACAGCTTCAACTCACTTGAATTTCCTTTATATGTCTGACGATCATGATAGTGGATTGTGCATTAAATGCACTCCATTTTGCTTTAAATGCTCATTCTTCTTTATAAAACATCCTTGATAACTGAAAATACTTATCTTCCTAGGTATCATACCCCTCTGCACCAAAATATGGTACATACACATTATATTGGACAAATAGATGGGTCAAAGTTGAATTGTGCTAGGTTGTTGTTGTTGAAGAAAGTAGCTTTAGATCTTTATCCTAGAGATCACTTTATATAATTTGTATTTAAACATATCTACTTGGCATATGAAAGCAATGAACATTTTCTGCAACATAGAAAATCAAATTGATATTTGAGAATTAGGAGGTTAGCTTAAACTATGCACGTATCGTCTGAGCATATTAATGTCTTATTAGACGTAATGTAAGATTGCATAGTGTTATATTGTCTAATAGAAGAAACACTTGCATTTTTCATTATCTGTTGTTTGAATGAAACATTTTACAAACGATGCATACACATGTTTTATGCTTTCTTATATTTAAGCACTTAATCAAAATTATAGGTGTTGAACTTTTCCCTCACACTGTGCACAAAATATGTGTCATCAGACACGTAGTTTCCTTGTTTACACAATCATACAAAGGAGTAGTAACTTTCTTGGATATGGTCCATTCTTTTACAATATGTGCATTTGAGAACATCCATTTCGACCACCACATCTTCCTTTGTTCTCATGACCTCCTCTTCCACGAGGTGCTACCATTGTTAAAGTTTTGATAGCTTCATATGAATTTTCACCTTTTACAAAGGTAGGCACCAAAATAAGTATAGTGATTAACTTATCCATTGAAGGATTTTGATTAGTAACTTGAATTTGATCAACGTACATGATCAAAATTAAGTGTAGACTTCTCAAAATCAAGACAATGTATAACATATTATCTTTTTTTTTTTTGTTAATATCCTCCAATAAGTCATCCAGAATAAATATTTGTAGTTCTTCTACTACAACGTGAACCTTTTTAATATGTAAGATCATATCATGATTGATTTATTTGAGGGAGGCTACTATTTGAGTCACATAAAAGAGATGTTGAATGTCATTAGCAAAAATATCTTGAGTCTTCTTCTAAGAAGAACAACATGTATTGAGTATCTCTAAGACATTATGTTCCACTGAATATAAAATAATTAATAATTAGAAGTCAAGTTTTCTCCAATGAGATTTGCTTTTAGTGAGAGTAGCATTGGCTTTCTTCTCCAAATGTGCATGGCATCCTTGACCAAGGAACCATAAGTCCACAAAGGTGGTCTAAGACAAGTAACTCTTCTAATTGAGTTTTACAATTGTGATAGTAGGAGTAGCGAAAATGAAAGGAACATAACCAAGAAGTATCAATCTAAGGAAACAAAGTTACAAATCTATATATATGTGTGTGTGTGTGTGTGTATAAGGACATAGGAAAGGAAAACCTTAATTTGTGAGGAGATAGAATTCACCACTTTATAAAGAGGTAGAAATAAGGAACCAAGGGAAAAATATGTGCTTAGAAGATGCTAACAAGAATGACAATGGTCTAACGTGATTCCAATCATCGAAAGGTGACACATACTAACGTGTTTGGAGGCTTTTGGCCATATGACAATCTAGGTTGGGTTGAACTCCTTAAGAAGCACTTAACCCTTGCTTCTCTAGAAAAAAAGCATCAAATGACAGTAACAGGTGAAGATAGAACATGGTCATTCCCACTCTTATTCTATCTTAGAAAATAAGTTTTAGGTCTAAGTAAACTTCACAAAATTAGCTTATAAGATTAGCTTTATACCCACTTATATATTATAATTTAATCATATCTCTAGTTGATATAGGATCTCCAATATTATCTTAGAAAGTGTTTATTTTATGTCTAACTCAAACTCACAAAATTGTCTTATGATGGAGTTTGTACCGAGTTATAACTATAATTTGATCATATCTATGATCAGTGTGGGATCTTTTGTACATCCTCATACCTTGAAGATTGAACATCTCAAACATAAGAAAAAATATTTATGAGTGAGCTAATAGCAGCCTAATAATAGGTAAAATATATTTGGCATAAGATTTCATACCAACTTAAATTTAAACGTGATAAAAAATAATATTATATATATATATATATATATATATACACACACACACACACAAACATAAAGAGAGAGAAAAAAATGATGAGTATATAATAGAAAGAATAACTACAAATTATAACGCTCAATCCTTAGTCTAGTTACATAAAAAGGAGTCAAATTATGTTTTTAATAGATTTTTAAAACCTTCTTAAAAAAACAAATGTATATAATTTGTTGTTTTTAAAGAAAATTATTATACATAAGATCTAACTAATGAGATGATAAAGTCAATAAACTATAATTATAGAAACAATTAATTTTAATAAAAACTTAAATTACAATGTTTGATCAAACACTTACCACTAGGTCAAAAGCTATAACGGATAGGTAGGGGGCAATTCTTTCTACTTGAAAGCATAACTGTCCAAGTGTCGCAATTCAATTGTGACTTGACCCATCTAGCCTCTGTCACAAGACAATTGATACCATCTGCAACAATCTCTCCCTCCAATATTACTCCACTAGGAATCAAACCTGTGTGACCTTGGCTTTAATATCAACTATTGAATCGAGCATTTACCACTAGGCCAAAAATTATATATGATAGTAAGGATGAAACTTTTTCTACTTAAGAGTATAGTAGTCCAAACATCACGATTCGATTGTGACTTGACCCACTTGACCTACGTCACAAGACAATTGATGTCACCCGCCATATACAATTCAAAATTAATTAAAAGAATTAAAACAAATATAAGGAAAAAAATAACAGAAAAAAGTTATACTAGTTCATCTCAACTTTACACTATTTTTAGTTATTTATAAGCTTATTATGTTATACTATCATTTAATTAAATGAGTATTATTGAATTGTCACTCATGGGTATAACACGAATATTCACTACAAGAAAATCATTAAATATAAATCAATTTTAGAGACAAAAAATAATTAATTGCTATATTGACTAAATTAGAAATCATTTTAGAGACTAAAAAAAAATTGGTTTTCAAATTAGTTTCTATTATTATTAAATAATTTCTAAATTGATATCTAATTAGCTACCAAGGTTTTAACTACCAATTATTTAGATTCTAAATTTGGTAGAAAAATATTGGTAGCTAATTAGATACCAATTTAGAAACTATTTAACAATAATATAAACTAATTTAGAAATCAAGAAAAAAATTTAATCTCTTAAATGGTCTCTAATTTAGTGAATATATCAACTAATTATTTTTTATCTTTAAAATTGATTTCTATTTAATGATTTTCTTGTAGTGATTATTAAGTTTTCCAAGTTATAGCACGAATATTTATTTAACAAACTTCTCCCACTGCTTTTTGTACATAAGATACCCCTTTACATAAAAGACGTTAAGAAAATATTATTTAGAACAACTTGCTTACTTTAAACTAAGATTTATTAGATTAGCTTACTAAAACTATAAAACTCTCCAAATATAGTACTAACTTACACACTTTAAAGATTTTTACAAAATATTTAAAGCAACTTGCTTACTCTAGATTAAGATTTATTTTTTACTGTAAAATATATAACTTTGTCATTTATATGAATTTATATTTTTATGACTTACTTTAGTATAACTTTATAATATATTAATTTGTTATTTATTTTTAATTTGTATGTAAAATTTTTCTTATTTTTTAGGGAACATTATATAATTTATTGATTAACATAATTATTATGATATTTTATTTAGATTTTAATATCTATTTTATAAGTTAAGAATCAAATACAATGATATTTTTAGTACTATAAAAATATATATTATATATTATTTAATTATTATTTGTTAAAATCAATCCAATGTAATTCTACATTTAAATTTTGAACTATTAGTTTAACAAGTTTATTAACAGTTTTAAAAATATTAATTTAGAAATCATTATTATTATCATATATATCCAATGCACAATAGTAACCTACATTTATTTATTTATATATATATATATATATATATATATATATATATATATATATATATATATATAACATGATCATAATAAGTCAATCAATTCAAAAATAACAACTCGTAAGTAATATTATTATATAAATTCAAAAATAACAACTCGCAAGTAATATTATTATATAAGTACACATATTCACATCATTTTCATGCATATTCTTCACTTCATATATACAGATACATGTAATTGAAACATCTTATGGAAAACATAGTTGTAATGCTTGAACTCAAAAACTAACACATGTAGGTTGCATTGTAGTGGACCACTCTATCAGTACCTCTAATCAACCCGACTATTGTACCCACAAGGTAGAACTATTGTTGACCTTATCCTGATATGATCTACCTCACTATAATAATAGGGTGTGCCTCTAGTATCCCCACATTGGCTCCTCACTACCTGACACCTTATTCTACGTGATCGGGGATAGTAGTGAAACCTATGATCTCATTGAATCCGCTTTAGCATAACTCACCACACTAAATGCAAGTTATACCTCCCAGATACCAAGCTACTAATCAACACATCTTAGTAGATTATAGGCATCAATCCCTAACTCTACTCAACCTCACACACAAGTAGTAGATTATAGGCATCAACTTTCGACTCTACTCGGCCTCACATCACTTATCTCAAATTACAAGCACATAACTACCTAATAATATTTCAATTTCACCTTGATAGAAGTTTAAGAAAACCTAACAAATTGAATAGTTTTTGCTGGAGCGAGAGATTCTGGCTTGAGCATATATAAACCCAATAGTAAGATGATTTTCTACTTTATTTTAGCTTAAGCAAAAATTTCGTTGCTAAAGTGAATTTTTTTTTGCTAAAGCAAAAATTTTGTCACTAGAGAAAAATTTCATCGTTAATTTCGCTTGAGCGAAAATTTGCACCACTTTAACTTTTACTTTAGTGAAAAGCTCATTACCTTGGGTCACATCAACACTGCCTCACTTTTGGTTAAGCGAAAAAGGCTTCACTTGAACAAAAATTGCAATGTGCATATTAACACTGCTACACTTTCAATTAGAGAAATTAAGCTTGAGACAAAACTTCCATTGGAGGAAACCTCCATTTTCATCCCCAACAAATAAGTTTCCCCACCCATTAGATCATCAACAAATAGCCAAATAGCGACTTAAACATCCAAAATAGTTAAAAAACAAGGTTTTAAACAAACATAATACATTACAATCATTATGAGAATTGCATACCATACATCCTAGTTATTATCTTTGAATGTTAACTTCCCTAACATGGATTTTATTGGTTCTTTTTCTCAAACAAAAATGGTGTGACCCAAACTTTATCTCCCTTTTATCTTAAAATCCTAGACAAGATTATCCCATATACATAATCTATTAGAAAAATTCTTGGAATCCAAAAACCCTTCCTTTAAAAACTAATAAGAAATAATAATAAATTTAGACTTACTCGTTCACAAATCTAATTGAGTAAAGTTTCTTCTTCCTTCCTCAATTTTCTCCTGCTTTTTCTAGATCTAACATAATTTGAGTTTATTTATCTTAAAGAGAACTTAGAGAGAATGATGATAAAAAGATTGAAATTTTGTAAAAATAAACTATTCAAATATTTTTTTATAGATTTCAAAAAATAGCTAGATAGTAATATAATATTTTATATTATGTTATTTTCACAACTTTACAAATTACAGAGAATACTATACAAAAATAATACCAAATAGTTTTCACCAATGAAAGACAGCTAAAGAAAACAAATATTTTCATATGAATAAATGTAAACAAATCTTATAAGTTTGTTCAACTATAAATAGAGTGAAATTTTTGGTAAGTAAAGTTATATCATTATCTTGTAACATTTTTTTAAGATGACAATCCTCAATTTTTTAATGTTATTACAAGTAACATTCATTAAAATTATGAGTTATTGTTAATTTTCGTTTTTTTCATAGTATTTTAATTAATTTTTCTTTCACCATGTTTAATTGATAGTATACTATTTACTTTTGTTTCTAAATATCAACAATACGAGTTAAATATTAAATAAAAAACTAAAAGTAATATAGTTTTTAATTAACTAATTAGGTATTTTTCTAAACATAAGCAACATAGTTAGGTATCAAATAATATTTTTAAAATTTAACTAAGTATAAGCAACTTAAATTTACAACTTAATATGTTGTCTTTTTTAGATATTTGAACTTAATTATCTTCTTTTAAAATTGTTGTCTTAACCGTCGAAAAAATTTATACATATCTCTTTCTTATTTTTAGTATAAATTTTCAAGCGTGTACCCTTTAGGAAGCATGATACATAAGACCATATTACAGTAATATTTGACTGGTTACATTTGGCAAATTTTGTGTTGGTACGAAAATGAATTACCTCTTCACGTGTTATAAATATTTTCTTAAACGTTTGTGAGAATAATTTTATTATATAAATAAAATAGTAGACATTAAAATATATAATATTTAATAAAATTATATCAACGGAAATAATCTTTATAGTTATTTTTCCAACTGACATTTTGGGACTTTTTGTAAAAAATTTGTGCAATTTGCTTTTCATTATTATTAAAATAGGCAAAAAGAAATTAATTAATAGTATAGGTAAATCTAATCTCCTTAGTACAACTTTGTTGGAAGGAAATTATGTTGGTGATCCACCACTTCAATGTTAGTAGATGTTCAATGAATAAGTTGTAACCGGGGATATCATGACTTTAACCCAAAAATAAAATTGAAAAAGTCATGTAGTATAGCACAACTTTAATTAGCATTAGTTTTAAGATTTAATTGAATTCGTGTGAGTGTAAAAAGATTTTAGTGTAAAACAAAAATAATGGAAATCGTCATGTGTAATCTAGGCACAACTTCATTTAGTATTTGTTTTAGAATTTAATTGAAATCATATGGGTGAGACACTACTTTATTATTATAATATAAAAATAATTGAATTCATATATGAATATAATGACTTCAGTTATTTTTGTTTCACACTACGTCATATCACACCCACATGACTTTAGTTTTGTAAAAGATGTCTATTTTAACACCAAAAGCTTGAATTTTCATATCGTTTTGGTCAATCAGAATATCTAAAATAATGTTCATTTGAACAAAATGCATCAGTAAAATTTAAAGTTGCAAAAAAAAAACATTGAATAAAATATAAATTAATAATTCTTCTTTTGAGTTCTTTTAATTTTCATTAATTTGTCACATTATGACACAGACACTTATATGGTCCCAAATCTTACAATGTGTCAATTCAGGTATTAGTCATGCCCTGGCGTTTTCAACTTTCTATTAGAAATGTAGGCTAAGTTTAAGAGGGGGTGAATTGAACTTTTAAAAATTCTTTTAATATCTAGAATAAAATGAAAATCTTATGAAAAACCAACCAATTAGAATATCGAAATAACATATTGAAAATTCTTTTGACTAGTAGAAAACAAAAATTTTAATCACTTAACCTTTACCAAATTACACAATTAATCGGTTAAATTTCTGAACAGGAAATATTCACTTTAAAATAGATCATAGAAATGTAAAAAGGGAGAGAAAAAGAAACACATAAAGATTTGTATACTGGTTCACTCTTCCTCAAGAACTACATCCAATTTTTTAGCCACATCAGCTGAGATATCACTATAACAAAGATTCTTTACAAACAATATTCACACAACAATATAAGAAAGAGTTATACCACAAGCAACATCCTGTTGCTCTAAAGAAATCAGAAACCCTATCCAATATCTATACAAGAACCTTAGAAACAAAAAAAATAAGGAATAATTACACCTGAATTAAAGCAAAAATGTCTAGGTTAAAAAAATTTAACAATCTTCAATCAACATATGGAATCCAAAAATTTCCAAGAGTTAAAAATATTTGTTTAAAGTAAAAGTACTCTAAGAAAAATCACTTAGCTGTCTTGAAAATCGTAAAAGTTCTCTTTAAAAATATTTTTAAAAGATGTTTTTATAAATCTAAAAAAAAACACATTTTCAAATGTTTTGTTATTTTTAACAGATTAATAAATTGATTTTACTTAAAGTGACAATAATGAATTAAATTGAATGTATGTTAAAAACATATAAATAACAACATGCTTAAAACAATGAGATTTGAACTTGTTAAATGACAAATTTTATCAAATTAAACATTTCTACATAATTTTTTTAAGATTTTAAGTAATTTTAACATATTAAAATAAATTTTAATCCATTAAAATTTTCTTAATCCCAACACAATTCTAAACAATTAAAAAATATTTAAAAATATGATTATTAGATATTCATAGATTATTTACCTTGATAAAAATAAATAGACAGACATAAAAGACAAAAGACACATATACAAATATCTTCTTCAAAAGCGGATTAAATTCATCAAATACAATCTTTAGTTTCACCTATCTCCAACACTTTCATCTAAAAAAATAAAACTTCAATAGATAAAGCGGTAGGAGAATTCAAGTTCCTGGTGTTAAAGTAGGAATCTATAAAAAAAAACATGTAAAGATGACACTGATTTTAGTGTAAAACAAATTGTTTTTGTTTTAATTGAAATCATCTTTCGCCCATAACTTCAATTAAATCCTAGAACTAATACTAATTAAAATCGTGCTCATATTACACAAATTTCTCAATTTTATTCTTGTGTTAAAATAATACCCATCTACAACTTTTTCATCAAACATCTAGTGACACTGAAGTCACGAATCACCAATATGATTTCCTTTAAACAAAGTTAACATACAGGTAATTAAATTATTATTATTTTTGCCTATTCTAATCATAATGAAAACGAATTGTACTATTTTGGTAGAAAACCAATTTTCTCCTCTCATTTCTTTAACGGGTGTGCATGTGACACGTGCGATAGGTGAAGACATTTTCGTGCCAAAAGAAAAGAGGGTTGTTGCCACATGTACCAGTCACTCAGTCAAATAAAGGCATATGGTCTCTCTCTGCAGTATTAATGCCATCTATCATGCTTCTTACAGGGTTACACGTTTGAAATTTATACTAAAAATAAGATAAATTCTTTTTTTTTTGTATTTTTTTTCTGTTGACAACCATTATTTTTAAAAATATAATCACTCAATCATAATAGTAGTTAATTAATTACATGCATTAACCATACTTGCGTTTTAATTAAAATCTCAATTACATACATAATTAAATTTAATTAAAAATAAAAACTGGATACATATATATACTTGGTGATAATGACTTTTGGAGGTCAAAACACCACAAAATTATAAAGACATTTTAAAATATATAACTATAAAGTGGCTAGTTAATTAATAAGAGTTTGTTTATTTTTATTTATTTGCAAAAATGATATGATATTGACAAATTTTAATCGGGTTATTACATTAGTGACATGTTGTTTATCAAAACACATTAATATATTAAATTGAGGAGAGAGTACTATGAAGTGACCAAATAATAAGATTTTGGTTGCTTATTATTTACAAAAGTGACATAAAAAATGATGAGTTTAGAGTTTTTTTATATTAATATATAATATATTATTTATCCCAGTTTAGCTCTTAGAAAGAGAGAAAGAAACATCGTCCCACATAATTCAATCAATAACTAGTTTATATTTTGCTATGAAAGAGGAAATTTGAAAATAAATGTAATCTCTTGGTCATAATGAATCCTTTTTTAACCCCAACGTGGTATATTTAGAAGACTATTTTTATCCTAATAATTAATAATCAAATAAGATACACGTACAACCATATAGATAATTAGGAAATAGTGTAAAATAAGATATAAATATCTATTGTTAATATTTTAGATAGTTTACATCCCACTAGACGTTTTATATTTTACTAGACAGTCTACATCTCATAAGATATTTAATGTTAATAGATTATCTATATCTTTTTATGATAACAAAAATTTTAAATGTCTTATTTGTTTAAGTGTGATTATTTTATATAAATCTTCTAACATATGTTCTCTCTAGATGAATGATCTTATAGATAATCATTTGTCTATAGAAAATCTCAATGATAAACGGTCTAATAACAATTAGACAGTGTAATAGATCCTATAGAATAATAATCTGAATTAAAGATGAACAAGCTGTAATAATTAAGTTTTTTAAATAAATATGAATATTTTAAAATAGTTTTTAACATTTACAAAATATGTAATTAAATATGGATTATGATCAACGGTCTAATAAGAGCTTAATAAGGAAACAAACATAGTTATTCAAATTTGTTTTAATTACAAATAATTTTCATTTTTTTGAATTGTTTCCTTAAGTAGTATTGAAGAAAAGCGCTTGGAAGAAGCAAATCCAAAGTTTTTATATAGAGCGTCTACAACAATAAAGATAAATATATGTTTTGAAGATTAGTAGAAGTTTATGCAAAATCAAAACTTAGTTTATCAAGTGTTTCTACGGTCATCTTATGTGATTGATGTGACTGAAATGTAAAAAAATTGTGTTATTTATTAATTGACCGAAATAACCTTGTCATGAAATTGGAAATGATTTCAATTAAAATAAAGATAAATGTTTATATTAACGTAGTTTGCAAGCTTATTCAATACAAACAAGGCCCTATAGTCGATTATGCTTGAATGCATAATCTTTTAAGCTTACATGCTAATTGATTAAGTGCACAAGTTTAATTGATTACGAAAATTGCCTAACCAATTACAAGGAAAAATATAATCGATTAGAGTAAAAGGTGTAATCATTTATGGACTCAAATATAATTGGTTATACTCCATTGGTTTCACATATTCATGATATCCACTATCTAAATCCATGCAACTTTTCTTAATTGAAATGAGCTCTTTTTTCCCCTTTCATAGACTCACATATACATATGCTCAAATCCAATAAACATTCAACTATGGTCACAGTGGCAGCCCAACTATAATTTATTTCTTAGCCCATGCATTTGTATTTTTTATATTTTTCCAACCACAATCTATTATCGCTTCTATTGTAACCAATTAAGCAAGTATTCTTAATCGGTTATGACCACATGTTCCAGCCTTCACCAAATTCATGGAAAACATGCATCAACGTTTAATTTTAAAGTCCCATGCAGGGGCATATTCGTAATTGACCTTTTTGAGCTAAGCATTCCACGCAAACCTTCTCATTTCATTGGGGGTGCTCCCTCCCCCCTCCCTTTTCTTTTTACACAAATCACTCAAATTCTTCCTATTAAACTGCTACAGTGACCAACCTTTCTCAGCCCCCAAATCCTTTTGCAGAGTGTAACAACCCCATTCGAACAAAGTGTACTCAAATAGTTATGATTGAACTCTTTAAAGGTAAGTCATTCCCAAGTAACTTTCTTTAAAGGAATGTTCTTATTTCATAGGATCCTTGTATCACACTCAACCATCCTTAAAGGTCTTTACTTAAAAATGAGGTTTCAACTAAACTTAATTTTAATGATATGTGAGTGGATTTTAACATACTTTCTTAGTTGGGAAGTATAAAAGATATTGTGAAGATATTGGAAAACAAATAAATAAATATTGATTTGATAAGTTAACGGACCAATTTATTTTAAAATTTAAAATGAAACCATGATTCAATTTTTTAAACTAATAACCCTTTTTATGTTTCTGTAGGGTCACTTTAAAAAAATTACATGTTCACTTTTCCTTTTATTAAACTTTGGACACTTCCTCCTTTTATGTACTTTCCTATTTAGGAAGTTTGCAAATGCAAAAGTATTATTATAAGCAAATTTAATCAAAGATGAATGTTTACCTTAAACTTCTTTTTTTTCTCTTTTAAGACACAAGCTCAATGCATGTCTTCTGAGGTCTTTATAGTTTTTTATATCATCATTCAATTGAAATGTTAAGATTAAGTTTAGTTCCTAATTCTTGATGGAGTGTCTTCCAAAATCTAGAAGTGATTTTTTAAGGATCTTTACATGAAATTATATGATCAAGCACATAAGGTTCTTTGACTGTACTTTGCAGAGGTACAATGTGACTAAATTGTCCAATTAGAAATTATCTAAAATGAGAAATGAGTTGATAAATTTGGTAAGTTTATTTAATATAATTTAAATGACACCATACCTTATATGGTTCAAGGTAAGCTCAAGAAAAAATTCATATACATACTATCCCATTTTCACTTAGCATGTGTTTGGATGGGGTTGATGAGGAACTGGAGGCTGAGAAGGGGAGTTACAGTAGTAGTTTGAATTAGAGGATTTAAGCTGATTTGTAGAGAAAGAAATAGGAGGTGGGAGGGAGGAAGCACCCCCTTTGAAGTGGGGTGATTTGCATGGAAAGTTCACCCATTTATGTGCATTTACCCATGTGCCCATGCAAGAGAATTGGAGGTGTGAATGTGAATTGGGTTTTGCATGGGAAAGGAGTGTTGATAATATGGTCATATATTGAAATCAAAGGATACAACTTCGATGTATCATGGTGCATGCATTTTATTTGAAGTGGTTTGCTATTTTTAGGATTATGCATGCCTTTGCTTTTTTGAAACGTAACCTAGTTATTCGATTAGATTTTGTCCCTTAATTGATTAAACCATAATTTGTAATCAGTTATGCTCCATAGTACATGTAAATTGGGTAAAAAATTAAGTAATGAATTATTTGTAAAGTATGTTAAGATTTGCATGAAATGTTAAGTTTAACTAAGTTGTATGGTTTAGAAATTATGTTGTCATTTATATTGTAATTAGATTGCAAAAAGAAATCCTTTCATAATTTGTAATTGGTTGTAATGAAGTTGATAATGTTATACGGATGATGTTAATTGATTTTTTTTCCAATTAGTAGAAATATATGATTGAAATTTGTAAAAAAATTATTAATTGTAAAAATTTGTTGTCAATAAATGGTACACATATTGTTATTTAGTATTGTAATAAGTTGAAATTATTAAAAAAATTTGGAAGGGGTCGTAAGCGATTACATTTGGATCCATAATTATTATGTCCTATGATCTAATTGATTAGGATGTATCATGTAATTGATTAAGGATTTGTGTGTAATCAATTAAGATTGTTAACTTAATTAATTAGGATGAGGGCCTAAATTGATTATGCTCCCTTGCATAATCATAGGCCCTTTTTGTAGTACACTTAGTGGACATATATGTTTTAGTTTTGCAATAAATTAATAAATTATAAAAAAAAATTAAAATCCTAAGTATTTTCATAAATGAAGTAATAATAAAATTATATCCTTCACATAATAATATTGATTTTAAAAATAAATTATGACTTTTTTCTTTAATTACAAATTTCAAACACAAATCTATTAATATATGTATCAACCTTGATATAAAAATATTAATATTTATTTTAATTCAAATCCTTCACCATTTCAAGTTATGGGTATTTCGATAAATTCATAAATTATACAATTAATTTTTTTTACATTTCAATCATATCAATCATTTCTTCTACAATCTTTCCACTTAAATATATTCACTTTTCACTCATTTTTCTTACATCCAAACAACATTATTTTTCACTCTCTTTCCCCTCCTTTCCTTCCCTTTCCATTCTCACCATCGTCCAAACAATGCATTAAGGATATATAAAAGTTTAGCAAATTTGAATGTCTCTCACACTAAGTTCTTAATTGCAAACTCTATTTACCACTTCATACTTAATCATCAAACCTCCTTTTCAAAGCTTATATCTTACTAGCTTTAAGATGAGTTACATGCTTCTTCAAATATTTCACTCACTCCTTATACTATCATCATTAGGAAAACATATTCTTCTTTAAAAAGAATGATCTCATCATTAGTTTTAGAAAAATCATGTTCGAGCTTGCACTTCTAAGTCTAATAATGAGTTTCCCTAATTCTCTTTTTTAAGTCATAAGAAAACTTAATCTTATTTCACCTCATCACATCTAAATTAGGATTCATAAATTTTTTATCAACAACATATTGTGCACCACTAGGGAAGATAAAAGTAAGGACATCTTACATAAAATGTTAGCAGTTGAATTGAGTGTCTTGGAATGGTACTTCAATTTAGTGTGAGAGATTTTAAGCAACTCCATCCACTCTTTTGGGTCTAAAAAAGGGTATTTCAAACTAAAAAGTCTAAACTTGATATTATATAAATGATGTTGTTGGAGATCCTATATCGACTAGAGATAATGACATTTGTAGTATATAAATGGGTGCAAACATCACCTTATGAGCTTATTTTATAAGGTTGAGTTATCGAGAACACACTATTATTTTGGAGGAGGAACCTAAAGGACACTCCTTTACTAATCAAATCAGGGAAGCACAACTTCCTCCTAATTGGAAAGGTTTGAACGTTGACTGATATGATCCTAATCGAATATAAACCCGATGTGAGGTAATCAGGAAAATAACTGTTATGATTATCATCATTTAAATCTGTTGAAATTTTATTTTGAAATAACAAATATAATTGTTGTTATTTAAATCTGTCATGATTATCATCATTTAAATCTGTTGAGATTTTATTATGAAAATAACAAATATAATTGTTGTTATTTAAATCTATTATCAAATTATTTTGGAGATAACATAAATGATTATCATCATTTAAATCTATTGAGATTTTGTTATAAAAATAACTGATAATTGTTGTTATTTAAATTTATTATCATATTATTCTGAAGATAACATAAATGATTATCATCATTTAAATCTGTTGAGATTTCATTTTGAAAATAACAAATATAATTGTTGTTATTTAAATTTGTTATCATATTACTCTGAAGATAACATAAATGATTATCATCATTTAAATTTGTTGAGATTATATTCTCGTCAAGAAAGACGAAGGGGAGGAGATCAAGCAAAACTCTATAAATAGAGGATGAATCCCAAAAATAAGATAAGTATTATTCTATGCAATACATACTACACTAATATATTTTGTGCTCTTACCCACTTAATCGTTGGAGTATTGGCAACACGTGAAATGTCACTCATCTCAAGTTTTATTATGGTTGAAATTATAAATACATAGTGTATTCTTTCCTCGCTCAGTTGTTTTATCCCTAAGGAGGGTTTTCGGCCGAGAAGATTTTAACAAGGCACTTTAAAATTATATATTCTTGTCTTGCATATTTTACACACTGATTGAACAAGTATTACTCAGTAATGGTAGCCGCTCAAATACTAGCAACCCCTACCAACCGCATGGTTACCACCGACCAAACAACTATTATGACTGCGTCTAATCAAATGTGAATGTTAAACATAAAAGTTGATTACACGACCTCACTCAAAGAGTCTTCACTCCAACAAAATTCATCGAGGTCAACTCCTCGACCAATTGAAATTACGAAATTTTACCCACTATCGCCCCACACAATCAGAATAAAATAGGAGTTTTCACTCCAACCGAATTCATCGAGGTCAACTCCTTGATCAGTTGAAATTACGAAATTTTACCTACTATCGCCCCATGCGATCAGAATAAAGTATGAGTCTTCACTCCAACTGAATTCATCGAGGTCAATTCATTGACCAGTTGAAATTACGAAATTTTACCCACTATCGCCTCACGCAATCATAATAAAATAAGAGTCTTCACTCCAATTGAATTCATCAATGTCGACTCCTCAACCAGTTGAAATTACGAAATGCTACCCATTATCGCCTCACGCGATCAGAATAAAGTAGGAGTCTTCACTCCAATCGAATTGATCGAGGTCAACTCCTCAACCAGTTGAAATTACGATATGTTACCTAATATCATCTCACACGAATAAAATAGAATATAAGTTTTCACTTCAACTGAATTCATCAAGGTCATTAAATAAATTAAACATTCCTCATTGGCAGAAGTTGTATTCTTAATTATGGCATCGATAAGATTTTATCAAATTAACATAAGTGAATACTCAAAGGCTCGGTCAGCCATGCCTACTCAATTCGCCATGCAATTGGTGGCCATAAATAAGTCATCCGTGACTCCAAATGCCAACTCCATTCAAACAGGTGCTACTAAAAAAAGAGGAAGCCTTCTACCTTGATCAGCTTATTAAGACTCATCAGTCAGATGGATATTCAAATTATAAAGTTCAATACATCAATCAAGTTATTCTACTTTTTTGACGTTCGTCCTTGAGTCAACAGTATGTATTTTTTTGACATTAGATTGTTTGGATTGAGCAGTGTCCCCCAAATGACGCTTCGAAAAAGTGTTAATCACATCTCTAACAACATTTAATGCACCCAACAGTCACGTCTCACCTCGGGAACTCCAACGGTTGTAACATCCCGCCAAATTTCTTTTCATATTTATGTAATAAAATAAAGGTGAAACAAATTAAAGAAGTGAACATAATTTTATATATGTAATGAAGTTTCTCCTCACAGGGAGTTTAATACATAATCGGTCAATTTTCCAAAACTTAAACAAAATACAGTAAAATAGAAAGACAGGCGATCTCCTATCAGAAAACAGAAAAAAGGGGTGATCGCCCGACAGAAACGGAAACAGGCGATCTCCTTCCGGCGACCACTCACAGAGGAGCTCTACTTCCTGCAACATCATCTGCTCCCGTGTAAATTATACACTATCATCACAGGTTTAAGAAAAACAACCACGATCCAGAACAAAAGGGTAAGCTAGGTGTTTGAAAGAGAGTTTAGATATGAACTTTAAAATCAAGATAAAACAAGTTAAAGACACCCACGTAAAACTATCAATTTTCTCATTCTCTTCACATGACCATCAAGTAAACACGTATTTCACAATTCCTCAAGAGTCATTCAAATCACATAATGCATCAAGTGTCTATCAAATTCAATGTTCCTCATTTCTCACGTCAGACTTCCACTGACTCATCACACAAGACACTTGACACTACTTCCGGAAGACTCGTGCGTTGAACTTAGCATCCAGAGACCTGCACCTGTCATACTACTTCACCCACACAGGGTCGCTGTGAAACTCACACAGCCATGCGCATAAATGAATCTCAATATCTTCACTCTCCTAGTATGACAGGGTTAATTCATATAACAGGCCGAGCTCGTTCTTTTTCACACGACTCACCCATTCATATGAACCTCCTTCGACTCTCACCAACTGAATAACTTCCTCTATGTGATTCCATTATCTCAGCAGAGTCAGGATCGCCTCATTCACAGGATACTCACAGATCAATACACCCTCATAAATCTCCACACGGTATTTTCTTTCCTGAAAATACTATGCTTTGATCACTCTTTCACATGCATCCAATGCATCATTCAACACGTAAAAGCACAATACCATCATATAACATTTTGAATCTTTTCTCAAACAATCCCAATCACAGTAACAAGCATACCACCGATCAGGTTTTCGAATAGCATATACATTTTTCATTTCAATCCCGACAAGTTCAAAGTGTCACTAAACAGGGGAGTTCGAAAAACAACGCCAAAACCGGCGATCACGTCCAAAACAGGGGATTTCGAAATCTGTATTTAAAACCGGCGATCACGTCGCCCAGACACATAAGAACAGAACATCATGAAAAAGGGGTTTAAAACCGGTGACCACGTCGCCCAAACACATAAAACAGAGCATCACGAAAAAGAATATGAAACCGGCGACCACGTCGCCCTCACTTCAGAAACAGCTAATCTACGACTTTTATTGAAAATAAAGCTAGCTTCCCTTACCTGGACTTGCGCAAAACACCAAGAGCTCCAAAACCCACCGAGCTTAAAGGATGCCTTAGCTCTGTTTTAGCGTCTGGTTTGTAGAACTTGCAGAGAACCTCCCAGGTGTTCCAAGGGTAGTCGTCGCTCGTCGTACTGGTGCTTGAGGGTGCCTGAATCGCAGCGCGAAGGAGAGAAAAGAGAAGGATGAAGGTGAGCTCACTCTTTCACTCTTGAACCACTGCAACGTCCTTTGCCTCTCAGAAGTGGGTTTTTGAATCTAAACCAACTTGTCCACAAAAGCCGCTGCCACCACCCACTCTGCAGGAAGCTTGCGTACACGCTGCCTTGAACAGTACGACCACGCGTGACTCTGCGCATGCCAACCCTCTTATGTCACTATTCTGAACCACCCTTTTTGTCTACGTGTCGCGCGTGCAGTACGTCTGATGTTGAGAGCCTAGGTCCCACCTTATCTGTGTGAAACTCGACATCGCGCGATAACCTTCCACCGATGATCGCTCGCGCGATGACTATCCACCGAGGCCTCATCCTGGAGGACGACCGATGTCTCTCCCTGGAAAACGACCGATGTGTCCCTCATCCTGGCAGACAATCGATGTGTCACCCTGGAGGACCACCGATGTCTCACCCTGGCAGACAACCGATGTCTCAACCTGGCAGACCACCGATGTCTCACCCTGGCAGACAACCGATGTCTCCCCCTGGAGGACCACCGATGTGTCTCCCATCCTGGTTGATGACCGATGTTCCTCTCATCCTGTTGGCGATCTCTTATCGCCCTTGTGTGTGACGAGAACACATCGCCTTACTCTGCTCACCGATGTCACATCGTCAGACCTTGCTGAAGGTTCTTCATCCCACTATGTTACGTCCAAGGTATCACCTCCACATGGCTTGGTGACGTCGGTAGCTTCACATTTCCAAGAATAGATCAGCACTACTCCTCGTGCCCATGCATGCAACACTAAGGACGATCTCTTATGCTCAAGCATTGAGCTTCGCATGCACATCGTATCTAAGGCTTAACCCACACCTTGATACGCGTGGTTTTTGGAACCCACTATGGTTAATCCAGCATCTTGACCACATACAACGTGCACTCTCGTCGATCACGTACACCATAGGCGATTGGCGATCATGTCTCCTCTAGGCGACAGGCGATTATGTGCCAGAGAAGTCGGAGATCGCCTCCGTCTTCAATAACGGCGATCTCGTAGAAGACTTCTTAACTACACTTTTCTTCCTTTACTCTTCTTGATCCACACGTCAGCCGACCGACCTCTACCAGCTGACCCCAGACCTTGGGCGACGTCCGAGTCCGACTACTACGAAACTTCATTTACCAGCTCTTTGTATTTTAAATAATAACATCCTCTGAAATTATTTAAATCTAACACTTTTATTCCAATTAAAGTTTCTAGGTCCTTACAACGGTCATTTCACGACTCTTTAGAAATTAATTTCTTCGAGCCTAGGGGCAAGTGTACCGGTCAATACTGTACGAGCCAGTCTCAGCCTTGGTGACCGACCGACCGAGTCAAAGAACACCTCAAGTCACGCAATAAATGACAGTAATGACAATTACAATAGAACTTAATGAGTCACATTCATATCTCGAAATATGCGGGAAATATCTTTGACAAATCAGCTAAATACTGATTAACTGAAAGATGGTACAAATATTCTTAAGATATTCTTACATACCTATATACCAATATACCTCCATATTAATTAGGTATCACGATGTACATCAGTGAATAATTGATATCCGACC
Source organism: Phaseolus lunatus (assembly GCA_013389735.1). Classification (NCBI taxonomy): domain Eukaryota; kingdom Viridiplantae; phylum Streptophyta; class Magnoliopsida; order Fabales; family Fabaceae; genus Phaseolus; species Phaseolus lunatus. The sequence goes on along the minus strand of CM023857.1, from coordinate 28,264,434 downwards.
CATCACAACAAAGGCCCATAACCAACACTATAAGTAAACCCTCTGTGGAGGTGTAAGGTACATTTTAATCGGCTTTACAATATACACTCTTTACACAGAGTACTTACTTGAGTGTCGAAGTACCTTTTTTAGGTCCACCCCGACCGAGCACCGATAACAAAAGGAAGAGACTATAAGGAAGGAGCAAGGAGGCTACTGACACATCAACAATTGTACAACTAGTTTCAGGTACTATCTAGGCCCCTCTTTGTCCATACAGGTACAACTACTTATCAATGCCACTAGTCACTAACACACGTTCTACTTAAATTGTACCAATCATATACAACTGAAATGAAAAGTAATGCTCATTATCATTGATTTGATACAATACAAATGGAAGCAGTAGTATCAAAAGAACTACTAGAGTTGTCTTCCTAAGTCATTACATCTGTCCCAACAAACACAAACATAGTTGGAGTAATATGCTAAAATGCTTTCAACATAAAATCGTAACAAAGTTCTTTTAACACATTTTTAACACCAAACTCTGGAAAATAACTTACATAACATGGACAAGGAACATTTGGTTAATCAAACATAAGTTACTAAATTTTGAGCAAAGAAAGACAAGGTTTTTTTTTACTTTGAAACTATGACAAGAGATGACGAAACACATTTCATGTTTCTTTATTGTTTAATTTTATTATCCATAATTATTGATCATAGCATCAAAATGCATTTGATGCTTCCTGAAATAAGAGTAAAAGTAAACACAAACAACATATGGTAACCCCACTCCACCTGTAACATGCACGCAACAAATGCAAATCAAAATCTCATTCCACAAAATCAAACCATAACTTCAAACACACTAAAAGCAATTAAAGCATACAACATACCTATTTTGATTAATCAATTAAAATGCCACAACAAATTACAGATTAGAAGTGGAAGATGGAAACCTTAAACATCAAAGGACGCAATGTGAACATAATAAAGATCGAAGCCATAGAAATTGAAATGTTGAATGACCCAATTAATGACAATGTAAAGCAAAATAGTGAAAATCTCTCAACAGCGAAACCTTTGAACACTAAAATGTGGAAGATAGAAAAGGAACCAAAGAAAAAATAGAAGAACAAAAATAGCTTACCTATTTGGAGCAAACACATAAACCTTTGAAATGAAACTTGATGTCTTTTGGAGGAATGGAGACTAAAGAATGAAGAAGAAAGAATACATATATCCAACATGAAGAGTTTAGCGCGAAGAGTTTTTAGCCAAAATTTTCTGGATATTTTAAGTTCTAAAATGTTTTTCCATCCACGATTTTTAACTATTGCCTGATGGTTCACGATTTTTAAGTATTACTTATGATGGTCCATAATTTTTTAAATGTTGTCTTTAGTAGTCCAAAATTTACTATATATAATATTTAAAAGTTCACAGTTTATTACGTGTTGTCTTAGTTAAATAAGCAACGATTTTTTAAAAATTTAGGACAAATAAATAAATACAACTCTACCATAAGCCATGTTTTAAAAATGTTGTATTTTCCCTTTTTAGACCAAAATTTTATACCTATTGAAAATTTTGTGATAAATAAAACAAAAAATATTGTAGTGATTTTTTTTCAAAAGTAAAAAAGAAACCCATAAATATGAAGAAAAAAAATCTGTTAAGAAAGAGTGAGTAATATTAAAACTTGTGAGTCATAAGTTTTTATTGGTGTAATCACGCTTGCGTGGCTTTTGTAATTACACCAACCCTTGCATGTACGTGACAAAACCAAGGCACCTTAATAAAATAATGAAAAAATAACCTTACTCACCTACCCAGTGCCCAAGCCGCGATTTTTGCACCAAATTCAGGGCAATCTGGGTATTTCACCTAGAGTTGGCCAACTAAATAATAATTAGCATAATTTTAAAAATTCAATCTTAAACAAATCGTGCAAAGAGGTTCTAACAGTGGGACTCACCACCAATTCCCCACCAACCCCCTTCTTCCCCCACTCACTTCCCAAATACTCACTCCTACATTAATTAATTTATACAACTTTATTTTTTCCATTTAATTTTACATGCCTTTTATTATTCTAATAGTGAGAAAGAGGTCTTTCCTATTATTAAGTATTATAATAAATTTTTTTTATACATAATATAAAAGTTGTTAAAATATGATTACTCATGAAATATAGTAGTAAAAAATATTAAGAATCAAAATTTAAGTTTAACTCAATCTTAGAAAATTAGTTCATAAAATAAAATTTGTATCTACTTATATATTATGAAATGTTTTTATTTTTAGTTTATATAGGATTTCTAACATACTTTTCTCACGTGGAGACTATCAATTTATGCATGTGATTATATATTAATAGATGATTTGATAGCAAATGGTTTGATAAGTCTAATAAACTCTTACTAAGATAGACTCTAAATAATTTTGATATTATATATTAAAATCTTAATTCAATCTTTCAAATAAAATTTATAAGATAAGATTTACAGTCACGTATATATTATGAAATGTTTTCATCTTTAATCTACGTATTATTTAAAAAGAAGCATGTAATAATGATATGAAATGTTTGATTATTTTCCATTTTTACATATGAAATGTTTGATTATTACCATAATTTTGGTGTGGAAAGTGAGGGAAGTGTAGCCATTCCGTTGGTAGTTAATGAAGGTGTGGGAGAGTAGTGACAAGTAAAGGGAAATGAAGTGTTGTGGAATGTGTATGACCACACTTATGACTCACATGTTGGTAGCGGATGAAGTAAGAAAGAAAGTGCACGAGTTGTGGTTGAGCCTTGTGTAAGAAATGAATGAGAAAGAAAACAACAGTGATAAAAATACTCACCAAACCAAATGGTTATTGCCAGCGATATCTCCTTTTTGTTCTAAACAAATGTCAGCCACCAATATTATTCTGTTGCTAATCAACAACAAACTGTTCAATTCTAATGAATGACAATGTCCACAAGGACGGATCCACGTACATCTCTCCGACACTCAAACTTTTAACACATGTAAATATAATACTACCAATGTTCAAATTAGTTTTCATTTTTATTTTAATTCATATATAATGTATAAATACTGTTTAATCTTTAAACACGTAATGTTCATAAGTTCTGATTTTGGTGATACATTTATTTAAAATAAATTTAATTAATTTTTAAGTCTTTTGTAAATATATATTTAATTGAATTTTTATTAAAAATATTTATTCTATGGAGTGCTTATTATAGTTTTTAATTTAGTATATTTGATTTTGTTATAAGTTTGCATAGTTATTTGTTATATATATCTACATGCAAAATAAATAAAAAAATACTTTAAGTGTTAGGTTTCTCATATATTTAAGTATTTTCAATTGAGTTTTTCTTAAAAACTATTTTATTGATTATTTAAAATTTTTATATTTTTTAATTGAATTTTTATTGTTAATTGAGATTACGTGACTATTTGATTTTACAGCCTCAAACAAAACACCACTTAAACAATAAAAAATAATAAAAAACATAAAATTCTAAAATCATATATATATATACTCGTATAATAGAACACATACAATAAATTACAACTCAATTACTTTTATAAAAAAATACAAAAATCATCAACTACATCCCAATGAAATAATTTAGTTTGTCACGTTAAACGACGTATTCTAATAGACTCGTATTAAGCTTGTTTCAACAAAAACTAACAATTTATCCATTGGAAATATCATTGGTAAAGACCAACCTTTATTTCTCATGTTAGGGTGGCTCCTTGTCTCTTGGTGAGCATAAAATTTTTTTCACACTTTAAAACTTTAATCATATATTCTTTTATTATAATCATGAATAAATTTACTATTTTAATTGAGATTTGTCTAATTAGGTTTGTTTTGGCCTTAACTTTTAGTCGCAATAGACAATCTAATATTCCTTAGAGCAAAAGGTTTAACTAGATGGTATGATAGAAGCTTTTGACTAGACGGTCTAAATGAAGTGTCTACCATTGAGAGTAGGTGAAATCAAACGAAAGTCCAAGTTGCTTCTCTAAATCAAAATAGGAAAAACGAAATCTGAGTAGAAGAATTAGAGAATAAAATCTACAATATCTCATAAATAGAATTGGAAGCAAATTATTCACAAAGATGCGAAGAAACAAAGTTCGTGATAAAAAAATGGAAACAGAATTTGAGAATTCTAAAATGTTTGGAAACTGAGAAATTGTAAACAATATTTGAATTGAAATATATTTCTAAGATCCTTAGAGCAAATCAACCTATAAAAAGATGCAAGCTTCATAGTGGCGTTTGAAAAATAAGGCATTAGAGTTTCCTCAATTTTCTTTATTTTCTTTGTTGTAATTCTTTCGTTTACTTTTTTATGGAATACTAAACTCCTTTGAGTTGATTCTCTTGTAATTTCACAATGAATTATGAGGTTTTGTGTGATTAAAGTTTTGTTCTTCAATATCTTACTGTGTTAAATATCTAGTTTTTTCTAAGTTTAATTGTTGTTTTAAGAATTATTTTTGAATGCATGTTGATAATTTAATTTTATCTTTAATTAAATTCTTGTTTATTTTTTTGAACAATCTCTTGGGCTCATGATTCTAGAGGTAAAAGATTAAAGACCTTATGAGTAGATGCATGAAGATGAGTAAGATACTGAATAAATTAGTGGACACATGTTTCATTAATTAGATTTTATTGTCTTTAATTGACACATGTTTGGTCAATTTAATTATATTTAAATGATTGAATGAATAATATATTTATCAATTGATGAAAAATTCATTGCTGGAAAAGCTTGAGAGTCAACCTGTTTCCTTTTACTATTTTTTATTGTCTACTTTATTTTCTGCTAAACCAACCTAACCCCTTTTTTTGTTATCTTTGTTGTTATTTCTAACCTTATTGTTTGCAGATAGGTTCTGAACACTATTTGACTAGATTTATCATTGGATTTTTTGGAAGATGACTTGGCGTCTTTTGATCACATCTATACTATCATATTTTTGTTGTTAAACGATCTAGCATTGCATTAGACAATCTCCACTGAAATCATCTTAATTTTCCATTGCACAATGCCACTATTGACATATCCTTTTGTTGCTTCTCTAAAGCTTCTAGGTTTTGAACATTTTATCTCTTTAGTTGTAGTAAAAGTGTATCAAATAAGATTAGCATATTAAGACTGTTGTATTGGTTTGATTGTTCTCCTCCTCTGTATTACAAGTAAGCTAATAGCCAAAGTTCAAATTTGCATGTCCTAGCCTCCTTATGTGAGAAGTAAAAGGTTGATTCTCATCATCTAATGCTTCACTGTCTAACCCTTCTAGAGGATCTAATCCAAAACCAAAAAAGTCCACTTCAACATGAGCTTTGTCCTTGCCTTTCTCTGAATCCCTACACATTATAGTCATTTGAGTATCATCAAATGTGATGTCTCGACTTATGAAGAATCTAGCTTCCCCAATCTCCAACCTCTATAACTTATACACTTTCACTCCTTTGGTGTATTCAATGCAGATACACCTCTCTGCCCATGTTTTCAATTTACCCTTCTTGACATTTTCAAACACCCTAAAATTATCTAATATGTTGATTTTCACTCCACACCTCCATGAGGTCTTAAACTTTAGAGTAGATGATAGTCTTCTTTTATTTATCAAACAGACAATAGTGTTTGCAACCTTTCTCCATAGAGACTTAAGCAAACCAACTCCTAGTAGCATACTATCCATCATCTCAACTTGACCATTTTGCTGAGGAGTACTTGTGCGCATCATACCTCCTTATACATTTAGTCTTGTGAAACTCATTAAATTGATCTGATATAAACTCCAATTCATTGTTAGTTCTAAGCACTTTTAGTTGGTTACCTACTGATTATCAATCATGGCTTATAAAATTGTCTAGTATGTAAGGACTGTTATTTTTCACTCACTTAACAAGTATAAATGTTCCCTTTAAAATATTTATAGTACCTCGTTCATTCTTTGTTATCAAATCCATAAGATCAAACATACTAATCAACAAAAGATCTTCTTTGAGCTCTAGAACATACTTGATCACATTTGGTAACAATATTTTCATGTTGTCAAACATCTTCAATTTGACCAACCTCATTCCTTGCACCTTACAAGCTTTATTATTTCCAAGAAGAACTATGCCTATTTCTTTCATTTCTAAAGTTTCAAAGGACACGTTCACTTGACACATGTAGTAAGTGCAATTTGAAACTTCTCTATGTATCTGGCATTGATGTCACTAATGTTCCATTAAACTCATAACTATTAGATGCTACCACAACATCAATAGATTCTTTTTTGAAATGGGAGTTTCTACCCCTCTTATTCCTCTTATTTTTTTTGAGCAGTTTATCTTGCATTGACCTCTTTTATGATAATTATAGCACTTAAGCCCCTTATTTAGCCTATCGACAAATGAATGCTTTGGCTTCTTCCATTTTGCCTCTTTCATTTTCTTGTTATTTGACTTTAAAACAATCAAACTCGACTTGTCTTAGATTCTTAAAGTTTCCGTAGCTCCTTAGTTTGAATTGAGGCTTATAACTCTTCTAAAGTAATGATTTGTTCATTCCCGAATAACAAATTGTTTTTAAAATGCTCAAATGTCTTGAAGAGGATATTAAGAAACAATAAAGTCTTACTTTTATCTTTGAATTTTACTTCAATATTTTTAAGATTGTCCAATACAATGTTAAAACTTATTAGTTATTTACTATATCTTTTTATTTTCTCATCTAAATGAATATAATTGTTGTTTTAAACAAAGTCTCTGTGTGTGGGGATAGATGAGAAAACTTTTCACAATTTCAAATATAGATAAGTATATTACAAGTGTTTTTGACAATTTTGATAAATATCCCTTGCACACCAATCCCACGTACATAAAATTTAAAATAAGAGTGGCAAAAGATGCTACAAAATAACATTTTGAAAAATGTTAGTCTAAATATTTCTCAAGGATTTTTCCGACGGACATCTACTTAGCTTTTGTATAAAATAATTATAATTATTACGAAAAAAAGTAAACCTTACAAGGTCATAAAACTAATCGTGATGGTGATGGGTGAAGAAGGAAAGATAAAGAAAAAGGGAAAAGGATAGAAATAGTTTCATATTTTAGATTACACGGTATAGTAATGTGACTTTTTCTTTTAATAAAGTACCCAGCATATTCCCTGTGTATTTAATTTTAATTATATTGTAAATCTAGTAAAAAAAAAAACTAATTTTAGACCAAGGTACCAAAAATTTAAATGCACCCAAAAATGAAAAACTTTTGTAAATTTATACTGATTAAGAAATGGTTGTTTACGCACTCTTTCTCGTATAAAGTTTGAATTTGACTTTTATTTCGAGACAATTTTTGATACAAAATATATAATTTTTTAATATAACGCAGTTGAAATAAATGTTTTTTTTCTTGCCCGAATTATTTAAATAATATCGAGTCTCATTTCTTTAAACCAAATTTTGAATAGTGAAAAAAAAAAAAAACATATCAACTTGATTATTCAGAACGATTGACCTTATAGTACTCAAAAACCTAAATATCTATATTTCGAGAACGAAAAAGAAAAAAAAGAAGGTAAAGAAAACTTTATATTATATATATATAAATATATATTTATTCATGTGGCATTATGGCGTTGCTGGCATTAGTGAAAAGCATTAGTTTAATCCACGTGTCTTTCACTTGGTGAGTTTTCACGAAAAATATTAACAGTATATTTTAAAGTTATTAATATAAACAAAATATGAGATGCTCTAATTTTATGTTTTTTAATAAATTTTAATTAATCCGAGACTGTGTTTATAAAAAAATGCTTGCGAAATATCGTCTCTCATCTTTTACACATAATTAATAAATAAGAGTATCTTTTGTGTAAACTTTAGGAAACCTGGTACTGAAAAATATTAATTACTATTATTATTATTGTGAATCTATCAATAGTACATTCATTCACATGAAAATAAATGTACCTATAAGCTATTGGCAATATAAATTAAACTCATTCATTGAAAAAAAATATTTCTTAGAATTATAAAGTGTATCATTAAATATAACCATGAATTAAATAGTATAGTTTTACAAGATTTTTGAAATACAATTTATTTTTTTCACTATTAATTAATTTAACTATAATTGAATGAATTAGATATTTATATATGATAAGAGGTCTAACACACTCATTATTAATATTAATTGGAATTTATTAAAAACTATTATTTGAGTTTCACTCCATAAAGCCAGATTACCTAATTATAAACGTTTGATTTAATTGATATTAATAAATCCATCTTAAGTTTATATATTTCAAAACAATCATTATCGTTTATGTTTTATAATGTCTGTCAATAAGACGATCCTTAATTAATATTAATTACTGATATTTCAAACTAAAAAGTAATAATGTAATATCAGTTTTAATTTTGAATTTTAAATAATAAGAGAAGAAATATAAAAGTAGCATAAAGGTTTAAGATCCATGGTTGTTTAAAATTTTCAACAAATTCTGCTAAATAGAAAATGCGTGGGAAAGTGTGTTTGTGGTTTTTCTGGCAAGTTCACAAGACTGCACTGTGATTTGCGCGTTTCTCACATTTTCACCAGCTGCTAATAGCCACAAAAGCCAGTAGATATAAAACCGTTTCTCACCCACAAATTCTTCACCGTTCAGCATGCAACAAACACCAGCACAAAAAGAAATTAAAAAAAATAATATATTACCTTTCAAAATTTATTTTATTAATTCATAATTAATAAGTATAGAAAAGAAAATGTGAAAGAAAAGGAAGCGACTCAGATCTGGCGTGAGACGCCTATAAATAAACCCGCAAACCATTCCTTATACCTCGCACTCTGTTCTCGGCTTCAACTTGCTCATTAGAAGCTAAGAAGAAGCCACACACAGAACCAGTCTCCTACACTAATTCTCAAGGTTCGAGACTCTCTCCCTCTTATTATCACACTCTCTGCTTCACTTCTCGGTTTCCGTTACTCTGTTTTCTTCTATGAACCACTTCAATTTCGCTCCCTAATTCTCTTCAGATCTATAATAAAACATAATGCTCACCGGCTTTCAATGTTTGTGCTAGTCCTAGATCTGCTGCTATTTCTTCTCCTAATGACTAGATCTACTGGATCTGAATCCATTTTGCCATGATTTCTCTCTGTTTTTGTCACTCTGTCTAAATCTGCTACTAAATCGTTGTTTCGTGCTAGTGTGAACTTCTCTGAAGTTGCTCCAACTTATGTATGTGTTATACCGTGCTTCCGGGGAATGAGTTTGAAATGATGTCGATAGGGAGTGAGAATCTCGTTTTATAGTCGTCCATGATACCGTGTTAGTGTCAGCTTGTTAATGATCTCCGACTGTTGTTGTATGTGTCATTATATGAGAAATGCTAGCAAGCACATCAATATACACACACTAACTAAAGTTTTCTGTTATTGACCGAAATTTAGTATTAAATCATAAAATTATGTGTGTTTTATTTATTATATAATGAGTTTTGTTTATGATTTTGTGTTTTTCAGTATATTTTAAGTAAGAACTTTCTTAGAAGAGAGTGTTAATAGGCAGTGTGTTTCTAGCATATGATATGAGAAATTATAGCCTTGATCTATGAATATTGCAAAATGTATTATCACGGATATTAGTGAAATGATTTTGAGTATTGTTGCATGTGTTTTGTGTTATCGGTTTTGGAGTGTATAGCTGATTTGGGATTTGATCTGTTCCGACAGAACAATGGCATCTCATATCGTCGGATACCCCCGCATGGGTCCCAAGAGAGAGCTCAAGTTCGCTCTCGAGTCTTTCTGGGATGGCAAGAGCAGCGCCGAGGATTTGCAGAAGGTGGCTGCTGATCTCAGGGCATCCATCTGGAAGCAGATGGCTGATGCTGGGATCAAGTACATCCCCAGCAACACTTTCTCTTACTATGATCAGGTGCTTGATGCCACCGCTACCCTCGGCGCCGTCCCACCAAGGTATGGTTGGACCGGTGGTGAGATTGGTTTTGACACCTACTTCTCAATGGCCAGAGGTAATGCTACCGTGCCTGCTATGGAGATGACCAAGTGGTTCGACACCAACTAGTAAGTGATGATGCCGACTGATATTGCGACTTTTGTGTTATTAATGTTGTGTTGTAATGATCTGATCACTGAACTGTTGTTGTGCTGATCCAGCCACTTTATTGTCCCTGAATTGGGACCTGATGTGAACTTCACCTATGCTTCTCACAAGGCTGTTGAGGAATACAAGGAGGCCAAGGCGGTATGTGTTAAAATTAAAAGGCCATTTGCGTTATCATATCATAGAGAAGCATTGTTTTTTATGAGATGTTATTTAGATCAGGGTGAAATTTGAGAAATGACTGTTAATTTTCGTATTTTTTGAATTACTCGTTTACAGTGGCCAAGCCAGTGCTTGACAGGGAATTGTTCCGTTTTATAGTTTTTGTGTTCGTACGTTGTCCTGTGTGGGTCATTGTGATAAAATTTATTTCTTTGCTCTTTTCATGCGTTTGTGTATATCAACATTATCATCGAATATTTGTTTGTCTTTCCAGCTTGGAGTGGATACCATTCCCGTCCTCGTTGGCCCAGTCACATACTTGTTGCTCTCCAAGCCTGCCAAGGGTGTCGAGAAATCCTTTTCTCTCCTCTCTCTCCTTCCCAAAGTTCTTGCTGTCTACAAGTAAGAGTTTTAATTTGTTGGGTGTTATTATTTTCTTTGTATATTCATGCTATTTGTCTAACTTGCTTATATGACTAATAACCCAGGGAAGTTATTGCTGACCTTAAGGCAGCTGGTGCTTCGTGGATTCAATTTGATGAGCCTACCCTTGTCTTGGACCTTGAGTCTCACAAGTTGCAAGCATTTACTGATGCATATGCAGAACTTGCACCTGCTTTGTCTGGTTTGAATGTTCTTATTGAGACCTACTTTGCTGACATCCCAGCTGAGACATACAAGACTCTCACATCTCTGAACGGCGTCACTGCATATGGATTTGATTTAGTCCGTGGAACCAAGACTCTTGATTTGATCAAGGGTGGATTTCCAAGTGGAAAATACCTCTTTGCTGGAGTGGTTGATGGAAGGAACATCTGGGCTAATGACCTTGCTGCTTCTCTCGCTACATTAGAGGGTCTTGAGGGCGTCGTGGGCAAAGGTATTTATTGGCATTTCACTTTGAATTTTGGGATGATTTTACAGTTAATATAGTTGGTTGATGTATCTATTGTTTAAACTGTATATGCAGATAAGCTTGTTGTGTCTACCTCCTCCTCCCTTCTTCACACTGCTGTTGATCTTGTTAATGAGACCAAGTTGGATGATGAGATCAAGTCATGGCTAGCTTTTGCTGCCCAAAAAATTGTTGAAGTTAACGCATTGGCTAAGGCCTTGTCTGGCTACAAGGATGAGGTAATATTCATATGACATTTGATGAAATATTATATTTTATTAATATTATTTGATTATGTTTGTTTCCTGAGAAATGCTCTGTTATTTAGTGTGGCCAAATGTATCAGCATGCACTCCGAAGGTTTTCTTTAAAAATATTAATTTAAAATAGAAAATCATATTTATTAAAAAAATTAATATTATATAATTTTATAAATAGGCGAGTAGGATTTTCTTATTATTACAAAAAGAATTGAAAGAGTGGATATATCATTAGAATTAAATAAAGAGAAAAGAAAGGTGTATTACATGCATTAGAATCGATTAAGAAAATTCAGTTTTTGGGTACCTTAGCAGCTGTAAATATAAACAGTGTAGGCCATATATCTAGCATTCGTCATGATTAATTTTGGAACCATGAGAATAAATATTGTTTCATCACACAATTCACTAATATAAAATATCTCATGGTTTCATTTTCAGGCCTTCTTCTCTGCTAATGCTGCAGCTCAGGCTTCAAGAAAGTCCTCTCCAAGAGTGAATAATGAGGCTGTTCAGAAGGCTGTGAGTGCTTGTTTCAACTGCTCTCTTTGTTAATATTGATATATTGTAAGATGTATTCTGTTGTTTTGTTACTCATGGCTTCTAATTTTCTTTCCTCTCAGGCTGCTGCATTGAAGGGTTCAGATCATCGCCGTGCAACAAATGTCAGTGCCAGACTGGATGCTCAACAAAAGAAGCTTAACCTTCCAATCCTTCCAACCACCACTATTGGATCATTCCCTCAGACAGTAGAACTGAGGAGGGTACGCCGTGAGTTCAAGGCTAAGAAGTGAGAATGCTGAGACTGCTGATCTTTGTCTTGTTTTCATTGATAATGTGCCTTTCTTTTATTGACCATCATGCTGTTTTCTTCAGGATCTCCGAGGAAGAATATGTTGCGTCAATCAAGGAGGAAATTCGCAAAGTTGTGAAACTTCAAGAAGAGCTTGATATTGATGTCCTGGTTCATGGAGAGCCAGAGGTCAGCTCTCATCTCATAATGTCTAAATGTTAGGCTTGAATGTTTCGATATATTTAGCACCACATTTTTTTTCTGTAGACCAACCACTCTTGCTAGATTTTCTGTACTTAGTGTTAGAATGTTGATTCTAATATTGCACCCCCAACTAATTGTGAAAGTCATTCGTTGCAGAGGAATGATATGGTTGAGTACTTCGGTGAGCAGTTGTCAGGCTTTGCCTTCACTGTTAATGGGTGGGTGCAGTCCTATGGATCTCGTTGCGTGAAGCCACCAATCATCTATGGTGATGTGAGCCGCCCAAAGGCAATGACTGTCTTCTGGTCATCTCTGGCTCAGAGCTTTACCAAACGCCCAATGAAGGGAATGCTTACCGGCCCTGTTACCATTCTCAACTGGTCCTTTGTTAGAAACGATCAACCTAGGTATGCATAAACTCCACACCCTTGTAATGTGGGAAAATAAACATGGAGTAGTAACAATATTCACCACATTGTTGTTTCTAATTATGGTTTATGAATCCTTCTGCAGATCTGAAACCACCTATCAGATTGCTCTGGCTATCAAGGACGAAGTAGAAGACCTTGAAAAGGCTGGCATTACTGTCATCCAAATTGATGAAGCGGCCTTGAGAGAGGGTCTGCCACTGAGGAAATCGGAGCAAGCTGACTACTTGGACTGGGCCGTTCACTCCTTCAGAATCACCAATGTTGGCGTCCAGGATACCACTCAGGTACTTTGGAATCATCACAAGTCACTGGGTTATTACTATTTATTATTTTTTCATCCTGTTTTCCACTATGTAATAATAAACTTTTCTTCTTGACAGATCCACACTCACATGTGCTACTCCAACTTCAACGACATCATCCACTCCATCATTAATATGGATGCCGACGTTATCACCATTGAGAACTCTCGTTCTGATGAGAAGCTCCTCTCAGTCTTCCGTGAAGGTGTGAAGTATGGTGCTGGAATTGGCCCCGGTGTGTACGATATCCACTCCCCAAGAATACCACCAACTGAGGAAATTGCTGATAGAATCAACAAGATGCTTGCAGTGCTCGAGAAGAACATCTTGTGGGTCAACCCCGACTGTGGGCTCAAGACCCGTAAGTACACAGAGGTGGAACCAGCCCTCAAAAACATGGTTGCCGCAGCAAAACAAATCCGCAACGAACTTGCCAAGTGAATGGTATAAAAAGTAGAATCTCACAAGTCATTGGTTCTGCTTCATATACACCACCAAAGGGAAATTTTCTATATTGGTTGTTTCAATAACTGCGTGTGGAATATTTTAGATGTTTTAGCATATGCTCTGTGAGCAATTGATTCTCCCCTCAATCCCTCCCTCCCTCCCTCTTTTTTCCCAACTCCCGTTTTCCCTAATTTCTGTTGTATCTCTGCGGCTTTGCCGCAATCCTTATCGATATGAAATTTTACCAGTTTTGTGCAAATAACATGAGTATCTAAATCCAGTATTTCATAATGCAGCTTTCTAACTGGTTGGGCAAAACCTTCAGTAAAAGGTTTTCTGAGGTTTTTTATCCTAATAGAAAACTCAATATGATAAGCCTTTTTAGCTGTTTGGTATGTCCTCAAACATTCCTGTGTAACCTGACCTCCTATAATGGGAACACAGCCCTTTCTGCAACTGAGGGCATTTACCCAAAGCATAGTGGTTACATTGAAGGGGAAAAGAAGCAAGCGCCAAGAAGAAGCAGTTACTTAAGTGATAAATAAAGATAAATTGGAAAAGGAAGTATGAAATGTATTTTGTTGTTCCGACTACAATTGACTATGTTTCTGTATTGTGTAGATATAAAGAGTATCTGGTGTTCCCCATGGACCAAGACATCAATATTGAGCACATCTCTGAAGTCCCTTAATACATTCGATCTAGGAAATCTTGTTAGCCTTCTATTTACAGCACAAGGAATAATTTCTAGACTAACAAGATTTCGAGCACGAGTGAGTAATAGTGCTCAATGTTACAAGCGTTTGTCAATACACTTCTTTTTCCAATTTCAATTACTTGGATTTAATCTCCTTTTCCATATTTTAACCATTATTTTCTTCTGATATTCGTGATATTTTAGATTTTAGTATTAAATAAGTAGCCTACAGTTTAATGTACGTTTAAATTATATAAAATAACATGATATCAATTTATCTCCATTTTGTAAGTTTGAAAATTAAAAGAAAAAGTAAAAGTAAGTTTTGAAGGATTACAAATTAAAAAAAAGGGGAAAAAAGACATCAAATAAATATTTTTTTTTATAAAATATTAAATGTTAAATTAAAAGTTATATATAATAGATACCCGTTAAACAAAAAGTTCTTCATAAAATACATCAAAACACATAATTAAGGAAATAACTAGTTTAGACAACATAAAAACTAAATATAAACATACATCTCTCTTTCTTATTATAACTAGTTTTATTCCATTTTATTCTTATTTATATTTATCTTTTCGTCAGATTACATATCGCATCTATGGGATGAAAAGGGTTATTTGAAGGAGCAGAATAATGATGCGAAAGTCTTCATCTAATGTTAGCAACGTTAGTTTTACAATAATGATAATTATTGTGATGACAATAACAACAGATAAATTATACAATTGTGAGAGCAAGAGATGACAATATAAACAAAACCAATTGCAATAAAAGATGAACGTAACTAGGGTGATGTTGACAATTGTAATGAATCACATGGTTGAATTGAATGGTTTGTTCTTATAATTTAAAAACTAACAATCCGAAGACAATTTTTTTAAATTGAATCTGATTTTGAAATTTAATTAAAAACTAATTTAACTCTTTTAGCTAAATAAGCTACACTTTACAGATTATATTTAAAATTCAAAACCTGAAAAAAAAACTAGGTGAAATATATTTTTTAAAGAAACATAATTTACGCACTTATATAATTGTATAATAATTTTTTTTATTTAACTCATTATTTATTACATGTCACAATACAACATTATGTTGTATAAATTGTTGTTGCACTGCATGTTATTTTGTATCACATTTTTTTTACACTGCTAAGAGATGTACTTGTGAAATGAATTTCATTAATATTCATTAATTATCTTACAGAATTTAGAACATCTAACATTAAGTCTTAAGCATGTTGACAAAATCTTTTGATAAAACATTCTGAGAGACTTTACTAAAGCATTTAATTTTGTCATACATATATGCAACATCTTTACAAGAACCAATTTCAACATCTTTACATTCAACTTAGCTTCAAGGATTTATACCAAACTATAGAAATAATATGAGACTCTGTAAGAGATAACATTACTCCTTTTCTATAATGTTTACAAATCCGAAACCTCAGTTTCTAGCTGTGGTACTTAAAGTAAGTATACTGGGCAAGCTTTAGCATGCTCTGCACTTTTCATTCAAAAATACTTTACAACAACTAATCAAGGCAAGACAATAAAAATTTTCAAAATCCTCCGGTAGAATAACAGTTCCTCTTCCTCTTCACGTGATACAAAAAAGGATTAAGTTTTTAAGCTACAAAATTGGGTAGAATCCAAATTTTACTTTCACTTCAACACTCCTTCCACATTATTAAGGGCTTTTTTTGCTAACTTGAACTTTTGAGTTAGATCTTCATTGGTTTTCACAACGTACTCCTTAATGAAAAACTCAAGGCCTTGCCTAAGACTTTCAAGTTCAGGGATCACTGCTGCACGTGTGAATATGTTCCATACCAAGTTTTCAGGATACTCCAAAATGGCCTCAAACAGAATGCGGAAATGCATGATCCTTTTTGGTGTCAACAAGGTGATGTCATTCAGATCCACAGTCTTCAAAGCAGTAAGGGAAAGAGTGAAAGAGGCAACCATTTCAGCCACAAATTTTGCTAAGTGCATTGACCTCATTAGTGGCATTGACTCCAGCTCCTTAAGCTGATCCCACAGGCAAAACTGCAAAAACATGTATAGGAAAACAATGTCAGATTGATACAGACACAGGAGTCTTAATGCATTATCATCAATGTTTTTATATTCGATGATTCAACCCAGGTTAAACCAGTATTAATAAAATTATAATAGTAATTAGTCTATTATAACAATGCCATCAAGTAAAATAAAGTGGTTCAAATTCCACTTCCTAAGCATAGATTGCTATAAAGTTGATTCATGAGACAAATACTACATAATTCTACAATTTAGTTCAAGTCTCATTCCCACATCAAGCAGAAATTCAATACCTGTAGAGTGAACTTGTGATTTTTGTCATGCTCGCATAACTTGGAAGCCAGAACTGTATAATACTTGTTAAAAACTTTCTCTTGCAAGCAACACTCCACAAGAACCCGCATGATATCTCTGTCCTGGATATCATCACAAGAAGGAAAAGCCATATAATTGAAATGACACATTACTAAGCTGAAAAGAAAGGACGAAGGGAATAAAAGATTGCATTACCTGCTTGCCTGGTAATTCCAATCTTAGAAGCTTCTCAAATGCATCAATATAGTCCTCACCACTCATTATTATACAAAAGATTGCCCTTCTGGCATCTGTGTTCATCTTTTGAGCAGCAGCGAGCTGGAGCATTCTTTGGGTTTCCAGAACATTTTTGTCTATTCTGTTGGCAACTTCTTCAACATTAACTGTTGAAGAACCCGCATCTCCAGACAACCACCACTGGCCCTTCTTGTTAGGATCAAGTAGCTTGCTCCATTTAAGCCCTCTAATCAAAATGTCATCAACTCTTAACTGAAAACAAATTTTAATTAAGAATTTGACGGACATATGAGTGCCTTTTGAATAACAGAAATTCAAATGAAGATCACAATTTTTTTCCCATTGCATATATGCTGAGCAGAAGACAACAACTAAAAGATGCACAAATCAAACTTAAGAGCTACCAGGCAGATTTAGTCTGGAAAGTTAGTAAATAAGAATAAGAATCTTCTCTTTACAATGAGAGCAAAATAAATTTGAGGCTGATCTTGTGAAGAAACTGAACACCTTAGAAAATTATACAAAATATCATGTGCTCTGAAACTACCAACATCATAAGAATTAAACTCAACATTGTCTTTCAACAAGCCAAGAGTTTTTTAAACAGATATAGACACTAAACCACATAATACCTAAGCTTGGATCTTTGATTATATTTGCTTGAATAGTTCTAAAGAAAAGAAAGTACACAGAATGATCTTAGAAACATTAGCATATTTTTGCAGCAAGGATGCTCACAGCCACAGGAACATCCTTTCTGAGGTGACCAAGTAAGCTATCCAGAAAAACAATAAAGGATTGTCTAAGCAAAGCACAGCCCACATGTAACTTAGCTTTCTTTTTATTTTTTTATGGATTAAATTAAAGGGGTTTATTTTAGTTTGAAAAAAAAAAAAGGAACATAACAGGTAATATTTGGAAAAAGAAACTTCAACTATAGACAATGCCACGAAACACAAATTAGAAAATGGGACCTTCTGTAACCACTTCTTGATCCGAGTGTGATGTGCGCTGTCCTCATTTGGCTTTCTTTTGTTATTCTTGATGTCACATATGATTTCAAGCATGAAGTCCATCTACAAGTATTACCAAGTAATCAGAGTTGAAATAATTGTAGAAAAAAAGTAGTTTTCTTTTCTATTTATGATAAAAGAAAGCATGCTCACTCTTTTACTATTTTTCTTTTGACTGTCATCTCCAGAAGAAGTCTTCAACTTATTTGATGTATTCTGAACGCTAAGAATGAAATCTTTCATGGCAGCTGGATCATCAACCCTTATTTTCATCCCACAACCTATTCAGACAAATAAAATAAAAATAAGTCATATGGTTTACTCATTGATCAAGTTCCTATGTAAGTCATACAACAAGTAGCCATGCTACTGTATATTGCATGGGATCATCAGTTCACATAGATAACAGGGAGATAAAGGAAATAAATGTATGAGCAAAGAGAGGAAAGAGGTAAAAAAACACATAAATTTACAACAACCACCACCAAAGCCTTTTTCCCTCTAGGTGGTGTTAGCTACACAACTCAGACGATGCTTCAGAGTCTCAGTGAAGAGACCACAGCCAAGATTGGTTAGCTCTAGGAAAAAACCAAAGATTGAACTATATGACTTTAGCTATCGGACAATATTAAAAGTTAGCCACATGAACAAGTGCTTTTGAGCAGATCAAAAGATAAAATTTAGACTTGAAAATTATACATTTATAATATATGCATGAATATCAAAGTTGTCCCATGCAACACCAACAAAGTGCATATGGTATCAACAAAGCACAGAAAGCTTAAGGGAAAAGTGTCCGTTTCACCAGTAATCACTTCAATGTGGTACTTCCTTTAGATGCTTAAGAATACAATGATATAGCAGTCTGTTAGAGATACGATAAGGATCACTAAGTAACTTCTCTATAAACCTCTACCATTACATACATGGAAACTCTAAATAGAACTAAGTACACACCAAAAATATGGAATTAAAAATGATAGAACACTTACATTGTAACAATGCCAAAATGATTGAGACATCTGTCTCAGTTAAACGCTTGCTCAGCATAACCAGAAAGTCATATATTAAATCACTGAAAAGCATTGCAAGATACATTTTAAGAAAAATGTAGTTAAAATAAGTTCATATCAAGTGATTGGTGCAGTCCAGTTTGCCCACCTAGAACAGACTCCAAATATGCATAAATAGGATAAAAGAAGAGTAAGATTCCGCAAGGAGAGATTGTCTTCTTTGTTGTACTCATCCTGGGCAGAAAATATAAGAAGATTATAACTTTTGTAATCTGTAAAACACTAATAAGAGAAAAAGATGATCTAGAGTATACCTCAAAGCATTTAGCAAAGGAAGTCATAAACTTTGCACTGAAGTCAATACCAACCAAACATGCCATCCCAGCAACAAATGAAGCAAAAACAGCAGCATACCTTCATAAGAAAAAATGTCAGTTACAATGAACACAACAACATAAAATGGCAAGAAAGCTAGACACCAGGAAAAATTACAGGAGTTGGGATTGACATAGGGGACAACACAGTATTTAGTGGAGGATCAAGGAGGAAGAATCTAACATCCAAAGATCAAAAAATATTTTCAGAGTCCCAATGCATTCTTTACAAAAATAACAATGGTCTCAACCTAAACCCCCGAGATTAATTATTCTAAACTACAGAGTCCTGCACAGGAGTATATAATCATATCTTAGACATCATTGTCAAACAAGCATTTTCAACCATGTTTTCCCTTCTCATCTGACAGAATATCCTAAGCCTCTTCCTTTTCCTATGTCATTATTTTTGTATGTCTTCACATTTCCTGATTGGAGCATCTGAATCTAAGGTTTTATCCTATCATTTAATACCTCAACTAAATTTGACTGAATATCTTCATTTATTTTCTGACCTTTTCCTATAAACAAAATAAAGATGAAAAATTTGTTTCGAATATAGAAAACAAAAAATCAAGGATTTAGCAACTTCACTGAGATAAGATTAAAATAGAAGGGCAAAAATCCTTAACTGTTGATTGCCACGGGGACCACCAGAACAGGAAGCCAAAACTTCCTCAGTCAAGATCTGTGAAGCAACACTACGAGCAACAGACTGCAACAGATTATATCATAATTAAGCAACTATCACAGCAGTTCCCATTAGTTAATATGATGCTATATGATTCAATTTTAAAGCATAAACAGTAGGGGAAAAGTAGTAGCACAAAATGATAACCATTTTTCTGTGGGAGAAGACAACCAAGATTTTTCAGAAATAAAAAAAATGAAACTTGGTCTAATTTATCAAAGTTCTATGCCCTAAAGTTCACAAAAGGTCTTGGCACTTTACTTCCAAACTAATTCAAACTTGAAATGACAAACTGCGTCAAATTTCTTTTATACGATTAATCACTTTATCTTTAGAAATGGGTACATATGATACTAAAAGACATCCTCTTGTAATTTACAAAATGTTAAATGAAAAATATTAATAGGAACAAAAAGGGGAATAAACTATTTTTTAAGACTTCCTAGAATCATTTACATTCTCTTTCCCAACTCTTCTTTTATCCATTTTAAAACAAAATCATTTGAATTTTGTTAAAAGAAATCAAACAAGCATTCATTTCAAGACTACTATATGCCTATGAGTAACATACCTGAAAGATCAAGGACAACTCCCCAGTAATTGACTCAACATTAGATTCAGAAAGCCTGTTAAGAAGACCTGAAGAAACAAGTTCAAGTAGAAATTCAAATAATCAATGATAAATAGTAAGAAATGCAAAAGTCAAAATAAGCCAGACCTCCCTACCTCGCACACGTCTTCGAATTTGAGTATGCTCTACAGGTTCATTGCCAGCACGAGCTCTCAAGTGAGGCGCTATATATTTTTGTTCAGCTTTCTTTTCCGGAACTTCAGATGGAGTGTCGCCCAATTTCCCCTCCATTCCACAAGATTCCACAGGCTTGGCATCATCCTCTTCATTGTCTTCCTGCTGCCGACCTGACAATTTCCTTTTCTTATGCTTCTTCCTTGAAGGCTCACTGCCAGGAACATCATCCAATTCTACATCTTCATTAGAAGTTTCTACATGCCCTGATACATAATTCATTGCTTCCGCTTTCATTCTTTTCCTCGACAACTTGTCCTTCTTACTAGACAAGCTCTTCAATCTCTTCACAGGCAATTCATCAATACCAGGAACCTCCCCCTCTCCCATGAAATCAAAAGAAGAAGACATTCCTTCAATCAATATGTTAAGCCCATCATCCATTCCCCTCAATTTTCCTTCCTTCACCTTTAGCTTCTTGGAAAGTTTCCTTTCCAGTTCTAGATCCTTTTCAGCAGCAAGAGAAACATCCTGCATGCCCATCACAAACATGCTCTTCCTGGAACCTTTGCCAGAACCCTTCTTCATTTTCTTTGCAACAGAACCACCCTGCTCTTCCTCTGACACTATGTTTTCTTCATCTATCTCCTGTTTCCTAGAGTAAGACTCTAACTTCTCAACTTGTGTTTCCTTGACACTAGGACTACCAGATGTGTCAGGTGTGCTTTTAGTTTCCATCTCTGAATTACTGCCATGTTTTTTCGTAGCTCTAGATTTCTATAAAACAACAAATTAAAATTAAAATTCTCATTGTTCTGGTAAGAAAACAAGACATAAAACTAAAAAATAGAAAGACATGGTAGTATAGAATTACCTGGTTGAGGAGCCAGGATTGGTGTTTTGATGCATTCTTTGCCAAGCGGGATTCTTTCCTTCGTTCCCGACGTGATTTTTCTGCGCTTTGTTTATCTGAAACGTAGTTTGTTCAGAAACACAAAATAAAAAATTGAAGTTGCTAAGAATTGAATGGAAAAGTGAAAAATTAGAAATTTTGAGAGGTTGCAAGGAAATAGGGTTACCCATGGTTTGGTTCGGACGTGAAGTAGAGACAAGGGTATTTAGAAGTACGGTGGCGCAGTGGGCGTGTGGCGCCGGTGCGGACGGAGGACGGAGAAGAACGACTCTGAGAGAGACGGTTATTGGTGGGTTTGAACTTTGGGCAATAGGTCAGTTCATTGGGCCCGGAATTGAAGGCCCAATATTAAATCAGGCTTAGGTGAGTTTCATCCATATAATATATATAATTTGTTTATTATTATAAGAAAATCTAATCTAAACAAGTGATTTTATATAAATATGTTTATATTGCGATATTGTTAATATTTAGAATGTGTATAAAATAAAAAAAAGTAGCAAAGTGTAGGTAAGAATATCATTTTAATAGGTATTTGATTGAATATATATTAAATATATTTTTGAACTAATTTCATTATCAAAACGTGTTGAGTGAAAATAATACAAACTCGGTCATAAATATGAACAAAGATTAAAATAAAAACATTATTTAAGTTTTGAATATATAATATATGGGAAAGTAACTTTTAACCTAATAATCAGTTTTAGAAAAATACTATCCAATCTAAAGATATTTAATTATATATATTATTTAATTCTTATAAACCATAAATTAAATATCTTTTTCTAATATATATATAATATTAGTAAATCTATAAATATAATTACTATAATTTTTTAGACTCAATTCCTCATCTAGCATTATTTACATTTTTATTTCTCCATCTAACACCCTTTTGTTTTTATTTCCCTATCTAGTACTCTTTTGTTTTTATTTCCCTATCTAGCACTGTTTTAAAAGTAAAAAAAAGAAAATTAAAAAAATATAATTTTAATTTTGAATGCATTAAAAAAATAAATGTATTGATTGTAAAAAAATAAATATTTTTAACATTTAAAATAGTTATATATATAATTAATGAGTAAAGAAATGAGTTTTTACATAATAAATTAAAAATGAGTAAAACCTAATAACTTATTGTATACTTTTATTTTGAAAATAACTTCTTATAGTGCGTGTACAATAGAGTGACTAAAATCAAATGAAGTATATTGTGACTAAAATCAAATGAAGTATATTGTGAGATTAAAACATGTTTAAGCTAATTTTTTTTTTCTTGTTTAGATTTTTTTATATCTTTAATCTTTATCTTATTTTGTTTTTTCTATATTTTTTTATCTTTTCTATTTTTAATTATTATTATTTTTTCTGCCATTTTTTATTTATTTCTATTTTTATTTTTATTTTTATTGTTATTGTTTTTAGTTTCTATATTTACTTACTTTTACATTTTTCTTCTTCTTTATTTTAAGCATTAAGTATAGCATTTGCATTAGTTTTTTATTTTTTAGGATTTTGCATTTAGGGTAGACACTTCAATATTATTTGTGTGTCCACTATTAATTAATATTAATTGACTTTGTTTTTTTATAATTATGTCTGATTTTTTTAGGCCCTTTGATCATGATTTCTGCTCGTTGCATGCCTTGATCCGATACTGTTCGAATAGCATTTCCTGCTGCAGTTTGAGCGGCAAAAGGTGTTCCCCTTCGTGTACCCTTGAATCCACAAGTACCAGCGGAGGACCAAGAAATCACCCGACCTCGTATATCTGTAATAGTCACAATAGTATTGTTGAAACTAGCTTGAACATGTTATAATTATGTCATGTAGTTTTTACTTGAAATTAACATGATTACATCATTAATAATAATAAAAATAAATGCTAATTTATGTTTATAGATTCAACTTTTATGCTGTTGTAGGGTTTAATTTTTTTTTTATTTTTTTCATTCTTAAAAAACATTAAACTAAACATTTTTAATTTGTTACTATTTTATTTTTATTTTGTAAAAATTTATTTTTTATTCATTAATTATATTTCTAACTATTTTAAACATTAAAAATATTTATTTTTTTAATGCATTCAAAATTAAAATTATATATATGTATATATATTTTTAATTTATTATTATTTTTTTTAACTTTTAAAACAGTGCTAAGTAGGAAAATAAAAATAAAATGGTGCTAGATAAAGAAATAAAAATAAAAAAGTGTTAATTGAGAAAATAAAAGTGTAAATAATACTAAATAAGGAATTGAGTCTAATTTTTTACACCTTCCGGCAACCCCATATATGTTTTGGCACCCATAGTAATTGTGTAATTACAATTTTGCCTTTTGTTAAATAATTAAAAACTTAAAACCCAAAATTTAAAACCCCACACAGTTTTCACCTTACTCTTTCTTTTCTCTTCTTTCACATAGGCACCCCGAAGTAGCTTTGCACCCCAAGCCCCCTCAAGCAGGCGTTTGCTCTGGTTGAATGAATTTTTTATGGTTCTTGACACAGTTTCATAGTTTTTGCTATGCCTTTGTGATAGTGTAGTTGAAAAAGTTAGTCTTTTTTTACTGAAAGACATTTGTGAAATTATCAAATTTATGGGGTGTCAGAAGAACATATGGTTATGCAAGAAGAAGCAGCCCTAATTCTATCCTCACATCCTCTAATCTTCATAGGCCCAACCCAAATTCACCTCACACATCCCCAACTCTAATTCCACCTACACAAGCCTACTCACCCTAGATTTTCCATCTCATGAACTCTACCTATCATTTTCCCAAATCTTTTCTTGCTCTGCTTCCCCAACCACCTTATTTGCACCTTCTGAGGGGTTGTCTTGTTGAATTCAGTTGCTCAAAATTAGGATCCTAACACCATAACTTCCAAGAAATTGGGGCTGAATGGTAGATATAAAGTTACAGAAAATTTAGGAATTAGAAAGTATATATCAGTTGTCCATTTTCACAAAACTTAAGAAAATAAATAGTAAGGTAAGTAGAATTTTGTTCTTGTCTTCAAGGCTTATGTACCTTCAATCAGGCTTAAACAATTCCTTAATTTTAGCTCCAAAACCTTAGTTAGAAGCATCTCCTATCTCATAGTAGGTTTTGTCACCTTTGTTGTAGGATCTCCTTAACTTTCTAACTCTTGACCTAGTCATGGTTGTTTCAAATCTTTCAAATGTTTTGTCCTTGATCACCTTGACTCTGTCTTAGAACCTTAACCCTCTCCTTATGGAGTGATGAGTGTCATGGCAAGCCTTGCTATGATGATGAGCGCAACACTCTAGAGGTTGTGTTTGGATTGAGATTGGAAGTGTGAAGATTTGAACGAGTGAATGTGTGAAGATTTGAGAGGAAAGTGTGAAGAAAGTGAGTGTGAAGAAAGTGAGTGTGTTTGGATTGTGGTATATTAGAATGTATTTGTGAGAAAATTTGTTGAAGTTTGTGAGTGATGTGATGATTGTGAGGATATTTTGATTTTTTTTAAAGGTGTAAAATGTAAGATTACAAACTTATCATTGTCTTTAAAAAGTAGACTAATCAAATATTAGATATTTTTGTGAATTAAATATGTAAGTTATTTCCGATATAGTTGGATAATTAATTTTGAAAAAAAAAAAATACGAGTTACTTGAAGAAAAATAATTTACATGTAAAATTATGAATATATGTAAAAATTATAAATTGTTATATAAAAATAAATAATTTAAATATTCATAAATTTAAAAATTATAATTAGAAAATAATTTTATATTAAAAGTAAATAGTATTATTATATTTATAATAATAATTGTTATTATATAATTTGTTTATTATAAATAACTATATATTTTATATTAAAATTTTATTTTATTATTAATTTTATTAATTATTATTAATTTATTTTATTAAAATGTTTGTATTAGTTAAATTTATGTAATAACTAATATTTGTAATGAAGTATAATTTTTATTAATGAAAAATATAAAAAAAGGTGAAAAATGCATTAAAAGGAATATGAAATCATGTATGGTTTTTTGAAAAAGAAGTATGGCGCTCATGCGCATGCAAACCAAAACAAAATTTGAAAAACCACAGTGGTGAGTTGGCTTTCCATGAGATTCTCATCATTTCAAGGGATAGTGATATTTATTGTTAACAGATAGATCCACTCCTTCTCTTTTGCGCAAAATCATAGATTCAAATAAGTGATATAGCCTCAAATCCTTACTCCTAAACACTTTATCTATAAAAACAAACAGAACTCTCTGTTATAAATATTATGAAACAAGAATCATGCAAAAAACTATGTATTCTAGATTTCAAGTCACAATGTTTTCATAAAAAGTATTCACTAGCAAGCAAAAAAAATGAGTAAATTTGTTATACTTGAGTTCTTATGGTTTAAATCACAACTTGAGTACCTTAAAATCTGATATGATAATTTCTTTTCACTGTCAATATTTGTTTTGGAAAGAAAGGGCTAAGATGCTCTGGTTTAAAGATGGGGATAAAAATACATTTTTTTCCATGTTGTAGTCAAGAGGAGAAATAATTCTAGTGGAATTTATTGTCTACGGATTGATAATGAGGTTATTGAGGATCCTAAACTCATTGAGGATCATATTTTGGATTTTTATAAAAATCTTTATGCTGAATCTATTTCTAATGTTCAGGATACAAGCAATATGGAAGATTTTGTTGGTACTTATATTCCTGAGTTGGTTTTCTTTAAGGAGAATATGATTTTTTGGAAATCAAGAATGCTATTTTTAATCTTAATGGTAATAGTGCTCCTGGTCCTGATGATTTTGGTGGTGTTTTCTATCATTCTTGTTGGGAAATTATTGAGACAGATGTTTGCACTGCTGTTCAATAGTTTTTTTAAACAAAATTGGGTTCTCCCTATAATGAGCAGTAATGTGGTATCTCTTATTCCTAAGATTTAGGGTGCTAAATCCATTAAAGATTACAGGACAATTGTTGTTGCTAATTTCAAATTTAAGATTATTTTCAAGATACTGGAAGATAGGCTTGCACTTGTGGCTGCTATAATCATTTCTCATAATCAATATGGGTTTGTGCATGGTAGACAAATTCAGGATTGTATTGGTATTACTTTTGAAGCTATTAACATGCTTTCTAAAAAGGTTAGAAGAGGTAATGTGGCTTACAAAGTTGATATTCATAAAGCCTTTGACACTCTAAGTTGGAAGTTCTTATTATTAGTTCTAACACGCTTTGGTTTTCATCCCTCATTTGTTAGTTGATTTAGTACAATTCTCTGTTCAACTATGCTTTCTATCAGAATAAATGGCAGTTTGGTGGGTTTTTTTTCCTTGTAGTAGAGGTGTCAGATAAGGTGATCCTTTGTCTCCTTTACTTTTTTCTTGCAGAGGAAGTTCTCAGTAGAGGTATCTCTAAGCATGTGAATGATAAGAAGATTCTACATATGGCTAGTTCGCAATGTTATCTCACTCCCTCTCATATTTTATATGTTGATGACATATTTGTTTTTTGTAGGGCGAATAATAATTCTCTTAGAAATTTAAGTATTTTTCTTAAAACATATGGTGATTTTTTGGGTCAATATGTTAATAATTCTAAGAGTAGTTTTTTCACCATGGCTAATTCTGCAAGATTTGTCACCAAAATTCAATGTATTCTTTCTAGTAGTCATGGTTGTTTGCCTTTCACTTATTTAGGAGTGCCTATCTTTATTGGTGCTCCAAAGTGTCGATTTCTTTAACCTTTGGCTGATAAAGTCAAATTGAAGCTAGAATATTGGAAAGGTAAATCTCTTAGCATGATAGGTCAGATTTAGTTGGCCAATACGGTGATTACTGGATTTCTAGCTTATAGCTTTAATATGTATAAATGACTTGTTTCACTTCTTAACCAAGTTGAGCAGTGGTGTTGAAATTTTATTTGGACTGGTGATATTCTGAAAAAAAGGCATAGCTACCGTTAATTGGGCTACTATTTGTTCTCCTTTTGAGAATAGAGGTTTGAAGATTATTAACCTTCATCATGAAAATAATGTGTATCTTCTTAAGCTTGTCTGGAACTTTACTTATAGCAATAGATCTTGGTCTTTTCTCCTTGAAGCTAGGATTCTTAAACCAAAACATGAACTTAGAATGGTTTATAGATCCTCACCTCTTTGGCCTAGAATTAAGCAGTTTTATTCTACTATACTTATAATACTTCTTGGACTGTTGGTACATGTACTTTTATTAATTTTTGGAATAATAAATGGTGTTCTACTACTTATTTAGCAAATATTGTAGGGTTATCTGATAGTGCTAGCATTTTAGATACAGTCTTCCAATTTTGGACTGGTTGTGATTGGAATATTCCTTTGTCTTTACAGTAGATGCCTCATTTGTTTAATCACATCATAATTAGGGAGCAAAAGGATATTCCTAATTGGATTCTAGATGAGTCTGGTCGTTTCACTCTTAAATCGGCTAGGACTTTTTTCTTGGAACCTGGAGTTCCCTGTGGTTGGGGTAAATTCATTTGGTCTTTATCTATTCTGCCTTCCAAAACTCTAGTACGCAGAAAATTTTTTCATGGGCGACTTCCTACAGATCAGTATATTCAGTATAAAGGTTTGCATATATGTTCTATGTGTATGCTTTGTGGAAAGCACGAGGAATCTATTCAACATTTATTTTTTGAATGTTCTACTGCTTTGCATATTTGGAGTTGGGTTCAACATATTTTTCTTACTCCTCAATTCTCTAATAAGGATGATATTCTTTCTTTTATTAAGAGTGATGTCCTTTAGTTAAATTGCTTAAGCTTGTTGTGATAACTTTTTTTTATTTGGATGATATGGCGTATGAGGAATTATGCTAGATTTCAGGATAAGATTGATGTTTCTAGGGCTCTTTTGGTAATTAAAGATTTAACTTGTGTAGTGGGAAATTCGTCTAAAGCTTTAATGAAGAATGATATGTTGGATTTCAATGTCATTAAGTTTTTTGGTATTAATACTTGACTAGTAAAGTTCTTCGTCCTCTTCCTGTTAGATGGGAGTTCCCTTCACCAGGCAGGGTTAAAATTAACACTAATGGGGTTGCTCGGGGATATCCTGGTCTTGCTACTTGTGGAGGTATTTTTCATGAAAGTATGGAGGATTTTATTGGTGGGTTATATGCATTTCTTGACGTTCAGACTGCTTTGGTTGCTGAGTTTTATGGAGTTATATATGCTATGGAGGAAGCTCAAAGGATGGGGCTTACTAGTGTATGAATTGAATGTGATTCTGTCTTGATTTGTGTTGCATTCACTACTAGGACTAATGTACTGTGGATGCTTCGTAATCGATGGAATACTTGTCTAAATTACTGTGGCAAAATCAGGTTTAGGTTTACTCATATTTTTCATGAAGGGAATGCGTGTGCTGATAAGTTGACTAATTTAAGATTTATTCATAGAGAATTATTTCATTGGTATAATAGGCTTCCTTCTAGTATATTTTTAGAATTTTTTTATGAATAGATATAGTCTACCTATGTACCGTTTTTGTTAACATATGGGCTTTGGTCTAGTCCCCCCATATTTTTTTTTGTATTTTTTTATTTTTAATAATATTTTTTTCGTGTGATGACAGATGATTGTTTACTTGAGGTGTTAACATAGCCGAGATGTCAAGTTACATAATGATGCTGAACATGAAAACTTTATAAAAAAAAAAATTAATATGATATAGATTCATTTTTTTATGTGTCAGGAGAACCTAAAAATAAGAATCACTGAAAAAGAAATTATCAAACTCAAGTTATGAATTTTCTAAAGAAAATGGTTTCTAACCAACAATTTTATATGACAGGTTTTTATCCCTCTAGTTCTTGCTATTTAAACATAACTTACATAACTTTGGATGTTGTGAAAATGTGATATGAACTAACTTAGATATTTATGTTTCATGAGAGTCTAAAAGAAATAGTCATGAAAAAGGGAATTTTAGTTGGCAAGATATGACTTTTTCTAAGAAAAATAAACATTCATAAACGAGTTAGACTAATCAAAATTTTGTATCAAATTATTTAATTTCTTGTGAACATTAGTTACAACTTGTAAGTGTTAGATTCGTGAGGTAGAAGGATAACCACCCAAGAATCATGAAAAAAAAAACAATTTTGGAGTTACAATATATGGTTTTAAAATAAATAAGTGTACATTATGAAGTTGGAGTAATCAAACTTTTAATGAGCACATATTTAATTTATTGAAAGAATTTGACTAACTATTGTTAGTTTCAAGCACTCACTTAAACTATCACCTTATGATGAAAATTTTATTATATATATATATATATATTATAGGATTTAGTTGCTTCAAAATGTATGCACACATAAATAAGATTAAATTATAGCAAGAAACCAAATGACAATGTGAGAGAAATCAACACAACAAAATTTTATATTGATTCACTCTATTATAAAAGTTATATCTAATTCTTTAATCACACCAGCTAGGCTCACACTATAGCTTCATGATTTTACAAACACAACCAAAATAATGAAAGCAAACAACTTAAGAAACCAAATCTTGAAACCTACAACATTACAAAAAGAATCACTTTTAGCAATCACAAAATTCGGTCTCTAAGAACATTAAAATTGGTCGCTAAACACATTTGTAAACGAAATAGCCACCAAATAAAGATGAAAGCAAAAATCATAGGTATAAAGCATTTAACGACCAAATAATAAATTAGTTGCAAATTCACGACTAAAATTTCGGTTGCTATTCCGTCGTAGAAAGTTTGGTCCCCAAAATTCCAAGAGACCAAATTAGCGACTAATATTTTATGGGAAATCGGTCACTAAATCAGTCACTAAAGTAAAAGGTGATAACGACTATCATTTTCGGTCGGTAATGGATTGAAATAATTAATTAAAAAAAATTGTGGTGTCTAATTCAGTGGCTAAATTGGAGACCTATAGCGACCAAATTTATTTTAGTGGCTAAATGTTGTTTTTTTTTTAATTAAAAGACCAATCTGATTTCGGTCGCTAAAGAACGACTTTGTAGATTTAGCCACCAAATCATTTTTAGTGGCTATTTTTGTGTACCTATTTTAAATGATATTTCAACCTATTTATAAACAATTTTCAAACATGGTTATAAATACTCAAAATTCAATCAAGCTAAACAAGAATGAACTCCAATACATACTTTAAGAAAAAGTAGTATACAAATTAAAAGTAAACCATATTACACAACAAAAATTATTGTAAACAAGTTAAAAGAGTCAACTTTGTTATATAATTCATCATACAAATAATCTTCTATTGCATTATCTTCTGCAATGTGGTCTCCTTTATGATGTCTATTGGTAGTAGGATCTAAAGGACTTGACATGGGATTATTCATTTGAATGTGTTGTAAGATGAGTTGCATCTACTCATCTTGTTTACGCATATGTTCATCTAGTTTGTGCATGTGTTCACTTTGTTGTTCATGATTTTTCATCAATTGCTACATTTTTTCTTCTAGTGTCAGCTCCTTGGTATCTTTTGTCATAAGTTCAACATTTAGCTTTTGAATAGTCTCACACATTTCTTTTATTTGATGGACTACTGGAGCTTGGCTTGTAGAAGAGTGAGCACTTGCAGAACTATTAAACCTTTTGCTCAATACACCTAGTTCATAGACATTCCCTTTTTTTATTTTTACCTCCAACATCAATGTATATTTCATTGTGATCAATGGAGGCAACATAAGAGTTTTACAAAGACGAGCCTTCAAGCATCTTCTATTGTTGGGCTTCTTCTTGGCATTGCTTATATTTCTCCTAAAAATGAAGTCAAATTGATTATTTTGAAGAAAGCAAGGTCGTGGGTCTTGTCATTGACCCATTGTCTAGTTTTCAATTTCTTCGTTCTCTCTACAACTTCCCAAGTAGTTGGTTGTTGTTCAAGATCCTTAGTTTACATAAATTTAATGAAAATATATAATTGAATAACTAAGTCTAATATATTGTATTTATATTAAATATAGAAAACAAAAAAATATAATAATATTACCATTTTCTCAAAGTGAGATGCTGTAGATATGGAACCACCATAGTAGGCTGATGCTCCCTTCTCATGAGCTTGATTTGCCCTGACAATGACACTCTTGTTTTGGAATTCATTTGGTGTGACTGTGAATTATTAAAACATCTATATATCATCATCCTTCCTCAGCTTATTTATTGTGCGAGAACTTGAGGAATATGCTTTATTTGCTACGGGGATTAAAAGTTGTAGTGTAGAAATCAAGATTGTTCATGAACACAAATGATGTCAAGGTTATGTAAACAGTACGAAATTGTTTCTGGTGCACTAGGCTAGGGAAATGCGTGACCAAAAAAAAAATTACATACAACTAACAAGGTAATATTGAATAAATAGATCAAATCACAAAATGGAAGAATGCAAAATAAAGACAAGAGTGTAACTTTTTGGCATTAGCCATTGACAACTTAAAACTAAAATGGTATTGTTAAGGTCATTGAAGACCGTGCAATCTAAAGTGTTATGGCAAAGTGAAGGGCAATAGAAAATGTAGTCGGAGACATTTTGTTATCAAAGGATAATCCCTGGAGTTAACAACTTCATGTAACCAAACCAAAAACCAAGAATGGTATAAAGATGTTGCAAAGAACATACTAACACTTTGGCTATTAGGAAATGATAACTTCAATTATTACAATTGTGGAAGTAAGCCATAATCCAAAAGGACTAGAAATTTTAAATAGGAGAATCGTAGAGGACAAGAAAAAATGAGATGAAGATTGAAGGGAATAAAAAAAATGGATAAGAATACAATAAGGTACAAGGATAAACTAAAACTGAAAATAATGATGGTATAATCCATATAAATGATTCTAGCTATCCTCAACAATTGATTTTCGACATGTTTTGTGTTTACTTTTGTAACATTCAGACTCGTAAAATCTATTTGAGGTGATGATAAGTAGCTAAATGACAAATAAATTCTTTATACTAAAATTCATACTTTGCAAACAATGTAAATCATGGTACAAAATCCTTCATTACCAATAGCTTCTAAAGATAGATAAATGAAGAAGCTACTATTTGCACAAATTATCATTCATTGATGTAAGTTGCAAAAATATGCGAACAAGTTGGGAAGAGCTTCGTGATGCAAGTTGTGTTGAAGATGTGTTCGGAAAGTCCAATGCCAGCTCTAAACCCTACACCCCAGCATCCACAACAACTGCATCATACTTGTGACCCACCACATTGAAGGAGGAGTTCCCACCACACTGCACACACAACAACCAAAAAGTGTAGGTTTCCGAAATCTGTCCTACATCTCAAATTTGCAAAAATCTCTAAAGAAAAAAGGGAAAAAAAATTAAACCTCATCATGCCCTAATCTTCAAACCTTGAGCTCAAACTCCCGTTTTGAGCTTGAGATTAACCTCTCTGTGGAAACCCTACACAACGATAACTACAAATGAAAATAACTTAGAGTAGGTACGAAAAAAAATTTAGCGATCAAACCAAAAAGGGTCACTAAAAAATCCACTTATACCAGTGACTAATTTGGTGGTTGAAATTCACAATTCCCATTAGTCACCGAAAACTACTCGGTCGCTAAAATATTAACATCTTTGGTTGCTAATTCATGTTAGAATTTATGGCCTTAAGCAAGAGGGGGGATGAATTGTTTATGAAAGATTTTCGCAAAATTTGAAGGTATAATGAAAGCCAATGAAGAATCACAGAGAAAGAAACCAAAGAACAAAACTGTTTTAGTTAATTTTCAGAAAATCAACCGGTTGTTTTTTCGATTCAACTGGTTGTTTTTGTCAGCAGTGAATAAAAACAACTTAAAACAGTGATTACGAAGATCAGGGAAAGAGAGAATCACACAAACAGATTTATACTAGTTCACTTTTATCTTAAGAGCTACATCTAGTCCCCAAAAACCACTGGGTATCCACTATGCAATAAAAAACCAGATTACAAACCACACACACCGAAGAAGTGATCTTGAACCCCTCAAGAACACACACTTCCTTTGGCAACAACACCACAGAATTCATAACAACCTCTGATTTTGCACACACCACAAGTATTCCAAAAATACAAGAGAGAAAGAGGAAGGATTACACCCGATCAAAATCAAATCAAAAGATTACACAACAATCCTATTCCACTTTTTGAGAAAACCCAAAAGCTTGAAGTAAATTTTTGAAAACTAAAGGCACTTTGGTTAATGTGAATTCTCCAATCTGTAGTATATTCCTTAGGATTTCTTAATCTGAATTCTCCAATCTGTAGTATATTCCTTAGGAGCGTAAAACAACCTTTTTATACTCCAAAGGTTTCTTAACTGTTATGGATTTTCAAAAAACAATCGGTTGAATTGTCGAAACAATCGATTGATTTGGTTCGATAGAAAATTCAACCAAAGTCAAACAGTTTCAAAACCTTTCAAAAACCACTAAGTTAAAACAACCGATTGAAACGATAAAACAACAGGTTATTTTTTCACTTCTTTAGAAAACACACTTTTTTAAAAAAAGGTTTTGATTTAAATCAGATTTGGATTCTAACCAAGAGTGGATTACAAATTCAAACTACCATAACCCACACACACAAGCAGCAACTAAGCCTTCAACCAATGTTCATGGATTTGGAGACATCAAATCCTTTGTTCAACAATTCGGTCACATAAAGCATCACTTTTATTTTCTTCAACACAACCACTGATTTAGCGACCAAACCTTTTGCCTCTTCCACTTTCGATCACTAAACACAATCATATAACTAACCATTGATTCACTTTGGGACTGATATCAATTCATGGCTATTTCTGTACAATTTGCGACTATTAGATTTCGATTGCTAAAATCGGTGACTAAATTGTTATTTTCTTATAGTGCAAGATTGATTACTCACTTAGTAACACCCTACTACAAAACTATACTTGAAAACTCTATCCAAAAATAGTCTAAAGACAATAATCAAATTGAGAAAATGAAAACAATATCACCCAAAACAAGATGAGCATTGTAGAAAAAAAATAATCAAGTAAAATATGACGTCTTATAAATAAATGTTACTACTAAACTAATATACATACTTTTATTTATATATATATATATATATATATATATATATGCATTTTTAAATGTTACTAAAAAATAACTTTGTAAAGAAATACCACAATAAATAAATTTAAACTAATATATACTATATTTTTTTAAATGTTAATAAAATTGAATGTTTTTGATTAAATAAAATAAAATAAAATAAAAATAGTTTTTATTTTTCAAAATTATTATTCCACTAAAAAAAAATAAACATAGATTAATTTAGAATAAAGAATTAATTATTATATTTATTAAATCACTATTAAAAATAGTTTTTATTTATTTATTTAAGTTTTTATATTGAAAGAATTTGAAACAGTTACACGATTTAAAATGTTTTTCATATATATTTTCTTAAAAAAGATAAATTTTCTAATATTTTAATAAATTTTTCTAACACAATGTCTTTCTTCCATCTCAGATTCCTTCTTCTTCGTACTTTTTTTTTCTTTACTTTCAATCTCGTTCCTCTTTCTTACTCTTTCGGTCTAGGCTTCGTCTTGCTCATTCTCAATCTCTTGTTCAATTGATTCTCACTCTGAGTATCGTTCAATTCGTTCATCTCAGTATCTCGTTCCTTCGCTCAAATTCAAGTAAGCTTTTCTCGCTCTAGCATTCCCTTTCTATCTCCTGCTTGCGATTTGTATTGTTGATCATGCTCAAATGTAGGTACATGAATCTAATATCTAGTATCGCAGGCATCAAGTTGTTTTTACAATCAAGTAGGGTTTTTGATTTTGATTTGATTTTATTTGATTTTCGTTTTCACTTTTGCTTCATTTTTTTTTAGTTTTTCATCAATGTGTAGCGTAGTGACTTTCACATTTGAATCCTTGGATTAGTGTTTTTTTAGCAAGTGTTCGTTGTTGTTTCATTTTTTATGGTTAATTTTTGTTTGATTTTCGTATTAAATTGTCGATGATTTTGCTTTAAGTGCTTTTGTCGTTGATTTGGTACAAAATCTTGATTCTGATGTTGCTCAATACTAGATGAGTTAGTATTTAATGGTAGAAGAATTTTGAGTGCATTCTAGAAGAGAAAATAGATGAACAATGATGGAGCCAATTGCATGATTAGAAATGAACAAGCAAGCTCGATGGAATAGCAAAATGAATTTTTGCACTATTTTACATAAATATACATCATGTAGTTTGGCACCACATTTCTTAGGTTTAGGATGTTTCATGTTGGCCTTTAATTGCGGTGCAAGTAAAGTACAACTTTCTTAAATTCATATATTTGTCTTAGCTTAATCAAAACAGAGGAATTATGAGCCAAATCTTACACCAATTATGGAACCAAGATGTATATATACATGGCTAATCCCTGCCCCCTAAGAGTCAAATGAACCACCCGTGAATACAATTCTACATCCTTACATACCATCATTTGGAACCCTTCAAAATATTATGATATTTTTATGCCAATGCAAATGGTTTAGAGTTTTGCTAACTTGATGATATTAAGTGTATGACTAAGAAACAATAGATGGTGTAAAAGCATGGTGTGACCCACCATGTGCACAATGACTATAACATCCACTACCCGCCATATGTGAAGCGACCATATCCCAAGTTGTACTGCCTTAATATCCCTTTCTTCCCACTGGATTCAAATTGTCTTAGTAATGTTTTAGTTAGTTCTCGTAAGCTTTATTAATCTTTTACTATGTCATTCATTTCAAGACCAAATTTGGTGCTATATTCTTTTCTTTGCGAAAAGACATTAATACCACACATGGATCAGGTATATCAGTTCAATCATTGTACATACTCTATTTTATTACTAACTAAACTCTAACTTGCATCGGTGTCACAAAACCTACATCTCACTTATCACTTATATGGTATAATTAGATCGTATTCATATAATTATAAAAGATTGTAGTATGAGATTTGGATGAAGAGAAAGGAAGGAAGAAAGTAGACACTAGAGCTGTAAATAATTTTCTTTATTATGGCAAAGAACTGTTAAGTGTCATTTTCAAGTGGTTTTGTAGTTGAAATCCTTGACGAGTTGGAAGTAACCACACCAAGACCTAGTCAAATTCCACTCCACCACATTGGTTAGTCATTTATATATGTTTATTAAAAAATGTAATATGTTACTGCATATGTCTAGAAGGTAATGTATTAAAAAAAATTTAGTAACATTTTTATCATGTTACTTTTTATTAAAAAAATGTTACTAAAAAGATTTAGTAACATTTTTAAAATGTTACTAAAAAGATTTAATAACATTTTTAAAATGTTATCTTTTTATTAAATAAATGTTATTAAAAGTATTTAGTGACATTTTTATAAATGTCACTATTAAAATGTTAAAATGTTATTAAAAATCTATAGAAACATTAAGTACTCGTTAACATTTTTTTATGTTACTACTAATTATCATATATCTAGTAGTGATTTTGAAATTGCAACTAGGAATTTGATCACCATTGAATCAAGCTAATTTTTAAACTTCAAATATAATAAGGATAGTTTTTCCTTTTCAACTGTTGGATATGATTGAACGTCTAAACAATGATAAATGTTATTTAGATTGATAACTTTGTTTTGAGTTTTTTTATTTTATTTCTTATCTGTTAACATTTTTGTTTGATTTATTATGTCTTATTATGTGTACTTTTGTGCATTTATTAGAGACTCTCTTGTACTCTTTCTTGATCATAGTAAATATGTTTATTTTATTTGAATAACACGTGATTTTCACTCTTACACGGAGAGATTTTTCATATTGAAATTTTATTTTTGTGTCTTTTATTCTAGAAGTTTTCCTTCTTTATTCTTTTTTTATTGATATTCTTCACAAGTTTGAGAAAATTTATTATATTACTTATTGATTTGTTATTTAGTTGTTTCCACACACCTTCTATCATATTTTTTTTATCGACAAAGAATAAATAAAATAAATATAAATATTTAAGAAATATATAAACTTTTATACAAAAAATTATTTTGCATATTCTCCCAATATACTTAACAACATAAAGATCTCATACTAGATCTCCCAAAACAGTGATGGTATAAAAAATATGCCATCCACCGAGTTTGGAGCTAAAACTCTAAACTTTAAGCTACTATTGTCTTTCAAAAAAATTGATATGAAAAAAATTATTGCAAATTCTATATTGTTTATGACAGACAAGATAATCAAGAGAAGAATAAAAAAAAAAGAAAAATACATAAATAAATGTACCATTATAGTTATTTGGGTCGGTCATAGGGAGTTATCACTTCATGTCTGTTGGGTTTTTGTGAATTTTCTGGTTTCTAGTTCTCTATTTCATCCCTGTTGTTTTGCTATTTGGCTAATTATTTAGCACAATTTGTACTGTGATTTGAGACTCTCTTGTAACCTTAATTTTGATCATAGTGGAGCTTGATTGACTAGCTTGTGCCTGTGACTTTTACTTTTCACATTAAGAAGATTTTCCATGTTAAAATTTATGTGTCTTCCTTTAGTGTGTTTTTGTTGCTGCCATTATTTGTTATTGCTTCTCATAGATACTTGAAAGTTGGGGAAATTATTATTCACTGCTTATTGCTCTGGTTGAGTTATTATTTTACTATGTTGAATTTTCCATTAGAGTGGTATTAGAGCTCCTTGGTTGGAGCTATTTGACTGCTTGAATGATGGAGGCAAATACACATAAGATGGTCTGTTTGAACGACACTAACTATCACTTATGGAAGGAAAAAAATGAAAGATCTGTTATTTGTGAAGAAATTACATCTTCCTCTATTTGCTACTGAAAAGCCAAAAGACAAGACTGATGAGGAATGGAAGTTTGAGCATCAGCAGGTTTGTGGTTTTATTCGTCAGTATGTTGAAGACAATGTTTATAATCACATTATTAATGAGAAAGATGCAAAATCCTTGTGGAAGAAGATTGAGACTTTATATGCTTCTAGTACAAGAAAAAATAAATTATATTTGTTGAATTCCTTGATGAATTTAAGGTACAAGGAGGGGACTTCTATTTCAAATCACTTAAATGATTTTCAGGGGCTCCGAGATCAATTGTCAGAAATGAGCATCAAGTTTGATGATGAAGTGTTGGGATTATGATCACTGAATACTCTACTAGATTTTTGAGAAATATTTCGGGTTTCAATTACAAACTCATCCCTGATGGTGTTGTCTCCTTGGAAAATGTCAAGAGTAGTGTTCTTAATGAGGAGATGAGAAGGAAGGCCCATGGTATTTCATCTCATTTCGAGGTACTTATCACTGAAAATAAGGGGAGAAGTTAGAGAAAGGAACTAAAAGGAAGTAGACAAATTAACAGAAGTAAGTCCAAGTCTAGATACAAAAATTTGGAGTGTCATTATTGTCACAAAACATGGCACATTTAGAGAAACTGTTTTCTATGGAAAAGGGAGAACAAGGATAAGAAAGGGAAGTAGAAGGAGAAACATCATGACAGTGATGATCGTGTTACTACTGCTACTTGTGATGATGATCTTATTATTCTCTGTGACCATGATTTAGTTAATCTTGGATCAGATGAGAGCATGTGGATAATTGATAATGATGCTACATTGCATGCTACATCAAGGAAGGAGTTCTTCACATCTTACACTTCTGGTGATTTTGGAGTGTTGAAGATGGGTAATGATGGTGTGTTTAAGGTAGTTGGTATTGGTGATGTTTTCCAGTAGATCAATATGGGAATGTAGTTGTTGCTTAGAGAAGTCAAACATGCTTCAGATATCCGCTTTAATTTGATCTTTGTGCAGATGCTTGATGATAGTGGTTATATCACTTTGGTTCAGGAAAGTGGAAACTCTCCAGAGGTAATCTAATTGTGGCCAAAGGGGAGAGAATTAGTAAATTGTTTGGACAAAAGCGTTGGTTGCTAAAGACAGTGTGAACGCCATGGATATGGATGCTTCTTTGGGTAATCGAAGGCTTAGTCAGAGAAGGGGCCAAATTGTTTAGCTAAAAAGGATGTCCTTCCGGGATTGAAGAGTGCAGAGTTGGAGAAATATTCTCATTGCATGGCTGGTAAGCAGGCCAGAGTATCCTTCAAGAAGCATCCTCTCTCAAAGAAGTTAGAGTTGCTTGAATTGGTGCGTTTTGATGTTTGTGGCCCATTGATGGTAATGTCATTTAGTGGTGCACTTTATTTTGTTACCTTTATTGATGATTGTTCTAGGAAGCTTTGGGTTTATATTTTGAAGACAAAGGACCATGTTTTAGAAAAATTCAAA
This sequence comes from Phaseolus lunatus, assembly GCA_013389735.1. Taxonomy (NCBI): domain Eukaryota; kingdom Viridiplantae; phylum Streptophyta; class Magnoliopsida; order Fabales; family Fabaceae; genus Phaseolus; species Phaseolus lunatus. The sequence continues at coordinate 28,224,393 of CM023857.1, read as the reverse complement.
GAATTTCATGTTTTTGTTGAGAGACAGTTAGGCAAGAAGCTGAAATGCATTCATACTGTTAATGGTGGTGAGTATTGTCGATAGTTCAATATTTATTACAAGCAACAAGGTATCAAACATGAAAACACTCCTCCTAAAGTTCCTTAGCTAAATGGTTTAGCGGAAAGGGTGAACAGGACATTCATCGAAAGAGTTAGGTGTATGCTTTCTGAAGCAAAGTTGCCTAAGCATTTTTGGGGTGAGGCATTGTACACTGTGGTGCATGTTATTAATTTGAGTCCTGTAGTTGCTTTGAATGGTGAGGTGTCAGACAGGATTTGGTTTAGCAATAATGTCAAGTATGATCATTTGCGAGTCTTCGGTTGTAAAGCATATATGCATGTTCCAAAGGATAAGAGATCCAAGTTGGATGTGAAGACAAGACAATACATCTTTATTAGTTATGGTCAGGATGAATTTGGCTATAAGTTCTTTGATCTTGTTGAGAAGAAAGCAGTTAAAAGCTATGATGTGAAGTTCATGGAAGATCAAACCATTGAAGATATTGATAAGATAGAGAAGATGACATCTGAGATAGATAATAGATTGTCTAATGTTGATCTAGTTCGAATGCCTCTACATGATCTGGATACTATTGAGAATAATGTTCAGAATGATGAGCAACATGATGATGTTGATGATCAACAACTTGGAGATGATTTTGATGTTCCTGTTGATGACATTGAAGAGGAACATGGGATGTCACAAGATGAGGATCTTGGTGATGCTCGTGAACCACCTCAAGTTCAAATTCGGAGGTCTAATAGATAGAGGGAACCATCTACCAGGTATCCTTCTGATGACTATGTTACCTTGATAGATGAATGAGAACTTGAGTGTTATCTTGGGGCCATGGAGAGTGAAGAAAAGAAAAAGTGGCTAGATGCAATGCAAGATGAAATGAAGTCTTTGCATTATAATCACACTTTTGACTTGGTGAAATTGCCAAAAGGCAAGAAGGCTTTGGAAAACAGGTAGATTTACAGGGTAAAGCAAGAAAACAATTCTACATCTCCAAGGTATAAAGCCAGATTGGTGGTGAAAGGTTTTAGACAGAAAAAAGGAATTGACATGTGGTGAGAGGTTTTCAATGAGATTTTTTCCCCTGTGGTGAAGATGTCATCCATTAGAATTGTGTTGAGTTGGGCTACTACTCTTGATTTAGAGGTAGGGCAAATGGATGTTAAAATTGCTTTCTTTCATGGTGATTTGGAGGAAGAGATTTATATGAAGCAACCTGATGGTTTTTTTGTTGAAGGCAAGGAAAATCATGTGTGTAGGCTGAGAAAAAGTCTATATGGCTTGAAGCAGGCTCCGCGCCAATGGTACAAGAAGTTTGAGTTTGTTATGTGTGAGTAAGGCTACAAGAAGACTACTTTTGATCATTGTGTCTTTGTTAAAAAGTTTCCTAATAATGATTTCATTATTCTGTTGTTGTATGTTGACGACATGCTTATTGTTGGGAAAGATATTTCCATGATGAACAGGTTGAAGAAGCAATTGAGTGAGTCATTTGCTATGAAAGACATGGGAGCTGCTAAGCAAATACTTGGTATAAAAATCATTCGTGATAGGAAAGAGAAGAAGCTTTGGTTATTACAAGAGCACTATGTTAAAAGAGTGCTACAGAGGTTCCAGATGGAAAATGCTAAGGTGGTAAGCCTCCTCTTACTACTCATTTTAAATTGAGTGCAAAACAGAGTCCTTATAATGAAACTGAAAAATCAAATATGCAACAGGTTCCTTATGCATCTGTTGTGGGTAGTTTGATGTATGCAATGGTGTGTACAAGACCAGATATTGCACATGTTGTTGGTACAGTTAGTAGATTTTTGTCTAATCCAGGTAGAGAGCATTGGAATGCTGTGAAATGGATTTTAAGGTATCTTTGTGGTACTACTTGTTTGAAGCTTTGTTTTAGAGGTGATATGCTTACCGTTGTGGGCTATACTAATTCTGATATGGGTGGAGACACAAATTCTGATATGGGTGGAGACATAAATTCTAGAAGGTCTACCTCAGGCTACGTGATTAAATTTATAGGGGGAGCTGTGGCATGGCAATCTAGATTGCAGAAGTGTGTTATGTTGTCCACTACTAAGGAAGAGTTCATTGCCATTACAGAAGCATGCAAGGAGTTGCTTTGGGTGAAGAAACTCCTGCAAGAGCTTAGTTTTGTTCAAGACAAGTACTTGTTATTTTGTGATAGTTAGAGTGCAATTCATCTTGGTAAGAATTCAACTTTCCACTCTAGGTCCAAGCCTATTGATGTGAGGTATCATTGGATACGTGATGCTTTAGTGACTAGGTTATTGGAGTTGGCAAAAGTTCATACAGATGATAATTGTGCTGATACTAAGACACTACTGAGAAGCAAGTTTGAAATTTGTTGTTGAGATTGTCGGTTTGTCGATCATCTCCATATAGTTGTGAGGGGGGGATTTTTTGGGTTGGTCTCACTTCCTATGTGGAGGCCCAACCCAATATTAATCACCTTTAGTTTTTTTTTTCTTGAACAGAGAGAGCAGTTAGCTGAGAGAGGGAGAGAAAAGAAAAGGAGAAAAGAGTGAAGAGAGGAAGTTCTACCCAACAACTTTCGGCCGCCGCCGACGCTTCGTCCACCATTGGATCAGGCTGAGATTTTGTCAGCAAGTTCATAACTTATGGTACTTCAATCTGACCGTTTAGAACTATGAGAAGTTGTTTGAGCAGTGAGAAATTTGTCTCACACCGCAGCAGCGATTTTTAGAACGGAAAATTTTCCAATCTCCGTTGTTGCTTTGCCCACTGTTGGATTGGGCTGAGATTTTGTCAGCAGGTTCATAACTCGTGGTTCTTCAATTTGACCGTTCGGATTGTTGAAAAGTCATCGGAATAGTGACCTATAGGTCGCGTACAGCAGCTGCGGTTTTTGTGAATGTTTTGGTTTCTTGTTCTCTATTTCATCTCTATTGTCTTGCTATTTGGCTGATTATTTAACATAATTTATGCTGTGATTTGAGACTCTCTTGTAACCTCAATTTTGATTATAATAGAGTTTGATTATCTAACTTGTGCCCGTGGTTTTTACTTTTCACATTAAAAAGGTTTTCCACGTTAAAATTTCGGTGTCTTCCTTGAGTGTGTTTTTATTGTTGTCATTATTTATTATTGTTCCTCACATATTCTTGCAAGTTAGAAAAATTATTATTCGCTGCTTATTGCTTTAGTAAAGTTATTATTTTTCTGTGTTGTATTTCTCATTAGTGTCAAGATGTAATACATAGTTGCACTTGGTGCTTGAGTTGGGAGAGGGGTCTCTAACGTGGAAAATTGGGAAGACATCCAGGTATTTCATATATTGGACATTGGACAACGTATGACGTGTTATTTGTTTGCCTGCAACCATTACTAACTGCACTTTTATCATTCTTCATAACCATGTAAGGGACATGGGATGATCCTTGCATTCACATCTTTACTAAGACCCCTATCTTCTCCAAGATTCAATCCCCAAAATATGGATATAACTAAAAATCATTTTCATATTACTTCTTTTCACTTAGACATATTAAATGTTTCTACCATAAATTCTCTCAATATTTTTAACTAAAACAAACCATCATATTATGTATGATAAAACTTTTGTTTGTAATTACTTAAGACCAAAATTAAATTTCAATTTCTTACTTTGGTAACCCATTAAACATTTCTATAATTGAATATCTCTCTTCACTTAGTCAATCAAATTTTTCTATCAAAATGAATCATAAAACAGCATGCTACCTTTGATAGCTATATATATGAAATGAAGTAAGATGTAACTGACTATAAAAATATAGAATATCTTATATGACTTCATTATATATATAAATCTTTCAATATTATTAAATTATGATTCTTTCATATAAATTATATACAAAAAAATTTCTATAAATATGTAATTATGGTGTTATAATTTGATCTTTTCTTATATAAATATTTTGTATTTTTAGTTAATTTTTTCTTCAACCAAATCCATATTTCCACCTCCTTTCTGATCAATATTTTTTACCTATTTACTTCATCTCCCATTTTACCAAAGTAAGCCAAAAGTATGAATGACCATCATGATCATGATCAAGCGGTAGCTATTGTTTGGGTATATATGATGTAAGTCTGCACTGCAGGCAATAATAGTACGGCAGCGCAGAAGGCAGGCCGCCGGAGCAAAGATTCTCTCTCCCAACGCTCTATCCATTCCCCTCCTTCCACATGGCATACATTCTAAACCAAAAAATAAATACACAATATATTTTTTTAACACTTTCTTTTATTTATTAAAACAATATTATAATTTTTTACATTTATTTATAATTTTAGACCTTATAAATATTTTATTCTAAAACATTTGATGTTTTAATATGCCAACTCTAACTAATATTTTTTCTCAAATATACTACTATTTAATATAATATTCATCACTAGAGAAGCAAAGCAAGATTTTACAAAGTAAACATTTCTTAATTTATACATACTAACTTTAAATCTCTAAAAAGGAGAGAGATATAATTTAGAATGTGGAGTTTAAGATTAAGTCCAAGAAAAGTTGTATCTTGAAGAGTAAATACAACTCATAGAGGGTAAAAGCCGGCCATGCATGTCGATAAAATCAACAGAATAACAACTCCTATATATATAATCCTCATCCATTTTCAAATCAGTGTGAGCTAACAATTCATCTAAGCAATAACATTTGCATTGACACATTGGTTAGCACCTCCTCAACTCCTTAGTTCAAATCAAATGGCTTCCTCTTCTTCTTCTTCTTCACGCCTTGCCTTCTTTGCCATCTCCGTGCTTCTGCTTTCCTCACTTGCTATGGCTACTGATTTTGTTGTGGGTGATGACAAGGGTTGGACTCTTGATTTTGACTACACAGCGTGGGCACAGGACAAGGTTTTCCATGTCGGTGACACCCTTTGTATGTTTCCAAAACCCTTGCTACTTCGTCTGAGTTTGGTTCCCACTTTACATACTTCTCAAAATTATCACTATGCTCTTATCTCTGCTTTTGAAATCTTCTTTCTTTACTCTTTTATATATCAGGTTAAATTATTTAAATATTTTTAATTAAGTCTGTAAACTCAAAAAAACAATGGATACTCATTTACACTGCAATCTTTTTTAACTGGGTTTTTAAGAGTTTCAAAATTGTTAAGAATTATAAAATAACGGCCGTGAATTGTGAAAATTTAAATATAAAATAAGGACTCGATTAAAGATTAGTTTAAAAATGATGCATAAGTACATTGGTTTGATGAGTATTGTTATTATAAGTGTTTGGAGTTTCTCCCCTGAGATGAAGACTCTCTTATGGCAGGGTTCAACTATGCGAAAGCGAACCACAACGTGGTGAAAGTGAACGGAACACAGTTCAAGGATTGCAGTTTCACAGCAGAGAACGAGGTACTCTCCACCGGAAAGGACAACATCACGCTGAAAGCCGAAGGGAGGAAGTGGTACATTTGCAGCAGAGGCAACCACTGCGCCAATCATCAAATGAAGCTCGTCATCACCGTCGAAGCTGCACCTCCCGCACCCGCTCCCACTTCCTCCGCTTCTTCTCTCGTCGCTTCTCTCTCTGGGGCCCTCATCGTTGCCCTAGCAGCAATCCTTTCCTGAGATCAACGCACCTGCCATAGCACCAATTCTTAGACCAAAAACTCTTATTTCGTTGTTCGATGCATTATCATCATTCGTTTTGTTGTTTTTCTCATAAGCTCGTCTCAATAATATGTCTGATTTGATTTGGACTGTAATTAAGATTAATGTTTGTGGAGAACACCATGCTTCGTTAGTCTTATTACCTTTATATTTATAAATAAATCATAATTCTTTCTGCTAATTATGCGTTCTAATGTATTTCGTTAATAAAACATATTACTGCAAATATTTAGTATTGTGCTATTTTGCTAAACTTTTTATTTGTGAACTACATATTTTAAGTTTTTCTCAATCTTAGATTCCTTAAAAATTAAATATTTTCTCTACCAAACACTCCCTGAAATTAAAATGAAATCTACTATATCTCTTAATTGTAATTAGTTTATTTTTAACTAAAAGGTTTCCCCCCCTCTCTATTATTGAAGTAATTGGAAAAATAAAGGGTGTTTACTCTATTTCAACTATTAATGGTGTAAATTTCACTCTTATTTTACATGTTTTAAAATTAAATTCGTTACTCATGTGCTTTCTTAAACAGAGAATAAAGAAAAAAATAAAAAAGAGAAAAAGTAAATGAAAAATAGAGTAGAAATTAAGATTATTTAGTTTAAAAGAAATACGTGGTAAATGGTGAAAATGAAGATTGTTTGGTTAAAGATAAATAAATGAAAAATAATTATTTAAATAAAAAAGTACAATAATATATAGTTTTATATCTACAAAATTTAGAAAAATGAAAATGAAAAAAAGTTTGACGGACTAAGGTTTTCAATCCGTTTTGCTACAACATACCTAGTTTTTTAAATTTTTTTTTTTATTTCATATCTAGAGGAAGCTTCATCTAGACTTCTTCATGCAAATTATCACATAAGAATGGATTGTTGATATTAAGTTGTTTCAAATGCTAATTATTTATAGTAGCCAAGGACGGAAGAAGGCAAATGATAATCACTTTGCAACTATTGAAAATGTATCAATAAAATCTAGTCCCTCTAATTGTGTGTACCTTTTTGCTACAAGACAACAAGACGTGCCTTGTGTCCATCTACATTTTATACCCTTTTGCAAGTTGTTTTATTTTTAGGAAAAGTGTGGTCCAAGTGTTATTGTTTTCAAGAGATATGAGTTCCTCATGCATAGATTTTCTCCAATTATCATGCTTAGAAGTAGTTTCATAAGTGGTTGGTTCAGTATTGATATTTATAGAGAGAATGATATGTCTAAAAGAAGAGGAAAATCTTGCAAGAGATATAAAAGATTCAATAAAGTATTTAATGTTGAAGGTGGGTGTAGAGGAAGTAAGAGATATTTGATATTTGATAATCCTGCACATACGCGTGAAGATGCCTAATTTTAGTGGATCGCCAAGGAGAAGCATAACTTATATTAGGTTGTGTTATATTGTTTGAAGTCACCTCATTATCTAAAGTTCCATTAATAATGATTAATTCTTCAATAAAACTACCAGTCAATTCATCACGATGAGTATAAGACATAGGTAAAGATAATTGTGAATAATTGACAATGTCATTTGAAAGGTGAATATGAGAAACATTAATACTACAAGTCTTCAAATCATAAACAATATATCCCTTTGTGCTTGATTTAAAATCCATAAAGATTCTAGCATTAGCACGAGTGTCAAATTTTCTTCTATTAACCGTTGTAGTGCTAACATAGCACAAGCATCCAAAGACTCTAATGTTACTAAGATCGCAAGCTTTATTATACAATTTTTCAAAGGGAGAGAGATTTTCAAGAAAAGGTGTACGTATGCAATTTATTAAATGGACAACATAATTAATAGCATAACACCAAAATTGATACATATATTAGATTGAATCAATAAAGCACGAGTAACATTCAAAATATGTTGATGTTTTTTCTCTATAATATCATTTTGTTCGTCTCTATACAACTGGTTTGATGGATTATCCCTTTAGAATCAAAATAATTCTTCATGAAAAATCTAGATCCATTATCAAATCTTACAATTTTAATAGAACTTTCAAAATAATTTGTTAACATAGGCAATGAAGTTTATAAGATGGTTACGAGTTTTAGCTTTTTTATTCATAAGATAGAGCCATGTAAAACGCGAGTAATCATCAACAATGCTAATATCTATAATCATGCAAAGAAGAATTGGAACAAAGTCCCAAAATATCAATCACTACAAGAAATAGTGCATATAGTCTCCACCAAATACGAACTCAAATGCTGGATTGTGGATGCTAAATGTCCTTCAACATGGGCATAACTTAGGTTGCCCAGTGGAAGCTAAAAGGCTGGAAGCTAATCTTCATGTGAAGGGTTGTAGCTACTAGTGTAGGCTTAGCCCTCTCTAGTTTGAGACTAGTAAAGACAACCTAGCCCCACTGTTAGAGTTAGGTTATAGTCATTTCGTCATTGTTAAGAGAAAGCTTCCTCCTAAACTTGAGAGGGCCAAGCGCTTGCTTAGTCTAACCCAGACAGGGCTAGACCCTTCCTAAAGCGTAACCCATTATGAACATGCATGGGCTAAGACCTAGCTAAAGAAAAAAAAAATAAGCTAGCGGGAGCTAAGCCCTAGCTAGCTCATTGTGAAAGTGGACTTGGTGAGGGATTGGCCCTCGCTCCCACACATAACATAAAAAAAGTTGATGGTCCTATTTAGAATCTCATTCTCACATTCATAATAACCTGCATAATTCAATTATCACATCTAGAATAACTTACTTAGATTTCATCCTCATTTAAATATCACCTATCCATCCATTTACAAATTTACAAATATCCAACATTATGCATTTTCAATCATCCAATCATTGTGGATTTTAGAAGTATTTTTTTCAAGTGAATGTACTAACTGAAAGAAATGCGAATATTTGTCAATATTACATAGTTAAAACAAAGTCTTCAATTTAACACATATGATGTTTCCCAGAGCATAAGACTGAGTGAGTAACGGAAACAATGGAAAGTACCTGTAAAAAAATAACAATAATTAAAATGAAATAAAAATTATATTTACTAATATAAAATATAGAACATAATGAGCAAGTGATTTAACTTACAGTAGAAGTGGTAATCAAGGAATAGGGTGATCATCAAAGTCTTCGACATAGTGGGGGTGGACTTGACTTGTACTTATTAAAGTGTTTGCAACATGTTTTTCCATCATAGCAATTGTTGTTGCATCAAACTCACTGTGTCCTTTAATTGTGCACTCCTCTAATCAACCCTGTTTGCTTTTGCATTTGCTTCTAATATTTTTTGTTTAAGTTGTGCATTCTTAGCTAGATGATCATCATGATCATTACTAAAAGCTAATACAGAGGGTTAAGTGAGGGATGAGGCACCATGGCAGAAGTTAGCAACCAAAATCCCTAGTGCCATAAACTCTACCTCTACTATTTCCTCTAGCAACATCTTTCCGGCACTGAAGCTTTATTGCTACATCAATGGGAGAGATACCAGAATTTGATCCTTTTGAACTCCCTGATCGCATCATCCTCAACTGCTCATGATAGGTTTCCTAAAGAGTAAAGGAAGTTGCAAGTGTTAGTAATTTACATTTAAAAATTCAATGAAATATTAAATTTAAAACAAAGCAATTACTTACTCAATCACCTTTATTGTTTATGTGAGTGACGAGGAATAATTTATTTGATTCAATACGTCATCCATATTTATGTTCCTGAGAAAGGTGTTATGGTTACAAACAATTTTGTGTCTTATACATCTGAATTGAGTTACATATAATTTCTTACGCATCAGAAATGAGTAATATTTACCAGGCCTAATGCAATATCCAAGTATGATTTTCCTCCACTTGAGTGCAATGCTTTACCTTTAACTGAAGACCAATTTTTTTTTCTGGGATAATTTGTCTTTTGAACTTTTGGGTATCCCAATAGTTCAAATGTTCACCCTATGCTTCTTCTTCTATCCAAGTAGGTCTAGAGTCCTTTACGCGAGCTTTACTAAGCATGTAACATAGGCATTTCCTAACTTTTGATTCGTAAATCTTTCTAATCTGTCACTCATCATGAGGGAACCAAGTCACTCTAGTCTAAAAAAATGAAAAACAATTATATTAATATCATAATATTTAAGCATGAATAAAATGTTATTTATTAATTAATAATAAAACTGACCTTAAATTCAGTCCACAATCTAAGTTGGGTGTCCTCACCCATGGCTTCATAATGGTGGTAGGGGCCTCTGAACTGTGACCTAATTGCATGCCCAATCACCTTAATAGCATAATTATTAGGTTTTCATCTACCCATCATATTTTAAGCATCTCATTTTTAACCATAAATTACAATATGAATAAAAAAGTGTACATACCCTTTACCCACTTGTCGAATAATGACCCTCCCATTAGCATCACGATGCACTTCCTCATGAAGAAGATCATGGTTATTATTGATAATAGTGGGATGGACTGAGGCATCATGTATAGGGTATGGTGGTTGAGTAGAAGTAGTGTAGACTGGGGGAATCGAGCTAGTATGGAGTGAAGGAGCATGAGCTATGTGGATTGAGGTAGCATGAGTTGGTGAACTAAGGTAGCATGAGTAATATGGACTGAGGCATCATGGATGGGGTTAGGTGGGGCAGTAGAAGTAGTGTATACTGGGGGAATCGAGCTAGTGCGGAGTGAGGGAGCATGAGCCGTATGGATTGAGGTAGCACGAGTTGGTGGACTAAGGTAGCATGAGTAGTATGGACTGAGGGAGTAAGAGTGGTGTCGACTGAGGGAACATGAGTTGTGTGGACCTAAGAATAGGACTGCACTGGTGGACCTGGAAAGGGAGTGACTAAAAATGGAGATGCAGTGGCATGAAGTGATGACATAGCTTTGTGATGTTGTGATAACCTAGATAGAGGGTGATTAAAGGTAGGTTGTGGTAAAACATGTTCCAAAACAACAATACAAGGAACTGAAGCGGTGGATAGCAAAGATGACCGATCAAATGGGTGTTGCTCACTCGATGAAGAGGGTGTACAAGAAGAGGCAGTGGACGATGAGGGGAAGGAGGATGAAGGGGTGGGGGGATGTTGAAGACTTTGCTAACCATCAGCTAAACTAGTAGCCCTTACTTGAACAATGGAATAAGGGATGTTTCCAAGCTTTATGGCTAGATGGCCATACATCAATGTGGAAACTCCACGCGTACATTGCCACATCTGAGCACAGAGCCGTTTCTACCCCTAGTCCCGACCATTTTTGCTACAAAAAATAACAATATATCATATAAATTATTTAGGAGTGTCAATGTTGATGATAATGTGTTAGAAACAATTTATATATACATTAGTCATCCATTTTATCAAAGTCGGAATGCTCTTCCTCATGACTAGAGGTTGATTTGTTAAGATTTTCGTCGTCATAATCATGTGATGGTTGGATGTCATTGTCATCAACTACCTGAAGAATGAAGGGGTCAGTTAAGCCTTCTACAAGTTCAATTGTTATAATTGGTAGAGTATGTAATGTTTTATCAGCTTGATACAATAATTCATCTGGCATATGGTCAAATTTGACATAACCTTGAGGTTTTGTTGTGATGAACACACACCACCCACAAAATTTCTTTCATATCTTTGGATAAGGGACGTAGTAAACCTATCTAGCTTTTTGGGACAGGATGAAGGGATCACAGGGAATGTATCTTCCACTCATTTTAATTTCTACAAGATTATATATTGGATTAACTCTAGTCCCAACGTCCATTATCAAACCATTCACAATAGAAAAGATGAATCTTCTTAGTTATTCCAACATATTGCAATTCATAAATATATTGGATTACACCATAGAAGTCTTCTTGTCTATCTTCTGTGATCCCATTTGACATGCACGCTACAATTGATGGTCCTTTTGCCTTTACCCCGTGTCTTTGTATGAAACTTATAACCCTTAATGAAGTACATGTTCCATTCTGTTGCACATGAATCTAGACCCCAAGCTAGTGCTTTCATGCTTTGGTCTAATACCACATTCCTTTCATCAGCAACCTATGCATTATTAGACCATTCACATTTTTTCAATATTGAGAACGTTGATTCGTCATCCTCTTTTGAACTAACTCAAGGATTTCTCAAAGTCGTATTTCACAATAAACTATCTAATTTAAAATAATGAGAGGAAAAATATTTGATCTCCCTATGTAAGTAGAATTCACAAATTGAACCTTCAACCCTTGTCAAATTACTAACTGATCGCTTTGCATCTCTCACCATCCTAGAACAAAGAAGAATTACATGTTTAACATTTGAAAATAATTACATGTTTAGCATTGAATGGTTAACATTGAAAATAATTACATGTTTGTACCTTTCAAAAGGATACATCCATTGGTATTGAACTAGACCACCAAGCATTGCTTCCATAGTAAGATGAATAACAAGGTGCTTTATTGAATAAAAAAAGCTTGGTGGGAAGATTCGTTCCAACTTACATAAGATAATTGGTATATTTTCTTGCATCCGAACTAAATCATCCATCCTCAATGTATTTGAACATAAATCTCTAAAAAACCAACTTATTGCAGCAAGTGTAGTCCACACAAATTCTGGCAATGACCGAAATGCAATTGGGAATAAACACTCCATGAAAACGTGACAATCATGACTTTTCATGTCATGCAAATTTCCTTGGTCAGGATTAGCACACCTTGCATTGTTCGAGGCATAACCATCCGACATCTCATGCTCAGTTATCCATTTATAAATTGCTTTTGTATCTTTGATTGTGAACATGTAATTAGATTTTGGCTTTGCTAACTTCCCGTTTTGTAATTGCACCAACTACAAGTCTCCACGTAAATAGAATTCAGCGACATCCATTCTTGCCTTTTAGGATTGAACATTTTTAAAGGTTTTTACTTGGTTTATGAGTTTTGATTTAGCAAGATATGGTGAAATTCTATGAAAATTGTCATTGGACACGAACTTAACCAAGTGGTTAAGTGTAAAGGTTCTCTTCAAGAGAGCAAAAAGAAAAACACAATATATGATGATGATGATCACGAAATATAAGGAAATATAAGATAAATCGCAGAATTGAAAAGAGAAGTTATAAAGAGAAATGAAGAACAATTGGCGGAATTGAAAGGAAAAGAAAAGGAAAGAAGAAGCTTATGGAGTAGAGAATGGAAGTTGAATCATGCCACTTGGGGGACAGAGCTCCAAGATGAGGGAAGGGTGAGTCGCCACTTGAAGCAATCTCTCCTCAAGATAAGACTTAGAGAGAATTGGAAAACACTCAAGAAATCACTCTGACAGAGTTTCTTTACTCAAATTTCAATGTGATTTACAAAAGGGGAGGCACCCTATTTATATATATGAGTGCCTTGGGGAGGAAGAGAGGAAGGGTAGGGGCGTAAATGGCTACTAGCTTCTACAAACTAGATCAAATGTGAGCACATGGGGGAGTCTTTTAGAATCTATGTCAAAGGTGAGCACATGGATGATCTTCTAGAAACTAAGGTTTCTAAAAGCCTAAGCTAGCTTATTATTCTTCTAATTGGGCCAATGTGAACCCAATTGATTATAAATTAAACTTCTCTTTAAAAATACTAGAAGGACAAATAATTGATACTCTGGCCCATGCCCAATTGTTCTTGTCTTGAGGATCTTTTGATGGATGGTGAGGCCCTGTGTCTCCGCTTGAGATGTTTGACCTAGCCTTAAATAGTTCTTTGGGCTCGTGGTTAGCTTCTTGTAAAATTGGGTTATATCAGGCGCTCTAGGTTGGAAGGAATGTTTCCTCGAATTTAGAACTCTTATAGACAACATAGTTAGTTTGTTCACTTTACAGATAGAAATGTTAGATGTGCATGGTGAAGCAAACTTATGTCCATTGATTTTTTTGAGTTTGTGTGGAATGGTTCTAGATACATGTAGTGTTTGCATAGGCTGTTTAGGGACAAAGGGATTTTGATGTGAAAAGCCTCTTATAAGGTGTAAACCTTTAGGAGGAATTTTGAAAACATCTATAAATTTCTCTAACAAATATTGCGCATAATTAGAACTATGAGGAGATGACAAAGACAAGGAAGGAGAGTACCGAATAGGGCAGGCAATATTTATTTTCAGACGGGTCAACATTATTGTTTTCACCATGTGGGGTTAGATGAGGATACCTGTTTTGTTATTTTCCTCACCTTTTTCAAATTCTTTTTTTGTTTTCATTTTTATTTGATTCTCATTAACTTCTTTGAGAGATAGAGGTTTTAATATAATCTTGTGCCCTAGGAAGTTGAAATAAATTTTATTGGTATGGCCATCATGTAAAATCTTCCTATCATATTTCCAAACCTTCCCAAAAGCACATATATGGCTTCCATTGGCACAATATCACATAAAACTTCATCTTTATATTTTCCAATGGCAAATGTTAGGAGGACTTGTTTATTGGCCATAATTTTACCCTTTTCACTAAGCCATTGTAATTTATAGGGCTGTGTATGAGAGATAGTGGGTAACTCAAACTTCTCCAGTACTCTTGTACTTGCCACATTAGCACAACTATCCCCATCTATGATCATAGAACATAACTTGTTGATAAGGCAGCGAGTGTGAAAAATATTTTCTCTTTAAGTTTCACCAAAAGGTTTTTGAATTGTTCCCAACATTCACCTTACCACCAATAAGTCACCTTCACAAGGGATTTCACACTCGTCCTCACTTGTGATTTTTGAAGAGGAAGGGGAGCTAGCTCTAGATGATTGGGAACTATGATCACTCACGACTATCCCTCTTTAACCATTATGGTTCTTTTACTTGGGCAATTAGTAGCAGTGTGCCCAAAACCTAGACATTTAAAACATTTTTTACTTGAAGTTTTAGTGGGTGATTTAGGAGTAGAAGTAGAAGGTTTATCTTTAGAAATTTTATGATGTGGGGCGGGTTCTTTTGAGAAATTGGAATGAGAATCTTGGTTTTGAAATTTGTTTTTGTCCTTCCAAGATGATTTGCAAAAGTCATCATTATGAGTATTTTTAAAAGAATTTTTCTTCAAAACTTGTTACTCAGCCTTGATGGCTAGGTGAACCAATTTTTCCAAAGAAGTATACTCATATAATTCTACAATATCTTGTATTTCTCGTCTTAATCCACTTACAAATCTAGTCATGTTTTACTCTTCACTTTTATGCATATTAATTTTAGTTAAAGTGACTTCTAAATCCTTAAAATATTCATCTACACTCCTAGATCCTTGATGAAGTTGTTGGAGTTTCAACAAGAGTTCCTTCCTATAAGAAGGAGGAACAAACCGTGTGCGCATGCATACTTTTAAATCATTCCAAGAGACCATGACTGGCCTCTTTGAACCATGCTCCTCTTGGTTTCCTCAAGCTCCACCATAAGGTTTGCCCTTTGAGGAGAGAAAGTGGCTTGGAGGATTCTCCTGATAACAAGTGAGTCATAATTGTGTACAAGAAAAAGCAAACAATTAGTTTAAAATAACAATTAATTCACTCACTCTCGTTATCACTCAGCCTTTGAGAAAAGATTAAGAAAGGTTAAGTTCACTTAAGAAATGTTCCAAATTCTAAGAGTCCCACTTGTGAGAAAGCTTCAAGTGAAAGAAGTCGAAAGTCTTATCACTCACTAAAAAAGGACTTCACAAAACTTAAGAAAAATTAAAGACAAGCAAGAAAAGATTAAAGAAAGAAAGCTAAACCAAAGCTGAATCAAGATGAAGACAAAAATTTAAACAAGAAAAACAATAAAAGTACTTTTAAGACTCAAAGAACTTACTTAGACTTTAACTATGAAGTTTTATATTTCAAAAATTGTAGCAAGAAGGATAAAATTTCACAATTATGAAAAATAATTTTCCACACAAATAGAATCCCTATTTTCAGCAATTTGAATTTTGAAATGTGAATGCACTTAACTTTTCTTTGTTATTATGGATTCAAAATTTCCATATTATTTATCATGCATATTTTTAATTCACTTTTCAATTTTCAAAAATGATCTTGGATTGGGATTCAATTCATATGAACACTTGCATTCTATGTTTGGAATTAAATCAACCACTATTCAAACAACTTCTTATTTGTTTTTAGTTCTTCAGAATTAAATTAAAATAAGCATAATGGAATTAAGACTCCTAGAACACTAAGAACAAATTGACTCAAGCAAAAAGCAAAGGCAAATTTAAATGACAAAGGAATTCAAAAGTGCAATTTAAATTTCTTAATGAATATAAAAGCTAAATTGTAAATGACAAGGAATTTTAAAGGTTGAATTGAAATAACAAGGAATTTAAAGGTTGAATTGAAATGACAAGAAATTTAAATCACTGGAAAATAAAGACATAATTGAAATGTGCTGGAATTTTAAAGCAGAAATCAACTCATAAAAAAATAAACACAAAAAAACCATGCTCTGAATACCACATAATGCGAGTTGATTTTAGGATTGCACATTTTTAGAGGTTTTTACTTGTTTTATGAGTTTTCATTTAGCAAGATATGGTGAAACTCAATGAAAATTGTCATTGAACATGAACTTAACCAACTGGTTAAATAAGTGTGAAGGTTCTCTTCAAGAGAGCAAAAAGAAAAACACAATATATGATGATAATGATCACGAAATTAAAAAGAGAAGAGTGATCAAGAAAAATGAACAACAATTGGCAGAATTGAAAGGAAAAGATAAGGAAAGAAGAAGCTTATGGAGTGGAGAATGGGAGTTGAATCACACCACT
This sequence comes from Phaseolus lunatus, assembly GCA_013389735.1. NCBI lineage: Eukaryota > Viridiplantae > Streptophyta > Magnoliopsida > Fabales > Fabaceae > Phaseolus > Phaseolus lunatus. The sequence goes on along the minus strand of CM023857.1, from coordinate 28,207,952 downwards.
TGGGAGAGATAACTCCAAGATGAGTGAGGGGTGACTCGCCACTTGAAGCAATCTCTGCTCAAGATAAGACTTGGTATAATTACCTTTTTGGTCCCTACATTTAGGGTCAATATTCAATTTACTATAGTGGTTTTTAAAAAAATCAATTTGGTCCTAAGCTGTTTTAAAAAATATACAATTTGGTCATTTCCGTTAAATTTCACTAACGACGTTAACTTTTGATGATGTGGCAACCGTGAATGGCATTGTTACGCACACATGTCTCCACATGGGATCCTTATCATCACCCTCAACCCTAAACCCTTTTTTCTCCCCTTTCTCCCAACCCTAACCATCTTCGTCCAGTGGGCACCTTCACGACAATGACTTCTTCTTCATCATTTATCATATCTTGTATCACATCCAAAAACAATTTTGATCCTCATTTTTTAACCCTCAAATTCACCCTTTCATTCTCTCTTTCTTCAATCTTCCTTCTTTGTTTTTGGTCGCAATCTGAATTTAGAATCTCCACATTGAGGGTATTCCAGAACATTATGAATTTAATTTTTGGGTATTGTAGATTCAACAAAAGGAAAGATTAAAAAAAATGGATAACAATAAAGCTCTAAGTGGCTAAAGACTCAATTGCACATCCTGTGGCAACAGTAGCGGTGCATCCTGTGGCAACAGTAGCGGTGCATCCTGTGACAGCAACAATGATGCATCCCGCGGCAACAGCAATGACACATTCCGTAGCAGAGAGATTGGCTAGAAGATGTGCGGTGGAGGAGGTGAAGGCTGAGCCAGAGAATGAGAGGATATGCGTGCGACGGAGGCGACAATGGTTGCATTGACGGTGCAAACACAATGCGGAGATGCTAGGTTGGTAGAGTGAGGGTGAAAGAGGCGAAAAGACTTAGGGTTCATAATACGTGGACTTAACACGTGGACTCCACCTATGCATTACTATCCTACCTTGTGTGCTACATCATCAAAAGTTAATGTCGTTACTGGAAATTTAACGAAAGGGACCAAATTGTGTATTTTTTAAAAAAATCTTGGGACCAAGTTGATTTTTTAAAAATCACTATGGTAAATTGAATATTAACCCTAAATGTAGAGATGAATAATGTAATTATACCATAAGACTTAGAGAGAATTGGAAAATACTTCAAGAAATCACTCTGACAGAGCTTCTTTACTCAAATTTCAATGTGATTTACAAAAGGGGAGGCACCCTATTTATGGATATGAGTACCTTGGAGAGGAAGAGAGGAAGGGTAGAGACATAAATGACTAAAAGCTTCTAGAAACTAGGTCAAATGTGAGCACTGGGGGGAGTCTTTTAGAATTTAGGTCAAAGGTGAGAACTTGGGTGATCTTCTAGAAACTAGGGTTTCTAAAAGCCTAAGCTAGCTTATTCTTCTTCTAATTGGGCCAATGTGAGCCCAATTGATTACAAATTAAACTTGTCTTAAAAAGATTAGAAGGAAAAATAATTGATACTCTGGCCCATGCCTGGTTGTTCTTCTTCTAAGGATCTTCTGATGGATGGTGGGGCACTCTGCCTCCGCTTGAGATGTTTGACCTAGCCTTGAATAACCCTTTGGGCTCGTGGTCAGCTTCTTGTAAAGTTAGGTCATACTAGTTATCGTCATTTGGTCACTCTTCTCCATGATAAACCCATACGTAGTAGTTTGGTTTAAAGCTATATTGTAGCAAATGAGCCCTCAGAGGGGAGGATTTAAGAATTTTCATACAATTACATTTGATGCAAGGACACCTTTGTTAGAATATGTGGCTTGAAAGAAGAGGGGGATGATTTGTTTTCGTAAGATTTTTGCAAAATACTGATTAAATCAACCAATTGATTAATTTGTTCAACTGGTTATAAAAATATTAACAATTATATAATCAAAATTTAAACCTGTTGATTTTAGAAATCAATTGACTATTTTATGCGCAGAACACTGAAAATAATTTATATTACAAATATCAGAGTAAGGAAGAGAGAGATCACACCAAAAGAATTATACCGGTTCGCTATTAACCAAGAGCTACATCTAGTCCTCAACACACCACTAATAATTCACTAAGCAATCAAACTAGATTACAAAAATAGCCAAGAGTTTTGATCTTGAACCCTTCAAGAACACACAACACTCTTAACAACACACAAATTTCATAAACCTAATTTGTATCTGTTTATAACACAGTATAGTAAAGTAAAAAGAATTTTGAAACACCTAGGTTTTACACAAATGATGAACAACAGAAAATATACCCCAAATCCTACTTCACACCATAGCAATGATCCAAGATTGAAATGATTCTAAAACAATTTGATTTTCTCTCTTGAAAAGTGTTATTCAATGTTGTTGTTAAATGATCAAAAAAACATCTTTATATAGACTTTCAAAAGACTGTTAAAACAGTTTGAGCATTTAATGAAATCAATTTTAAATCAATTAAAATAGTTTGAAAATCATAACAATATTATGTTAAAATCATTTAATTGATTTTTGAAACTAACTGATTGTTTTCATTTTCTAATGAAATCACCACATAAAAAACTAATTCATTTATCGAAATAACTTATTAATTTTACTTAACACAAAAGACAAAAAGAAAACAAATCATTTTTAAAAGCTTTAAAAACCTTTAACTGTTTTCAACTGGTTGATACGATAAATCAATCTGTTAAAATACTTGTTGTAGTTATCAGACTTAAACAGAAATTATTTCAACTGATTAAAATACGAATCAACTAATTAAAATTAACATAGATTTGAAAAGCAAAACATTTAAAAGAGATTAACTTCGATCATAATTGGATGCAAATTAACAATACAAAATCTACCTAACTAGACACACACACAACAACAGATCTTCATGACAAATTTGGAAATCATCAAAGCCTCTTTGTTCAACAACCTTATCCTTCCATCTTTTGTATAATAAACTTATTCCATTGTCTTTGAAACAAAATCATGAACTCCACTGATGAACTCTTGCCTAAGTCTCCTTGAAGGATCAAGCATGTCATACATCTAGCCTCAATCCATTACCAAATCTATCAGCCTAACAACCTTTCCAAGAACAATTAAAAACCTTAAACTCCCCTTTGAATTGAAGTTGAGACATATACATAAAGGATCCTTTATCTATGTACAAAATATTTAAACATTTTCAAGGTCCCTCCTACCCTAGGTGGTCACACTAACCTAAAGACCACCTAACACATGAAGCATACAAAATAAAAATTCAACAATTCATTTTTTTTAAGAAATTGAAATTTATTTAAGAGTCAGAACCATAACAAAACATTTAAACCACATATTAACAATTCATGATGTTTACACCTAAATATTTATTATTTAATCACATATACTTATTAAATAAATAAATTTACAATTTTTCGGACATTTTCAATATATGATTTTAAAACAAAAAAATAATAATTTATTTAAAATTTAGTATACAAAATTATTAGAAGAATTTTATAAAATTTAGTAATTAGATTGGTTAAAATGCATTCCACACGACTAATTACTATAGAATTAATTTCAGTAAACTAAAAGGAATATTATTTATGCAACAATTTAGTAAAAAGATAGTAGTATAATAACCTTTTGCGTGTGTTTATATTTCTTTTGTACATCATTATTAGATATTGTAGTGATGAAGATATAATGTGTATCCCAAATACCTTAGCTCAAATTTAACTTGTAATGATATTTACTACCTTAGCTTCGAATCCAACAAACTTATTTCTTTTAATATTTAAGTTCAGTTTAGAGGTATGAAGTAGAGAAACTATTTTGATGTATATTATCTTATATGTATCTATTAAAATACTATATGTTATCTCAAAATGCAATCAATGAGAAGTAATGATATTCTCTTGGCTAGTCATCTGCTAGCCATTGTAGCTTGTAGAAATGGAGTCACAAATAAGAGAGCATAAATGAACAAAATTAAAGGAACCAAAAAAAGGATATGTTACCTATGCACAAAAATTTGTGCTAGTTGAAAGTCCTCTGGGTCCTCCAATTGGAAAATTTCTCTATGTAAGGGTTCTGAGTTTATTTTGCTGTGAGAGTTAGCAAGTTAAATTCCAAAAGGAGTCACATGAGCTAAACCAAACACACAAATATGTGTGAACATATATAATTCTTTAAGAGATCTAAAGCTAATATAATACCCTCTCCCTTCAACGTCATGTTGCCAGATGCCAGATTGATGTTGTATGAAAATTATATTAAGTCATAGTATGCTTTTGTATGAGCAACTTCCAAGAAAAGTAAAATGAGACTACTGTATCAAATACTAAACCAAGAAATCACCGTAAATTTGTGCTAATAAATTTTATGCTAAACTGTAATAGATCTTATGCTTTGCTATTATATGTTGTATACAAGATTTCTTTTCTTATTTAAAATTGAATTGAGCGACTTTGAGATATTAAAAGGGCCAAATATTGAAACCATGATGAGCTAAAGTTAAGGCAGAGCTCAATGATCTAATCAATAAATTCCTGCGAACACAAATTACTAAATCAATTTTAGATGATTAGAAAACAAGATAGCATGTAAGGTACTAGAATTTTAGATTCTATATAACAAATAATAGAATTTTTTTGTGAGTTGTGAACTTCGACTAAATTACCCTTTTGCTTCTATTCAATGTTTTTTTTTTTTTTTTCTTAGTCTTGTGTTTTTTACTCTCAATATTTGTATCTTTCACCAAAACAAAGTAAACCAGATAAGAGCTATTATTGATATGTAAATTATCGACATGAAATTTGAGGTAGTTATTTTAAGTATTATTAATTTTATTTGGTAAAAAAATTTTAATTTAATTAATGTTATAATTAATTATTTTTACTAATTATAACACCTAACACAATCAATATGTTGCTCGCAATATAGCTGAATGCTATGTTCATCCTCTGAATGTTGTGTATAGGTTGTTGCACACTCGTAGAAGCATTTATCCCCTGCAGGTTGGTGGTGATGCAGGAGCAATGTTATTTAACATGTAAGTGGTTGGAAGTCTTTTTATGTGGGCTGTGTTATTCTGTTTATGTAGCTTCTTATGTGTATGAGGGTGCTGTCTAATTCGGCGAAAAAAAGGAGATTTGGGTGCTTGTAATTGCTGTAGAAAGGGTTTAGGGTTTAGGGTAATGGAGTGCAAAGTTGAAGGGGGTGGTGTGGGAGGTAAGGAAGGCTGATCAATGTATGCATGCGAGAACCTAGAGACCATAACGGGCATTGTGAACTAGTTGGCTAGGAGATTCTGCAGAGCGGTTTGCATTGTTGTAAACAGGTAGTCATTAGGAGCCAGGGTGGTGTTTTTACAAAGGAAAGGGAGTTTTTTGGTGTTATGGTTGTGATTTTGTGGTGCTGCATATGCATTACTGCAGTGAGTGGCATGTGAGGCCAATGTTTTTCTGCAATGTGAATTAGTTGTGAGAGCACCCCATTTGTAAGTGCTGTTCTAATCCATGTTTCAAAAGAAGAAGCTGAACTAGGCTGAAGGAATTAAAGGTGATGTTGAATCTGACGTTAACTGCATGAGCTCTGAAGGAAATGTTTTGTAAAGGATTGTGTTGGCAGCAATTGGAGGTCAAGCATTGCTTAAGATGGTGGTGTAGGAGCTATTATGTCTTCTAGTCCGTGAATCCTTGAGGAATCAGGAATCACTAATAGAAGTGTGATGATGCCAGCCACAGCTGGTCTTGTAACCATGGTTATCAAACTCGCGAGTCAACTCGTTGACTCGTCCGAGTTTGCATTTCCACATACCCTTACCGAGTTAACTCGGTAACAAACTCGTTTTTTGAGCAAACTCGATGAAATTGGAGTAAATTCGGTGAGATCGGAGTGAACTCGCGATTCCGGTCCGATTTGGCGAGTTTAACCGGATTCTTTTTAAACTCAAAACGGTGTCGCTGTGAAGAGGAAAAATTAAATGAAAACTGAACTTAGGATTTCATTTTTGTGCCATTGCCATTTGCGTCTTTTGTGCGTCTTTGTCTGGGAGTGCGGCGGTTGTGGCGATCGAGCGGAGCGGTCACGCGGTGGTCGCGGGTTGCAGGTAGTTCGTGCAGTGGTCGCGGGTTGCAGGTGATTCGTGTGGTGGCTGCGGTGGTCGCGGGTGTGTGGTGGCTGCGGTGGTCGCGGGTGTGTGGTGGCTGCAGTGGTCGCGGGGTGTGCTGTTCATCATATAAGGTTAGAGAAGGGTGGTGTGAAATTAGGGTTGAATTGTTATGTAGAGTGATTTAGGGGATTAGGGTTAGGGTTCTGTTTTTTTATTGGGCTTTTTATTGTTTTTTTATTGGGCTGTCGCAGAATAGAATAGAAGATGGACTTCAAATTCATTATTTTTCTATTTAATTAAGCTGAAGATGAAGATAAAGATGATGGAGGAGATGATATCATTACAGAGTTGGACATAAAAATTTAACATTTGTCTATTTTTAATTATTTAATTTCTATGATTTGAATAATTTAATTTTTATAGTATTTGTATGAATAATTTTTTTAATTAAGACTTTAAAGTTATATAGTTTTTATTTAGGACTAAATATAATTATTCACTATTAAATTTTTCTTTTAATATAAAAGTAAACTCTTACGAGTTTACGAGTCGAGTCTACGGAGCTCTCACGAGTCTACATAGACTCTCGAGTTTGACAACCTTGCTTGTAACTGTTGTAGTTGGTGTAGAAGGTTAGAGTAAGCTTTTTTTGGTTGTAAGGGAGGAATGTATTTAAAGTTTAATCTTATAGGGCGAAGGCCTCTTACACTTCTACATGGGTTCTGAAGTATCGTGTTTATTTTATTATATTTTTTTGTTGAGAAAAAAAAATTGCTGCTCAGTATAAGAATTATGTAATTTATATATAGAATAAAATGTAGCAGAATGTTAGATATTAATAATATTTCAATTTTAATTTCATAAATTTAAATAATAAATAAATATATATTTATCTTTATATAAAAAAAATTCAAACTTATTTAAATAAAAAGTATTAAACCAATATTCTTAACCGTACGTGTGAATATTTATATTTATAACTGTTATATTATCATCGAAATTATTTTTTCAATCTATAAATACTAGATACTGCAAAAAGTAAGAAAAATAAACCTATTTCTTTGAATATTTAAGTTCAGTTAAAGGTCTGAAGTAGAGAAACTGTTCAATGGGCAAACTAAACCAAGTTGTTTACACTTTCCTATCAAAGTATAATAAAACCAAGAAAAACGTATCTGGTTGACAATAACGTGAAAAGGAAAAGTCAGCCTATGGATACACCAATTGCTTGTTAGAAAAGTTAATGACAATCATGTCAATATATAACACAATTTCTTTGAAAAGCATTGTAATTAAAATAATTAAAAAACACATTACTTAGAATAAGAGACAGATAAATTAACTTTGTAATTTCTCCCTCACATAGAAGCATTGTTCCACTGACAAACTAAGGGCCCCTTGTACCTAGACATCTCACACTCACTTGCACTTTCAATTTCAAATGATAAAGTTGTCGGCCAAAATTTATGGCATGCATATTTTCTGGCCTAATACATCAAATGAAGCTAAAAAAAATCCTTTACAAGACTAATTACTTCTCTTAAGTGTAATTGATAAGTAAGAATAAGATGTTTCCAAGATGTCAGACATAAACCAAACTTGCTCCCTCACGTGTTAGAGAAAAATCATTGGAGAAAGAACTGTTTTATCAACCATGCTATATTTTGACTACCCATGTTCCCATTGGAGAAAGAAGAGTGAATTAGATCTAAGGCTCTTCCCTTTTGTTTTGGACAATTTCAACTAATGTCCCTTTCTTCTCTAAATTTCCTTATTTATTCTTTGTGCTTAACTAACTCTGACCATAGGGAGTGAAACACTCTTCTAATAACTCTATCTTTTGCTTCTCTTTTATGTTTCCTATATAAACCCTCTGCATCAGCATCATAACCAACATGGTGCCTGGATTTTGAATGAGAAAAAACCTAAACAAGGGTGAAGGACATTGATATTTTTAAAGAGCCTCTCGTAAAGTGTGATTGCTTCTTCTAAAATATTCTGAAGCATATAGACACTCAGGTTTTCCTCTATAAGGAAGGGTAAGGAAAACTGAGAACTCGTCCATTGATTCAAATGACTCCACCATCAAATTAAGAGGTTAGACATGAAACTTAAAGAACATTATGTCCATTTAATAACCTGTTTCTATACAAAAAAATAATGTGGAAGAGATAAATAAATAGAAGAAAAAAAAATGAAAGTGGAACCAATATGCATCAATAACTTCTCAACCAATTTGCATCAAAACATTTTTGATGCAATCCTAGCTTGCATTGTTATGAGTCTTTTGTTTTGTATTTTGGGATGCAAAATTTGGTGGGACTGGGTGGCTAAAATGAGTGAAAGAAACTGTGAAGTATTAGTGTATGGAGAATGATAATGAAGCTTAACAGAGGTTAGGCCAACTCCTAAGAGATTTTTTGCTAAAACACTTAGAAATAAGGCTAGCAAAGAGTTAGCTAAAAGACTAGTTGAGGCTGAAATTTTGGCAGCAATTCAATAGTCTATTCAAAGCTAATTTACAAGTGGACTAACACTTGAATTTATAGTGCTATGGGCAGCCAAGATGCAAGCTTTAACCATGAAAACTCTCCACTCATAGAAGGATAAGTGGTTCTCTCTAATTGGAGCAAATCCTCTCAAATTAGAGGTTGACAAGTGTCCTCCTCTAATTGGAGAGAATCCTCTCCATTTCCATGAAGACAAATTTCCTTTTGGCATTGGTGGGAATCATCTCCACTAAGGAGATGACATGTGGACCTTCATGTCTTCCTTGCCACGTCATGCTTTCTATTTGCACTCTAGTAATTTATTTGTGCACCCTAGATGATCCAGAGTTGCATTGGGTCCAAGGAGGCCCAATTGTAACTCTAGCTAGACTTTTTCCTTTTCTATTTACACCCTACTCTAATTGGCCCAATACATGGCCCATTAAAATTGGCCCAAAACATAGCCCCAGGAAATGAACTAAATACAAGTCCAAAATAGAACCTATACTGCTTTATACAATGTTTATAAAACTAGAGAAAATGAATGAGCAGACAACAATTAATTCTCCCTGATATGAGAGTCTTATGAGCTCCTTTTTCTGCTTTTAATCTTCTTAGCCAAATGTTTGGAGGGTGGATGGATTTTCATCAATCTTTGAACGAAATTAAACACAAACCAAAACCATAATAAAACCTCAAAGCAAAACCAATAGTAGATTAAAAAAAAATGAAGGATAAAAACTCACCAAACATAACCCTTCCTCCTAAACTAGCCTTTCAGTCACCACCACCGACAATGCTCTCAATCAACTCAACTTCTACAAGACAAAAAATCAAATCCCACATTTCAACACATAAAATCATCAACAACATTTGAAAACACCACCACTACCTCTCCCTTCCAAGATTCGTGTTCGTCTTCCACTATTTCTACTTCACCACCCCACTTTGAAAGCAATGAACCTACTACACACCAATGAAGGCACCAAGGATGAAAATTAGAGAATGAAATGAGAGAGAGAGACATTGAATGAAAGGGAGACCAAAATTTCCTAACTGTGAAGAGACCAACTACGAAAAAGAAAACAGAAAATGAGAGCGAAAGCGAAATGAGATAGTGAGTGCAAGGGGTAGTGAAATGAGACAATGACTACGAGGATGAGTAAAAATTTACACAACACAAAGTCTGCTCATCCCTGCTCTAGAGTATGCTCATCCCTAGCCAAAGTCTTCAAATGTTGGTTTGGCTTGCGTTCGTGTCAGCCACACTTTAGTGCATGTCATTTTTGCAGCAATTTCTAGACGTTATAACACTCTAATAGCGTCTACCATTGCCCGACACTTAAATTTGGTTTCTAAATCAATGTTTCCTTGTAGTGTATGTATTAGCTCAAAAGGTTTACAAGCATGAGAAGAACTATAAGGAAAAATGTAACTTTTATTATTTGGCAAGATGACAAGCATTATAGCCAATAGTCTCAGTATTATGTCTGTAGGGATTTTTTGTTTCATGGTGGCCAATATTTGATCATATGAATGTCCTAATCATGTATTCCAAAGATTTTTTGTTTACAATATCGAGCGAAAAAAGTGGTATTAACAAAATGTGTTGAACTGTTAAAAACATAGAGGCCAACACTAGCATCAATTATATCAATCTTCTCTTTGGTTTTCAGATCCTAAATCACACAAGAATTAGGAGTAAAAAGAATCTTAAAGTTAATGGAAGAAACTAATTTGGAGATAGAGATCAACTTATATGTAGAAGTGGGAATAAATAAAACATCTTTTAGCAGAAAAGTATGCCTGAACTTAACTAGATCAATATGAGTGGCAGTAACCTTTGTCAAATTAGGAAGACTAACAATTATGAGATTAGTTTGTTTATATGACAAGAAATTGGAAAGAGAGGAAGAAACATGGTTAGTAGCACCAAAACCAAAAAAAAATAATCCATGTTGTTATATCTTTTACTTTGAAAGAATTGATTATAGAGAAAGAGATTTACTTTTATGTGTGAAACTAAAAATGATGGAACCAATTTGATTAGCTTCTGACGTTCCACTAGTGTTATCATTGTTTCATTGATGAATTAATGTTATTAAAGCCTAATATTGTTGTGTCAAACACATATCTTGATCTTCAGAGGTAAAATGTTGGATAGTATGATATTTTGTATCTTGCTTTGTATCCAAACTCTTGACATAGTTACTTTTTCTATTGTAGTATGTTCGGTTGGAAAATCATGCTTCTTGTAGAACACTTCAATAGTGTGGTCATTATTACAACAATGATACAAATCTTTTTATTTGATGAATTCTTGTAGTTCTTGTGTTTCATAATTTGAAAGAAATTCATTTTCCTATAACAAATGGATTCAGTGTGATCTACTCTTCCATAGTGAGTGTGGGACATGAGAGCAGTGACAACATTAATATTGGTTTCCAAATTAGTAAGAAAGTTGTTGCCCATAATTTGTTGTTCCTGTTGAGCTACATAAGAAACCTTACTGACAGAAGAAATATGATCCATTAAAAGAACATGTGATCTAACATTATTGTATTGATAATTCAAAACCCCTTAGAAAATGCACAATATGATCTTCACATTTTCATTGTGTAATCAAAGATATAACACCACATAAGCATATTGTGGTAGAACTACAAGTGGGATCAAGACTAGAATTTTCAAGCTCATCCCGTATAACTCTTAATTTGGTAAAACAAATCTATGGCCATGAGATCTCCATTCTTTAAGGATGAAGCATCCATCTATAGTTCTAAGATTCTCAAGAAGATCACCTTGAAAAAAATCTAGATTTCAAATCATTCCAAGTTTCTCCTATTTATTGATCCACAAAATTTTTTGTCGTATGGGAGGAGACACTAATTGGACAAGCCAAGAAACCAACATGTTGTTACAACGTTTTCATGCTTGATAAGATGCATCTTCCTTCACATGTTCAACAATAGTGTCATCAATAAACTAGACTTGTTCTAGAGACTTAAAAGTAATAATCATGGACTTACTCAATGAATAAAAATTGTTTGAATCAAGAACATGAAAAACAAGAGGTGTAGCAAGGTTTTCACTTGGATAAAGGTATAAAAAACTATTAATAGAAAAAAATTGTGCATACTCTCATTCATAGTGAAAATAAAGAAAATAGAAAGAAGTAAAAAACAAAAAAGAACATAAAAAGAAGATCGTAGATATGCAATAAAGCTCTTTAGAAGAAGAGCTTTGATACCATCTTAATTTGTAGCTACAATTGTTATTCCATTACAATGTGTTGGTAATCATAAGTGCAAAAGGATTGTTGCTACTAATATAGGTGTTTCACATTTTTGCAGCTAAGGAAAACAATGCTAGTGATGCCAAATCTAGCATTTGGTCCCATGTGATGAGAACAAGTCTGTTTTAATAATTTGGTGTTCTATTTTTGGGAACTTTATATGTTGTACAAGCCTTTTCTTGGTTCTTAAGGTTAAGTAGACATTTATAGATTTGTATTTTGAGTTGCTATGATGCGGGGTTAAGTTGGGTTATGTTGTTCTGGAGGAAATTAGTCTCCTTTTTATATAAGAGTTGGAGCATCCCTTAAATGTTCCAGTTAATTCAATTTATTTTTTGCTGATAAAAAAAACATAAGTGAATAGATGAGGAAAATTGATGAGAGCAAAACTACAGACTTGATGAAATGAAAGAAAAAAGCATCCTCGTGTCTTTGCAGTGATTATTGAAGAAATCCATGTGGACCAAGGCATATTACATTCTTATCCTTTTGAAAAGCATCAAAGATTCGTCTTCCAGCCATGCACAGTATAGGTGGTAATCTATGGTGGTATGTGGTCGTCTGCAACGGTGGTGCATTCTTCAACTCAGGTACACAATGAACATTGAAAATTGATTTTGACAATCGAGAATCGATTCTCAGACACATTTTTATTGGACAATCAATGTTCGAGTTATACTATAATCGATTTTTGATATTATTTGTGAAAGATAATTGATTATTTGCATGCAAATCGATTATTCCTGCATTTTTTTGCTTAAATCGATTTTCTGCCACCATAATCAATGTTTCTTGTGATTTGCATGTATGTTGTGACTTGATTTATGTATATATGCAAAGTTTTTATTTATTTGTGTATATATGCAATGATTTTGAATAATTTAAAAATTTTATTTCTTTTATATTTATTTTAAATATGACATTAAAAAATTTAACATTTGTATTTATTTATAATTTTAAATACTTTAGGAATTTATTTATTTTAGATTTTTATTGAATAGGACATTAAATCCTTTAGAATTTACATTTATTTATAATTTTAAATAATTTAGGAATCTTAGTTATTTCAAATTTTTATTCAAATATGACATTAAAAAAATTAGATTTATATTTATTTAGGATTTTCAATAATTTAGAATTTTTTTTATTTTCATTTTTTTTTAAAACTATGACATTAAATAATTTAGGATTTGTATTTATTTATGATTTTAAATAAGTTTGGAATTTATTTATTTTAGATTTTTATTTAAATAGAAAATTAAATAATTAAGATTTGTATTTATTTAGAATTTTGAATAATTTTTTAATTTTATTTTTTTCAAATTTTTATTTAAATAGGACACTAAATCATTTAGGATTTATATTTATTTATGATTTTGATTAATTTAGGAATTTCATTTATTTCAGATTTTTATTCAAAAATGAAATTAAATAATTTAGATTTATATTTATCTAAGGTTTTCAATAATTTAGGAATTTTTTTTATTTTGGATTTTTTTAAAATATGATATTAAATAATTTAAGATTTGTATTTATTTATGATTTTAAAAAAATTTGGAATATTTATTTTATATTTTTATTTAAATAGAACATTAAATATTTTAGATTTGTATTTATTTGAAATTTTGAATAATTTTTTAATTTTATTTATTTCAGATTTTTATTTAAATAGGACACTAAATCATTTAGGATTTATATTTATATATGATTTTGAATTTAGAAATTTTATTTAGTTCATATTTTTATTAAAATATTGCATTAAATAATTTAGATTTGTGTTTATTTATAATTTTTAATAATTTAAGAATTTGTTTATTTCAAATTTATTTTAATTAGGACAATAAATAATTTATATTTTATTCATTTATTTAAGATTTTGAATAATTTAGGAATTTTTTTTATTTTATATTTTTATTTAAATAGGACATTAAATAATTTAGATTTTTATTTATTTATAATTTTAAATAATTTTGAAATTTTTTATTTCGTATTTTTATTTAAATAGGGTATTAAATAATTTAGGGTTTTTTTCATGATTTTGAATAATTTAAGAATTTTATTTATTTCAGATTTTTATTCAAATAGGATGTTAAAGTATTTAAAATTTGTATTTATTTATGATTTTGAATAATTTAATAATTTTATATATGTCAGATTTTTATTTAAACATGATAATAATTAGTTTAGGATTTATATTTATTTATGATTTTTAATAATTTAAAATTTTATTTTATTTGAATTTTTTAAATATGAAATTAAATTATTTGGATTTGTATTTATATAAAATTTTAAATAATTTTAAATTTTTATTTATTTAATATTTTATTTTAATACTGATATTAAATAAGTTATTGTACCTATATAAGATTTTAAATACGTTAAAAATTTTATTTATTTCATATTTTATTGAAATACTAATATTAAATAATTTAGATTCGTATTTATTTAGAATTTTGAATAATTTAATAATTTTTTTATTTTATATTTTTATTTAAGTATAATAATAAATAATTTAAGATTTATATTTATTAATTTTTTTAATAATTTAGAAAATTTTTATTTATGGAAAATATATTTTTAGATAAATTTTAATTTTAATTTGTTTATACTTAAAACAATTTAATCATATTTTATTTTAATTTAATATTATTCGTAAGCATAAATTTATAATTTACATCTTTATTTGTTTTAAAAAATATTTTATCAATTACACCTATCATATCATTCACCAATTTTTATAAAATTTTCTATCTTTTCTAATATATTTTTTAATTCAAATAATCTTAATTTTCATTCACTTTCACCTTAAATTTTCTGAAATTCACTTCCTTAAATCTATTATAAAATACAAACAAATCATAGGTACTAGTATAAAACGCTTTTTAAAAAGAATAATTATGTAAAATTATGCAGAAAATTAAAATTCTAAGCATTCTAAGAAGTATCACCACTGGTAGTTTAGAAAGATTAGAATTTAAAGCATCTATTAGGCAAGGAACTCAAACATGTGAGGACTCATTAACATTAAAGGAGTAATATTTGAGATTTCCAAATTTTTAATGACTCTTCATCAAGCAATCTCTTGAAGTCTTCATTTTTTCTATTTTTTTAAAAAAACAAATAATTTTCCCTATTAAAAAAGGAAAATAATTATTCTAAAATAAGTTCATTTTAGTTGGTTTAAGTGATTATAAACACTTTTAGTATTCAAGTTCAATTCTAAAAAAAAAAAAACATTTATTTATTTATATCATTTTGATATCATTCTCAAAGTAAATTAAACCATTTGTATAGTAAAATCTCCATAAAATGAATTAAGATTTATGTTTATATTCTTTTAATTTTGCATAATTTTAGTTTTGATTCTCAAAATTTTTTAAAAAATCTCAGCAATAAAGTATCATTTTAATCTTTAAACTTTAAATTTGTGAGATTAAAATTAGCTTTTAAACTAATTTTTTTTTTCTATTTTAGAAGACTAAAAATTAAATTTTTACTTTGAAAATCAAAACCATGCTTATACCAAATTAATCCAACTCCTGAAAACACAATTAAAGAAGTAAATTATTATAGCAAGTTTCTCATTATTCACATGATTAAAAGTTACAGAAGCATTCTAGTTGTGAAAATAGGAAGCAGCTTGAGCCATGAGGCTTTTGCTTACATCTGATATGTAACTTGCTGCAACCAATATGAGAACCATGACAAGCATGAATTTTAGGGCAACATCTCTAGTTGTTTCCTGTGGTAACCTCTTATCATCTTCTTCAAACTGGTATTCTGCATGATCTGTCATATGATTTTCTTCTGATATTTCCCTCTCTCCTTTTCTGTTATTTCCCCTTTTCTCTTCCTTCATTTCTTGCTCCTCTTGAAGAATCAGAGGGCTTTTCTTCGGCATCACCACCGAAAGAATGCTCTGCATCATATTGCCATGAATTGCATCGTCGTTGCAATATGATGGGATTTCGAATTCTTTCTTGAAACGTTTCCATCTGTTTCCTTCCAAAGGACGCTCCCCAGATATTATCAGCAAACCGACATGGTTTATCTGAATTCGTATTTGGTCTCTCTTAAAACCTGAAAACAACTTTTTCTTCTATGATTCTTACATAACTTTTTCTAAAGCTTGCATTTCTATAAATTAACTCCGTTTTATTATTTTAATTATCATAATATGGGGTGAATTTAGTTTCTTCATCAGTCTTGTATATTATGTATTTGACACGTATATGTTGACCTACCTTAATGTGTTATTTTTTACATCAACAAAAAAATGTGTTAAAAATTTGTACCAAGAGTGACCAACGAACCAAAAGAATATGATAAAAATATTTTGAGGATCCTATTTGCGCAATCAAAACCTAAAGATCAAATAATGGTAAGTGTTCTTTAAAATAAAAAATTTCTGAAATAATTAATTATTTAAGAAATAGATAGGATTTATTTATAAAAACATAAAAGAAAACTTAAATATATTTATTTTATCAAGAAATATTTAAAATAAAAAATAAATTCACCCATTATAATAATTAAACTTAATTTTTAATTAATTCTTTTTATGATATTTGAAGTAAAATGAATTTTAGTCCCCTAAATTTTAAAAATAAGGATTTATTAGTCTGCCATATTTTTTAAAAAAAAATCTAGACCCTTCAAAATTATTATTTAGATGTTTTAAAAAGTAATTGGATTCTCTTAAATTAGTGCTTTCACTATGGATTTTTTAAAATTTGATGGATTAAAATGGTTATTTTTAAAATTTGGAAAATTAAAATCGGATTTGCATAATTCAGGCGATAAAACATAATTAAACATAACTTGAATACTAGTGAAGTGAAGATTCAACAAAAATGCTTTTTATGAAGAGATGAAGCTATTGAAAAGCATGCTATTTAATTATTCTGCAAATGCGAAGTTGAGATATTTGGAGAAATGCAATGGAACATGCCTGGAAGATGAAGTTCAAGGGTGTCACGACCCTCTTCTCTACGCCACACAAACAAAGGATCAAAATCTTCATAAGACCTATTGGTATGTGCATGCTTGGGAATTTCCATCAATTCCAGAAGTTTGCTGTGTGAGATACTTTTAGGTTGAAGATGAACCAAATAATATAGTTTGTTTTACGTATAAAACATATGAAGAAGAGAAGAGGCTTGTAAGGTAAAAAGGGCTTCAGCGTTTTCTTTTTGGGTTGGTGTTGAACTAGAATTATCCCTTGTTAACCTTGCCAAGTCTCGTCACCCCGAGGGTTAGTAATTTCTAGGGTTTCTGTTTATAGGAATAAGATCATTCATTCATGTTATTCTATTCGTGATAACAAAGCATGCAAATGATATACGAGGAAGCAAACCATGAGAATTAATGAATATTTTCTACAAATAAAAAAGGTTCCATGTACTATGAAATTCTAAACGAGAGGAAGCAACTGAAAACTAACTTTTATTCAAAGCAAAAATTGTGGTACGAAGTCAACCAATATTCAGTACTGCCATATTAATTCTTCTTTTTTTATTTTTTAAATTTAGTTTTAGGTGATGTATGAACAATAAGCTAATGGTTTTTCTATCACTTTTGTGAGTAAAAAACAACAATGACATGGTGGTTCGAATCCCACCCGTTCACCTATATAAACACCAATAGCAATACCTAATAATATGCATGTTTTTTTTCTTTTAAGCTTTTGGGCTGCATGTGGTTCTCGAGCCCAGTTTTCTTTTTGCACCTCTCATATATATATATATATATATATATATATATATATATATATATATATATATATATATATATATATATATATATATATATATATATATATATATATATATATATATATTGTTTTTACTTGTACTTTCAGATTGACACAGAAATAATATGCTTAATTTTTCTCTTTCTTCTTCTTCATCTCTATCTTCGCCCCTTCATGTTTTTGTTCTAGGGTTCTTAATTCTCTTTTTGGTTTCTCTTGTTTTTTCTGTTGTGGCTTTGTTCACTCTTCACTGTGTTGAGGTCCAAGCTTTGCGTAGAAGCTTCAATGTGCATCACCTTCGGTCCATTACAAAGGAAGTGCCACTATTACTCTTTATCTTTTTCAATATGGTATCAGAGCTCTTCGTTTGAAGAGCTTTGTTGTGCTCTCTAATATCTTCTTTGTTTCTTGTTTTGTTTCTTGGCTCATTTTGTTCTTGATTTTTTTTTTGTTCATCCCCTTTCTTTATTTATTATCCTTTGCTCTTGAGATTCTAATCTTAATATTTTTTACAAATATGACAGAAGAACAATCTGATCAGACTTATCTATCTTTGTACCTTAATGAGAATCCTGCAACCTCCTTGGTATCACCAATTCTTGATTTAATAAATTATCACTCTTGGAGTAGATCAGTCATGACAACTCTGAATGTGAAAAACAAGATAGAATTTGTTCTCAGCACACATCCCTACCCAACAAAGGATCACTCTACTTTCGTAGTGTGGAATCGTTGTAATAACATGGTGGTGTCATGGTTAGTACACTCTGTCTCTATTTTGATTAGGCAAAGTATCATTTGGATGGATTTAGCTTTTGATATACAGAATGACCTAAAAACTAGATACTCTCAAGAAAATCTTTCTAGAATTTTTTATCTACAAAATGGAAGTTGCTACCCTAAGTCAGGGAGATCAATTTGTTACCGATTATTTTACTAAGCTTCGTATTATCTGGGATGAAATTGAAAATTTTAGACCTAACCCCACTTGTACCTATAAAACAAAATGTTCTTGTTATTGTCTTGTTGTGACTCTTATTAATCAGAGAAAGCTTGAGGATCAGGCAATGCAATTCCTCCATAGGTTAAATGAGAAACATCACAACATCAAGTCTCATGTTCTTTTGATAGAGCCCATTCGTACCATACCAAAGATTTTTTTGTCGTCATTTGGTCAGTAATACATTAGTTACCAATATTAACAGTGTTGTTTGTTAGAGTTAAGCAGGGTCTGAAGATCAAGAGGGGAGGGGTGAATTGATCTTTTAAAAATTTTTGCAACAGGAACTGACTTCTGTATAACAGAGATTAAAAGAACAGATTGATTTCAAATAAAACAGATTTATTTTTCCAAATCACCTTCTTACAATCAGAACTTAATCAAACAAGATTTTATACAATTAGAAGGAACAGCAGAATACACTTGTTCAGATATTTGCAAGAAGGTTTCAACCAAGAGAAGAACAGTTCTTATTAAACCCAGAATTAACAGATTCAATTTCAAATGAACAGATTTATTTTGGACAGTTATCAATTCAAATTCCAAAAATAAATGCAAGAAAGGAGAGAAGATTGCACACAAGTTTTTATACTGGTTCACTCATCAAGAGCTACATCCAGTTCACCTTACACCAAGGTGGAATTCACTAAACACATACAACAATTACAGCATATACAGCAGTTCTTGAAACCTACAAGAACACTCACATACAAGGCTGAAAAACACGTATTTCAGCACACCTTGCACTCCAAGAAACCCTATCAAGAAGTGACTAACACTTCCACCTTTACAACAAATGAGAAAGAAAAAAATACACCTGAAAAGAAGATGCAAGAACTCCAACCAGTAGTTCAATCTGCTGCAAAAACTGCACCAGCACCTTCACAAAGCACAAGGTTTTCCTAGAACAAGCACACTTGAAATTCCTTTTGAAAACCTTTCACAAAAGCCTTTGAATTCTTCTTCTCACTCAGAAACTGATTGAAACGTGATTGCACTGTGTATTTTGTGTGAGAGAAGTCTTCTATATTTAAAGAAACCAGTTTCTAACCACTTTTCAAAAAACAGTTTGAAAAACAGTTAAGAATAACAGAACCAAAATAAATCTATTTATTATCCAGGAAACAGATTTATTTTTGTCCAGTATTCAGACTTTTTGAGAAAACTTTAAACAGCATTTTTGAAAACTTTAAACACTCCTTGTGTTTGGTTTAAGCTTGCTTTAGGCAACTAGAACAGAATGACCGATGACCGACCGGTGCCACATTACATTCCAATTGACCGATGACCGATCGTACAACATTACTTTCTCAAAGACCGATGACCGATCGTGCCTCATTACTTCCTCCAATGACCAACGACCGATTGGTTCCTCATACTTCCCCAATGACCGACGACCGATTGGTTCCTCATTGCTTCCTTCAATGACCGACGACCGATTGGTTCCTCATTACTTCCTTCAATGACCGACGACCGATTGGTTCCTCATACTTCCCCAATGACCGACGACCGATTGATTCCTCATTACTTCCCGCAATGACCGATTACAGATCGGTGCCTCATCACTTCCTCACCTCCTAAGCCTAAACCAAAATTCACTTAAATCCTTTTACAAAACTATAAAGTACCGAAGCAATTTTCTTCATCAAACACACTTTAAGCCAAGGTTGGGAAGAAGCTTCCTTCAGCTTCAACAATCTCCCCCTGTTTGATGGAGACAAATCCCCATAGCTCGATTGCTTTGAAGAAAGATCAATACCTGTACAAAGCTTGATTCCACAATACACAGATTTAAAGTGAATGTTGAATAAGAGAAGAGTAGAGAATATATATACCTCCCTATACCACTGCAGCTTATACCTCCCTATACCACTGCAGCTTATAAGATCAGCTATTTTTCTCCCCCTTTGGATTCATCAAACAGCATGGAAGCAAATAAAAACAGAAGCATATAATAGCCATACATGATAGTTCATAAAGTCCTTAAGAGGGGAATACATTCCAGAATAGAGATGAAAATATAATGTCCAGAAACAGGCACCAAAACACAGAAATAAAAGGATAATGTTCAACAGACATAAGAAGACAATATTGGGAAGAAAGAAAACTATTCCCTGTAGTAAAGCTCAGCCAGTTGTTCCTGTACTCCCTCGAGTTGATAATCTAGATGCTGGAACCTGGCTTGAGTCATCTCAAAGTAGGCTTTCTGGTCTTCTGAAAGATTGTCAAGTCGATGCAGTACTTGCCTTTCAAAACTAGGCAAAGGTTCACCTCTGAATTCGGGAGAATGATATGCAACCAGTGCATTGTGTGCTGTAGCATCCAAGTCATCATGATTCGGTTGATGATCAGCATGAACATTGTCATCTTCCATAGGAATAGCAGCTTCTTCATCATCATTGTTGTTGTGGTTGGACGTACCATGTTCCATTCTAGGACCTGTTGTCCTTTTAAAAACCCACTCTTCACCTTCCTTGAGGAATCCCATCTTCATGAGCGTAGAGTTGTCGATTTCACTAATTGCTTTGATTGGCTCGTTTCTCTCATTAGTAGTGTCAATCTCAAAACAATCGATTAATTTTGAAATGAAAATTGCATAGGGAAATCTGTAATCAGATAGCCTCTTGGATTTGAGCATATGCTCTGTCATTACACAAACCCAATTTATTTTTATGCGATGCATGAGACAGTAGAGTAAAATGAGGTCTTCCTCATGTAATGTAGCATGATTACTTCCCCTAGGTGTCAGTTGCCATGCAATAACATAGGCTAGAAACCTAGGAGTTAGGTTCAGATTACCTGCATGAAACCTGTTTATGTGTTGATTCTTATCTCTCATGCAGCTTGTGTAGAACTGAATTTTATTGAATTCTTGAATCATGGTTGTGTTCCCCTTTCCCACCTTGAGGCCTGAATACTTGATTCCAGCGATGTTGCTCCAAACTTCACTTGTTATTTTTATTTGGACACCTTTTACGTGGGAAATTAAATTTTTCCCATCAAGGATCAGATTGGTATAGAATACCTTCACTAGATCTGGATAGATGTTGCCAGTCATTTCAAGAAATGGCTTCAATCTCTGATGCTTGAGAAGTGCTTTGGGTTCAGTCAGCTTTTCACTCTTCATCCATGAAAACTCGAGGATCTTTGGCACATTTACCTGTTTCCTACTTATCTCATGTAAGTAAGTGGTCATGGCTTCAGCATCACCATCGAACCATTTCTCTAAAATACCTTGAGTGTTATTCTTCTGCTCACGGGATTTCTTCCTTTTGTATATCAATGATGCCATTTCTGAAACCTGTTCCTCTTTATCAAAAGAAAACTGAGAGATTGCAAGCAGAAGTTGAATGTGTGAACTACAGGTTTTGAATACCATTATTTATAGAATCAAACAGATTGTATTAATGCTTAGCAGAGTTGGAGTGTTAAGAAGAAACAAATCAAAAACACAGAGTCAGTACAGATTTTATTCCTGCAGCAGTTTCAGTTTTTGGAAAGAGGCAAAATCATTTTGAAAAAGTGTTTTAGCTTTTAGTGAGAAATAGCTTTCCATACAGTTAGTCAGACCAGTTTGAATATCCAGACAGAACAACCATAAACCTGCTGGTCAAAGCAATAAAGCAGTTAAGGTGCATGTATAATTTCTCTTTCCTAGTTATGTATATTTTAGGCACAGAAATAAACAGATTAACCAGAGAAATAACATGTTATAGATTTAAAATATCACTGCAGTGAACAGTTTAAGCTGATAATGCCCAATTCGTTTAACAAGAAATAAAACCTATCTTTAGCCAGAGGTTTTGTAAACAGATCAGCCAATTGAAACTCAGTACTAATGAATTTAATATCACAAATACCATTAGCTATATTTTCTCTTAAGAAATGATGTCTAATCTCTATGTGCTTTGTTCTTGAATGTAACACAGGATTTTTAGACAGGTTTATGGCACTGGTATTATCACAATTAATAGGTATCTTGTTTAACAGTATTCCATAGTCACTTAGCTGTTGCCTTAGCCATAATGTTTGAGCACAGCAGCTTCCAGCAGCAATGTATTCTGCTTCTGCTGTAGAGAGGGCAACACAAGCTTGTTTCTTGCAATGCCAAGAAATCAGGCTTGATCCTAGCATGTGACATGTTCCACTAGTGCTCTTTCTGTCAACCTTGCACCCTGCAAAATCAGAATCTGAAAAACAGTTTAAGTATAAGGAAACATGGTTAGGATACCATAGTCCAACAGATTTTGTCCCTTGCAAGTATTTCAGAATTCTCTTGACTGCATTGTAGTGAGATTCCCTTGGATCAGATTGATATCTGGCACATAGGCATACAGCAAACATAATATCAGGTCTGCTGGCAGTTAAGTACAGCAGGGATCCAATTAAGCTTCTGAACTTGGATTGGTCAACAGGTTTTCCTGCACAGTCTTGGTCTAGTTGACAGCTTGTTGAAATAGGAGTGCTAATTGCCTTACATTGATCCATATCAAATTTTTTCAGCAGCTCTTTGCAGTATTTTTCTTGACTAATGAAGACTCCATCCTTGAGCTGTTTCACTTGCAGGCCAAGGAAGAAGTTCATTTCTCCCAACATTGACATCTCAAACTCTCTCATCATTGTATTGACAAAAGCTTCACACATTTCCTCATTGGTTGACCCAAAGATTATATCATCTACATACACTTGTACCAGGATAATATCTTCCCTTTTCTTCTTAATGAATAGAGTCTTGTCAGAATTCCCACGGTTATAGCCTTGAGAAAGCAAAAATTCACTTAACCTTTCATACCATTGCCTTGGTGCTTGTTTTAGTCCATACAAGGCCTTCTTAAGCTTGTACACATGTTCTGGATTTTTGTAATCTTCAAAGCCTGGGGGCTGGGAAACAAACACCTCCTCATTTATGTATCCATTTAGGAATGCACTTTTAACATCCATTTGAAACAATTTGAAGCCTTTGATGCTGGAAAATGCTAGAAGTAATCTGACAGCTTCAAGGCGTGCTACTGGTGCATAGGTTTCACCAAAATCAATACCTTCTTCTTGGTTGTATCCTTTAGCAACCAGCCTTGCTTTGTTTCTAGTGATAGCTCCATGTTCATCCAGCTTGTTCCTGTACACCCACTTGGTTCCTATGATATTCATCTCATGCTTTCTTGGAACTAAGGTCCACACTTCATTGTATTCAAACTGGTTCAGTTCTTCCTGCATTGCTGTTATCCAATTGCTGTCTTGCAGTGCTTCTTCCAGGCTTTTAGGCTCAATCTGTGACACAAAAGCTACTGTTCTGCAGAAATTGTTGAGAGAATTTCTGGTTGAGACTCCTTTCTCTAGTTTTCCAATTACATTGTCAAGAGTAAGATTCTTGGGAGTCTTCCATTCCTTAGGCAACCCTGCATTCACAACAGACTCTTTGACAGCATTTGGATTAGTTGTATCAAATTCAGTTGATTGATTTTTCTGCAGAATTATTCTTAAATCATCCACACCAGATTCATCCAAAACAGATTTCGGTATAGAACAATCTGTTTCATCAAACACCACATGCATAGACTCTTCTACAGCAAGCAATCTTTTGTTATAGACTCTATAAGCATGTCCATTTATAGCATAACCAAGGTGTATACCTTCATCAGATTTAGGGTCAAATTTCCCAAGATTATCTTTACCATTATTTAGAATAAAACATTTGCACCCAAATACTCTAAGATGGCTAATGCTAGGTTTTCTTCCTTTGTACAGTTCATATGGGGTTTTCTTAAGAATAGGTCTTATCAATGTTCTGTTAAGCACATAGCAAGCAGTATAAACAGCATCAGCCCAGAAATACTTTGGTAAATTTGATTCATTTAACATAGTTCTTGCTAATTCTTCCAAAGATCTATTCTTTCTTTCAACCACACCGTTTTGTTGAGGTGTCCTAGGAGCAGAATAGCTATGTGTTATGCCATGCTTTTCACAAAACTTATCAAATTTTGCATTTTGAAATTCTCCCCCATGATCACTACGAATCTGTTTTATGCAGTTCTCATTTTCATTGTTCAAAACCTTTGCCAATTTCTTGAAAGCTTTGTATGTATCATTTTTAGAAGCAATGAATAGAGTCCAAGTATATCTAGAAAAGTCATCAACAATCACCAAAGCATAATAATTTCCAGCAAGGCTAGCAGTCCTAGATGGTCCAAATAAATCCATATGCAATACATCCAGAATTTTATTTGTAGAAACTATATCTTTAGATTTAAAAGAGGTTCTAATCTGTTTTCCTTTTACACATGCATCACACAACCTGTTATTTTTAAAACATATTTTTGGTAGACCAGAAACAAGGTCCTTAGACAACAATTTATTCAAGTGATCTGTATGGATATGAGCCAACCTCCTGTGCCATAGCCAAGACTCATCACTTTTTGACAACAAGCATTCATTTTTAGAATTGTTATTAACAATGTCTAGGAGATAGATGTTGTTTACCCTTTTCCCTGTGAACAGCACCTTACCAGAGTTCTGATTTGAGATTGTACATGTGTTGGCTTCAAAATTAACCAAGTATCCCTTATCACAAAGCTGACTAATACTGAGAAGATTATGCTTTAAGCCTTCAACATATAGGACATTCTCAATTATAGTTGAGTCTTTAGTGCCAACATCTCCTCTTCCAAGAATTTTTCCTCTATTGTTGTCCCCATATGTGACATAACCTTCAGCTTTGAGTTTCAAACTTATGAACTGGGCCAAATCACCTGTCATATGTTTTGAGCAGCCGCTATCAAGGTACCACTTATTTTTCCTGCTGTTTTTCTGCAAAACAGATTACATATATGGTACCCCTCTTAGTATAGGGTCCAACATGATTAATACCTTTCCTTAGGAAGCCATTTGGCTAAGCCTTTAGGAACAAGATATTTTCTAGCCCTACATGTTCTTGATGTATGACCAGATTTCATGCAGTAGAAACAGGATGCAGTATATACTGTATTTAATCTGTTAAAAGAAGAAAAACCTGTTTTGGCAGGAACAAAAAAACTGGACAGCTTTTTAACATTTTGCTTTATTCCAGGATTATATCCTAAACCATTTTTATTAAAGACAGCATTTTGTGAACCCAATAATGTTTCAAGATTTTCTCTTCCTTTTGTGAAATTTGATAAAGTCTTTAGAAGATATTCAACCTGTTTTTCCAATTTCTTACAATTTTCACATGTTTTGATGGATGCATGCAGGCAGGTTAATTCAAGACTAATTAACTCAGTTTTAGCTTTGTTTAGTTCTTCCTCAAGAGCCTTTACCTTAGGTTCAAGAACTTTATTCATTCTGGTCAGCTTATTACACATGACAGCAAGTCTATTGGCTTCATCATGAGTTTCCTTAAACGCAATTAAAAGCTGATCATAATTTTCAGAATCAGTTGAGTAATTACTTACTGAGTCTGAAGTTGAACCTTCATCATTTGCCATGAAGCACAGATTTGCTTCTTCACTCTCATTTGAGGATTCACTTGTTGAAGATACATCATTATCCTCCCAAGATATGTAAGCCCTTTTTCCCTTGCTTTTTTCATTCTTCTTGCTTGCTGATTTTTCTTTATGTGGATTGTTTGGACAATCAGCTTTTATATGACCTGGTTTGCCACATCCAAAACAGGTGTAAGTAGAAGAATTAGAATCACTCTGTTTTGAATACCTTTTTCTTTGCTGTGTTCTGTCTCTAGTCTTCCTTTTAAGGAATTTGCTGAATTTTCTAGTGAGCAAGCTTAAGGTTTCATCTTGTTCAGGATTCTCTTCTTCTTCTTCACTTGTGTCATGCTCCATGGTGGTCTTTAAGGCAATTCCTTTGACTTTCTTCTCCACAGTTTCTTGGTCTTTCAATCTTTTCAGCTCCAATTCATGTTCCATCAGCTTTCCAAAGAGTGCTGCAGTGGACATCTTGGAAAGATCCCTTGATTCTGAAATTGCTGTTACCTTTGGCTGCCAACTCCTATCAAGGCATTTCAATACCTTTATGTTGAGCTCTTCCTTATCAAAAACCTTGCCAAGACCCGTGAGGTGATTTACAATGTGTGTAAATCGTTTCTGTACATCTGCAATGCTCTCACCAGATTGCATTCTGAACAACTCATATTCCTGGATCAATGAGTGCTTCCTAGCCCGTTTAACATCTTCTGTGCCTTCATGAGTTACCTCCAGTATCTCCCACATTTCCTTAGCTGATTGACATTGAGACACCCTAAAGAACTCATCCATATTCAGTGCAGAGGTGATGATGTTCTTGGCCAGAGAATCATATTGAGCCTTCTTCCTTTCAGCTTCACTCCATTCGGACCATGGTTTCTTCACAGTTTCATCTTTCACAGTCTGCATAGGTATGAAAGGTCCGCTCACCACAGCATCCCAGATGCCCATATCAATGGACTCCATGAAAATCTTCATCCTGATTTTCCAGAAAGCATAGTTGACTCCACCGAACATAGGAGGCCTATTGATGGATGCTCCCTCAGCAAAAGGCATCTTGAATTCAGACATTTCTGCACAACTTGAGTAACCTACAAGCCCTTGCTCTTGATACCAATTGTTAGAGTTAAGCAGGGTCTGAAGATCAAGAGGGGAGGGGTGAATTGATCTTTTAAAAATTTTTGCAACAGGAACTGACTTCTGTATAACAGAGATTAAAAGAACAGATTGATTTCAAATAAAACAGATTTATTTTTCCAAATCACCTTCTTACAATCAGAACTTAATCAAACAAGATTTTATACAATTAGAAGGAACAGCAGAATACACTTGTTCAGATATTTGCAAGAAGGTTTCAACCAAGAGAAGAACAGTTCTTATTAAACCCAGAATTAACAGATTCAATTTCAAATGAACAGATTTATTTTGGACAGTTATCAATTCAAATTCCAAAAATAAATGCAAGAAAGGAGAGAAGATTGCACACAAGTTTTTATACTGGTTCACTCATCAAGAGCTACATCCAGTTCACCTTACACCAAGGTGGAATTCACTAAACACATACAACAATTACAGCATATACAGCAGTTCTTGAAACCTACAAGAACACTCACATACAAGGCTGAAAAACACGTATTTCAGCACACCTTGCACTCCAAGAAACCCTATCAAGAAGTGACTAACACTTCCACCTTTACAACAAATGAGAAAGAAAAAAATACACCTGAAAAGAAGATGCAAGAACTCAAACCAGTAGTTCAATCTGCTGCAAAAACTGCACCAGCACCTTCACAAAGCACAAGGTTTTCCTAGAACAAGCACACTTGAAATTCCTTTTGAAAACCTTTCACAAAAGCCTTTGAATTCTTCTTCTCACTCAGAAACTGATTGAAACGTGATTGCACTGTGTATTTTGTGTGAGAGAAGTCTTCTATATTTAAAGAAACCAGTTTCTAACCACTTTTCAAAAAACAGTTTGAAAAACAGTTAAGAATAACAGAACCAAAATAAATCTATTTATTATCCAGGAAACAGATTTATTTTTGTCCAGTATTCAGACTTTTTGAGAAAACTTTAAACAGCATTTTTGAAAACTTTAAACACTCCTTGTGTTTGGTTTAAGCTTGCTTTAGGCAACTAGAACAGAATGACCGATGACCGACCGGTGCCACATTACATTCCAATTGACCGATGACCGATCGTACAACATTACTTTCTCAAAGACCGATGACCGATCGTGCCTCATTACTTCCTCCAATGACCAACGACCGATTGGTTCCTCATACTTCCCCAATGACCGACGACCGATTGGTTCCTCATTGCTTCCTTCAATGACCGACGACCGATTGGTTCCTCATTACTTCCTTCAATGACCGACGACCGATTGGTTCCTCATACTTCCCCAATGACCGACGACCGATTGATTCCTCATTACTTCCCGCAATGACCGATTACAGATCGGTGCCTCATCACTTCCTCACCTCCTAAGCCTAAACCAAAATTCACTTAAATCCTTTTACAAAACTATAAAGTACCGAAGCAATTTTCTTCATCAAACACACTTTAAGCCAAGGTTGGGAAGAAGCTTCCTTCAGCTTCAACATTGTTGTTAATAATGTTAGTGTTAATCGTAACCCCAATTCTGCTCCTGTTAAATGTAACTTTTGTGGTAAAATAGGTCACACAAAAAATATTTTTTTTCGGAAAATGGTTTTCCAAATAAAGACAATAGGACATACAAATATAACAATGATAAGAAAATTTGCACTCATTGTGGTATGAATGGTCATACTGTTGAGAATTGGTACAAGAAGCATGGTTATCCTCTTGGATATAAGTTTTCCAATGGGAAATCCACTCGAATTAATAATATTGTGTCTATTGATCATGTTTCTTCTAAAAAATGTTAAAAAGGACAGGAAGATGGAAATATTAGCCTCACTCCTCTGCAGTATCAAATTCTCTCGGACATTTTTAAGCAATGTATAAGCAATGCAGACAACAAAAATGTTGTTAATCAAGCACAAGTAAATCAAGTGGGATCTTTCTCCACAGGTTCAACTTACAAATTGGCTGATCAATCTTCAACATGTAATCTTTCTATCAAAACTAATTTGCTAAGCATGAAAACTTGTTGGATTTTAGATTTAGGGGCCACTGACCATGTATGTGTTTCCCTATCAAATTTTGCTTCATATACAAACCTATTAAACCTGCTCATATAAATCTGCCCAATGGTCACCATATTTTTGCTAATTACTTTGGAACTGTTGTTTTCAATCAAAATTTTTATCTTACCAATGTTTTGTATATTCCAAAATTTGCTTTTAATTTGATCTTTCTTTCAAAAATCACTACAAATTTTGATTACATATTAATTTTTTCTTCAAATCAATGTGATATATAGGACAATATTACCAATGAGAGGATTGGTACAGTTAAAACCACTGATGGATTGTATATTCTTGATTCTGCTATTTTTTATAATTTTGCTTTCAAAATTGTTGCTTCTTCTTATAGTACTACTGATAAGAACCAAAATTTGTGGCACAATAAAATGGGTCATATATCAGATGAACGATTATGTGTTTTGAGAACTCAATTTCCTTTTATTACTGCAAATAAAACTCGTGTGTGATACTTGCCATAGAGCAAAGCAAAAGAAATTATCTTTTAATTTGTTGTTTTGACTTACTACATATGGATATTTGGGGTCCATGTTCTGTTGCTTCCATGTATGGTCATAAGTATTTTTTAACTACTGTTGATGACTTCTCTCATTTTACTTAATTTATACCTATGATTACTAAATCTGAAACCATAACTCACTGAAAATGTTATTGCATATGTTAAAAATCACTTTGAAAACACAGTTAAAATAATACGTATTGATAACAGTGCAGAATTTGCTATGAAAAAATTATTTTCCTCTAAAGTCATTATTCATCAAAACTACTTGTGTTGAAATGTGATGTGAGTTCATGTTAGATTGGCACATTTTAATGATTTCACTTTTGTTTATAATTGTTGGGATTAGCAAATATAGTGAGAACCCTAAGAAGATTCCCACTGAACACAAACTTAACCAAGTGGTTAAGTAAGTGTGAAGGTGCAATTCATAAGGGCAAAGAGAAAAGACAATAATATGGTGTTGATGATGCAAGGTGCGAAAATTAAGACAAGGAACAAAAAAAGAAGAAGAATAAAACAAAGAATAAAAGATGAAGAATGACAAAGAGAAATGGAATGAAATGCGCCAAAAGGAAAATAAAAGAGGAAGGGATTAAGAGAGCTTATGGAATGAGAAAGGTTGTCACACCACTTAGAGAAGAGAGAACTCCAAAATGAGTGGTGCAAAGAGCCGCCACTTGAGATGTTACCCACCTAAAATGAGAGCTCACAAGTCTTACAAAATCACTCCTGCAGAGCTTCTTTACTATATTCAAAATCGAGTGTGAAATACAAGAGACAAGACATTCTATTTATAGGAGAGAGTATCTTGGAGAACAAGATAGAGGGGTAGGGGTGTCATTTGTGAGAAGCCTTCTAGAAGGTAGGTCAAAGAAACCCTAAACCTATAAGCACTTGTCATGAAAGGAGGGCTTGACACAAGCCCAAATTACTAAGCACACCCTACTCAAATTATTAAGCACACCCTACTCAAATTACTAAGCACACCCTACTCAAATTAATAAGCACACCCTACTCAAATTAATAAGCACACCTACTCAAATTACTAAGCACACCCTACTCTAGTTTATTCTTCTATTTGGACCCCCCCAAAGTGATCCCAATTTATTTACATGACTTCTCTTGTGGAAAGATAAGAAAGAAGAACTTATTATATTCTGATTTATATTTGGTTCTTCTTCTGTTGATGCTCTCTCGAGGTTTGGTGGGGCCTGACTTTGTATATTGAGATGACTGATCACAATGTGAATTGCTGCTTAATGGTATTGTTGAAAGAAAATATTATCTTGAATGTTACTCATGCACTCATTTTTCAAGAAAATTTAACTCCTTTGTTTTGGAATTTTGCTGCTTTACATGTTGTTCTTTTGATAAACTGCACACCAACTCCTTTATTAGAAAATAAATCTCCTTATGAAAAACTTCATACTAAATCATGTGATCTTACTATCATTAATGTGTTTTGATGTCTATGCTATTATAGCACTATCACTGCTCATAGAAAAAAGTTTGATGCACATGTTGTTTCTAATGTTTTCTTGGGTTTTCAACCCAATACTAAATTTTATATTTTCTTAAATCTCAAAAACTACAAAATTGAGGTCTCAAGGCATGTAATTTTTCATGAACATCAATTTCATTATAAGTTTAATGTTGATAATAATGAAAGACCTAACAATTTATCCTTCCCATTCTCCCAAACTATGTTTTTACTACTGATTTTATTCATGATAACCATATTGGTAATACTGCCCATAACACTGAGGATAGGGATGGCAAAGCGGGCCAACCCGCCCCGCATTTGGCGGGTTGGCCAGCCCCACATAAAATATGCGGGTTAAATTTTCTGTCTCGCTCCGCATAAGGGTCAACCCGCGGGTATGCGAGCCAGCCCGCATTTCCTTTTTTTTTTTTTTTTTGAAATTGAATGAAAATGTTTTTATGTTTTGCTCTTGAAAAATTATCAAATTGAACCTACATATTTGCTACTATCAAATATCAATATTTTTTTCTTTCATTTCAAAAGTAGTCAAACATCAATAATTTAATTAAAATAAAAATCAAATATCAATATTCTTCCAATTTAAAAACATTAAAAATAGCTAATTTAAAAACATTAAACATAAACATCACTACAATAAACATAAGTTAATTTAAAAAACATTAATAGTCTTCTATTTCAATAACATTGGATGCGGCCTTAGAATAACTTTCATCCAATTTTTCATAATTATAATCTTCCCCGTCATCTGCATACATTAAA
Organism: Phaseolus lunatus; assembly: GCA_013389735.1. Classification (NCBI taxonomy): domain Eukaryota; kingdom Viridiplantae; phylum Streptophyta; class Magnoliopsida; order Fabales; family Fabaceae; genus Phaseolus; species Phaseolus lunatus. The sequence goes on along the minus strand of CM023857.1, from coordinate 28,175,925 downwards.
ACAATGAAAATGAATTAATTAATTTTTCATAAAAATAATACACTAAAAATAAGGTCAATGAAAATAATTGAATTATCCTCATAAAATCCATGTTTCCAACTAGAAGTACAAATGATTGCTTCCACATTTTCAGGCAAAAGTCAATTCCTATACTTGTTAAGGATTCAAGAACCAATGCTAAATGCAGATTCTGATGCAATTGTGGTTATAAGGATGCTCAACAAATCTCTAGCCCTTAAAGCAAGATCAGAAAAACGTTGACTATTACTTTTCCACCAATCTAACACATCCATGTTCTTTAAAAAGTCAAAATCCAAAGTTGGTTCATCCAAATAAGTGTCAAGTTGTGTCCTTCCAGCTTTTTTAGCTACTTGAAGCTTGCACATTTTTAATTCTTATTATGATGTAATAAGTTAGTATAATGGACTGCTGCAAAAAAAAATGAAAATGAATTAAAGTGCATTAATAAGTATTATTAAAGTAAGTAACTTACATAAAAAAGACTTGATTTAGACATAGATGCGGATGAAGATTGTCCTTGCTTATGCTTTTGAACATTTGATGATATTGTCGAACCTTTGGTAGAATATTTAGCAAAAAGTTTATATAATTTCTCCTTTATCTTTTCCAATTTTAGTTCCCAAGTAAGTGAATCAATTTTTTCAAAGCAAAATCTCAATGTTTCTAACTTCATCCTTGGCTTTAAAATTGCTCCAAATGCAAGCACAACACTATATTCATCCCAATATTTCTCAAATTTTACTATCATCAATTTAGCCATGTTCTTAATTAGTAAATCTTCATCCTTCACATTTTCCATCAACAAACACTGAATTTTCCAAACTTGTAAGAAATACATGTTGGAAGTAGGATAACTTGTAGCAGAAATCAAGTTAGTCATATCATAAAAAGGTAACAAGAACTTGCAAATTTTTCCAGCTCTCTCCCACTCTCCCTCTATAGGGCAGTATTTAAGATTCATCAACCAAATGCAAGCTTCCAAAAACATGTTGATATTTAAGAGCACTTTTAATCATCAAATAAGTAGAGTTCCATCTTGCAGGGACATCAAGACACAACCCACATGATGCATCAATATCACTAAACCTTTCAAGGCATTGTTTAAATTTCAGCATTCTACTTTCCGAACCCTTCACATATTTGATGTTATTTCTAATTTGGTCTAAAGCATCACCAAGCACCTTTAATCCTTCTTGAACAATTAAATTTAATATGTGTGCACAACAACGAATATGAAAGAATTCACCACCACATATCAAACCATTTTCTAAAAGAAGTTGACTTTTTAAAGTATTTTGGAGAACATCATTAGCATAAGCATTATCCAAAGTAATAGAAAATACCTTTTTCTCTAGTCCCCAATCTTATAAAAATTCATTAATTTTTTTAGACAACTCAAAACCTGTGTGAGGGGGAGGCATATGACAAAAGTTCAGTAGTTTGCTATTTAACTTCCAATTCAGGTGAACAAAATGTGCAATCAATGATATGAAACCCTCAGTATTAATAGATGTCCATAAATCAGAAGTTAAGCATATCCTACTAGGAATGGAAGCAAGCAATTCCTTAAGCATTATTTTTTCTTTTATATACATTCTCCCAATATCAGCCTTAACCGTGTTTCTAGAAATCATAATTGCATCAGGACACAAGTAGTTTATCCAAGTCCTAAGTTCGGGATACTCAACAAATCTGTAAGGCAAATTATGCCTAATAATTAGACTAGGCAACAATTCCCGATGAACAACTTGATCTATTTTTTTTGCCTTCAACTTTCCCTGCATATCTAAAATCATTTGACTCACATCTTTAGTTTTTCCTTTAACACATTTCATAACATGATGATTTAGATGAGAAGTCCCATATTTTCTTCCACCAATTAAATATATTTTGTTGCAACCATTGCACTCTGCTCTTTCTTTTCCATCCTTTCCCTCCCCAATCTTAGTAAAATACCTCCAACAATCAAATGTGTTAATTTTTTTCTCTTTTCCTTTTCCCAGGTTCAACAATTTCAGATTGTTTCCCAGTATCATCATCTTCCTCCATTTCAAACTCACAAAGAGGCATGTTAATACATTCCTCATCCATTACAATCTAATTTGCAAATTGAGATCCTGTCGGAAAATATAGAATTAACATATAATCTAAAAATAATTTATAAAATAGTTGTCTCACTCACACCACTTGCCTCACATGCACCTCTTTTTTCTTGTTCTATTATTGGTATAACAGGTTCAACTATGCTTATATGGAAAAAGCATGTAATATAAAAGCAAAAAACTCAATCTTCTCTTATATTCTTGAATCTTCAGATTGAATTTAGAATCTAATAAACAATCATATCAAAATTTCAAACCAAAAAAACATAATCCCCAATTTATATGCAGATAAAAAACCTACAAATCTCATGAATCATATGCAGATAAACAACCTACCTTGAGTGGAGGAATGGAGAGATAGCAGCGGCACGGAGCTTCGTGTTGCGTTGCAGGCAGAGGTGCGAAGTGTCGTCTTGTGTTGCAGGCGGAGGCGAGGAACGACAGCAGCAGCACGGAGGTTCGTGTTGCATTGCAGGCGGAGGCGTGGAAAGACAGCAGCAACGCGGAGCGTCCTGCTGCGTTGCAGAGGTGTGGAGCGACAATAGTTGCAACAGCGCGGTGCGTCGTGTTGGGTAGCAAGCGGAGTGACGCGGAGTTGAAGCGGAGCGACGCGAAGTTGAAGGTTGCGCGACTAACCCTAGCTTTTTGAAACAACACTGCAGACTAACGTTTTGGTTTGGAAGGAAAGGAATGAAAGAAAACAAAAACCCTAGTATTGCAATACAGTCCACTGCCAACTCAACATTATTATTATTTTTTTGCAGGCTAGCGGGCCAGCCTACCCCGCCCCGCTGCTGGCCCGCACAGCCTGCGGGTTATGCGAGGCAGGCCAAAGCGGGTCAGCGGGTTGAAAAGGTGAGCCCGCCTCGTGCTTTTTAGTAGCGGGCTGCGGGCCGGCCCGCATAGTGTGCCCCACTTTGCCATCCCTAACTGAGGAAGATCCTATGACTAGAAACATTGAATCTATTGGCAATGATAGTGCTCACATCCAACCTGATGAACCTTTTCATGAAGTTGAAGAACAATCCCCTGCTCCTGATGAACAATCCAATACCATTCTCAAGAGATTAAATCGTCAAAGGAAAACACCTGTGTATCTAGAAGATTTTCATACCTCATATATACACACAAATAATGTAAGTACAAAATATCTTATCTCTAATTTTCTCTCTTATAAATCTCTATCTACAGACTTTAAAAAACTTATTCTTTCTGTCTCATCTCTCGTGGAACCACAATCTTATGAGGAAGCACCAAAATATCCATGCTAACATCAAGCTATTAAAGAAGAGCTAGATGTTGTGGAAGCCAATCACACCTAGATCACCACTTCTCTCCCTCTAGGCAAAACCTCTATTGGTTGCCGATGAATATACAAAATAAATAAAAAAATCGGATGGCACTATATAGAAATACAAAGCCCATCTTGTTGCCAAATGCCACACACAACTGGAAGGCCTCGACTTCCCGAATACTTTTGCACCTATTGCCAAGTTGATGACACTTCAACTATTACTTGCTCTCGTTGCAGGACAAAACTGGGTCTTAAAGCAACTTCATGTCAACAATGTTTTTCTACATGGAGATCTTATACAGGATGTGTACATGAAGCCTCCACTAGGACTACTTCTTTCTAACAGTACCAATGTTTGCAAACTACAATGATCTTTGTATGGTCTTCGACAGGCAGGTAGACAATGGGTATGCAAAGCTATTTACCTTTTTATTATCTCAAAATTATACCTTATTTTCTGTTGATCACTCTCTATTTTAAAACATCATGGAACTAACACCACTTCCCTTCTTGTGTATGTGGATGATATTGTTCTCACTAGCAATGATGCTGAGAAAATTTCTCACATTACAAATTTGTTGGACCAACACTTCAAAATAAAAAATCTTAGAGATCTTACCTTTTTCTTGGGTCTTGAAGTGGCACGCAACTCAACTAGTATTCATCTCAGTAAGAGAAAATACACTTTGAATCTCTTACATAATGTTGGTATGTTGGATTGTGCACCCATGCCCACTCCAATGCTTAACTTTTCTTAGCTTTCTCCAACCCAAGGTGTTCCCCTCTCTAACACTGATGCTTCAGCAAACTGCCGACTCATAGGTCATCTTCTCTATCTCACAAACACCAAACCTGACATCACTTTTAGTGTCAACAACCTTAGTCAATTTGTCAAAACATCCACCAAAGAACATCAATAAGCTGCATTCGGTGTTTTGCGTTATCTCAAAAATGCTCTTGGATCGAGTATATTTTTCCATTCTTCTAATTTCATTCAATTACAATGTTTTAGATATTCTAATTGGGCAACTTGCCCTGCCACAAGAAAATCTAGTATCTTTTTAGGTAACTCTCTCATCACATGGAAATTCAAAAAGCAGCAGACCATTTTAAGGAGCTTCTCCAAAGTAGAGTACAAAGTCATGGCAACAATTACATGTGAGATACAGTGGTTAATATATCTTATCCAAAACTTTCGGGTTCTCTATGTCTAGCTTGTCATCCTCTACTATGACAATCAATCTGCTATTCAAATAGCCAACAATCTAGTCTTCCATGAACAAACAAAGAAAATTGAAATTGACTGCCACATAGTTTGTGAAAAGGTTGTAGCTGGACTTCTCAAACTCCTCCTTATTTCTTCTTCCATGCAAGTTGCTGACATCTTCACCGAACCCCTACCATTCAACATATTTTAATACATTTCAAGCTGGGAATGAAGAACATCTATTCCCAACTTAAGGGAAGCTGATAATAATCATGTTTTTTTGCTTTTGGCCTTTTGGGCTGCATGTGGCTCTCGAGCCCATTTTTCTTTTTTCACCTCTTTTATATATATATATATATATATATATATATATATATATATATATATATATATATATATATATATATATATATATAGTTTTTACTTGTACTTTCAAATTGACACATAAATAATACGTTTCATTTTTCCCTTTCTTCTTTTTCATCTTTATCTCTACCTTTTCGTTTTTCTACTCTAGGGTTCTTAATTCTCTTTTTGGTTTCTCTTGTTTTTTCTATTGTGACTTTGCTCACTTTTCACTGCTTTGAAGTCCAAGCTTCGCGTAGAAGCTTCAGTGTGCATCACCTTCGGTCCATTACACAAGAAGCGCCACTCTTGCTCTTTATCTTTTTCAATAATACTCACTATATAAGATAAATGTCTTTTAGCAACCATTAAAATCGGTCACTAAACTGATTTATGATCGAAATAGCGACCAAACACATGTGGTAGCAAAAACTCTAGTCGCAAACATCTAAGTGACCATAAGAAATTTGGTTTATTATTATTAATATTTTTAATGTTAACAATGTGTCAGAAGGAATTGAACTTAGGTCCTTCAAGTAGAGATATAATTTGTAACCACTACACCAAAGAATCTATTATCATATTACGATTATTATTATAATTATTAGTGAGATTTGTATTGTTATTATTATTATTATAAATAATATGATTACTATATTAATAACAATAAAAAGAATTATCTTAATAATAAAGATAATCATAATAATTAAAATTAAATAATAATTATAATAATTATAATAATAATAAAATAATTATAATCATAATAATAAAATAATTATAATTAAAATAATAAAATAATTACAATTCAATCGTTAAATTAGTCGCTAATTTGTAGTGATATATTTTTATTCAGTGATTAATTTGATTTCGGTCACTACATCAATGTAAATTAGCAACAAAAATCATATTTATTCACTAATTTGTAGTAATATATTTGTATTTAGCGACCAATTTAATTTCGATCACTTAATCAGTGTAAATTAGCGACAAAAATTAAATTCAATTGCTAATTTGTAGTCATATATTTGTATTTAACTACCATGTGGATTTCGAACACTAAATCAATGTAAATTAGCAATGAAAATCAAAATAAAATTGTGGGGATTTAGTGATGAAAACAAAATTGGTCGCTAATTTAAAAACATATATTTGATTTAGCGGAAAATTTTATTTTGGTCATTTTATCAATGGAAATTAAAGACAAAAATCAAATTTGGTCGTTGATTTGTTGGAATTTAATGATCAAAATCAAAATTTCATATAACGCACTCTCACACGCATGCACGCGCACACAGACACAAACTTGGATCATTACTAGACATAACAAGTGTGTTGTGGTGTGTCAAAAAACTTTGTTTAAATTTTCTTTTTCAGTAGTCAATCTTGGAATGGAATTTCCGTGGAGAAATTATAGGCATGGTGCACACTTTTGTGTGATACGTATAAGGGGAAAATGTGTTTAAATTTTTTATATATTGTTTTAATCAAACTTAATTTAAATTAGTTTTCCAAGTTTAAAATATATGAGTTTATTCATTTTTATTTAAATTTAAAATTTAGTTGTGGATAATTGCTATATATTTGGAGAAGAGATTATTAAAATAATAAATTCATATATTTTCTAGATTTTGAATCCTACTTTATATTTTTTTTCTTAGATATTATGTGTTAGACAAAGTTTTGTTGAAGGTGTAGGTGGTGCAATATTTGATAAATCAACTCTTAAAGAAGTCTTGAAGATTGAAGACTTAGTTTTGTCTAGAATGCGTCTTATGTCATTAGATTTGTATGTTTTTTTTTCTCTTTGTGATTAGTTTGATTTGTATAAGTACTTAAGAAAGTTTATTTAAATCTTGGTTAAAACTTATTTTTGGTTGATGGATAATTTTAATTGATTAAAAGATAGTTAATTCATTATAATGTTTTTATTTGAAGTCCTAAAATACTACAATAGATATTTTAATTGATTAAATTGTTAATTTAATAAATTACTTAAATCCATCAGTAATTTTAGAATGATGTTTTAATTTGTTAAAAAACGAGCCTTTTAATAAACTATAATTTTTTGTGTTTTCAAAAGGATCTTTATCAATATATTTTAACATATTGAAATAATGATTTGATTCATTCTTTTTACTAATAAGTGAAATCAACATATTAAAATAGTTTTAATCCATTAAACCTAATAGGATAAAATCTATATAACTCTTGATGGCCTTCACATGTTGAGCTCTCCTTGGATGTTGAAGATGGTACGGAAGCAATGGTTGAAATGAGCAAGATCCTCCTAGGAGTGATGGTGATCTTGAAGGTGCATGATGTGTATGGGAGTAGGGAGGTTCGGCCAACCCTTGGGAGGTGAAGGAAAATGAAGATCAATTCCTAAAAGCTAGGAGAGAGCAAAGCTTGGCACAAATTTGGCAGCATAACTTTACTCATATTAATCTTGAAAATACATGAGGTAGGCCTCCTTATTTATAGATTTAGGAGCCTTGGTGAGCAAGCTTAAAGGGTAGGGATGAAAATACAAAAAGTGGGGGCTGCCTAGGGTATTGACTTTAGTCAAACCACACCATCATCCTAATATTCTAGAAGATAGGTCAAAAATGCAACATTTGATAGTACACCCCTCCTTCTTTTGCTAAAGGCACCTATTTGCTAGCACACCCCTCCTTCTATTGCTAAGGGCACCTTTTTGATAGCACATCCCTAAGTGAGCAAGTTTTGCTTTCTACACTACACTAATCTACTAAGCTACCCCTAATGGGCCTCCAAGTAGCATGTACAAGGTCTTCTCCCTCCCATCCGTGGCTTGACTCATTTGGGCGTGAATGTGCTTGGCCATGGACCTTGTGAGAGGTCCTAGACGGTCTAGGCTCCCTCCTAGACGCTCTCCATGTGGTTCTAGACGGTCTAGTCTTGGCCCTTGGCTTTCATGGTGGGGTGAGCTTGGCCTCTCTCCATCAACTCTCATTCTCATATCTTTCACAATACATTTTTTAAGTTTGAGATTTTAAAACACCTTCAAAATTGAAAGAGTTACTCTTCTGAGCCTATAATCACTTTCTTGAAGCTTTCTTTAACTGTTCTTGAGATTAATCTTTTGGAGTAAGAGAAATTCACTTGAGTGTTCTGATCCAGTTTGATCTTGTAATATTTCAGGTGATATTGTTCTATTCTATACTTTTGCTTTTATGGTGTTTAGATGTGAACAAATACGGCCTTTAGTTGCAGTTTTGTAACAGGGTGTTACAGAGGTAGAACAACACTTTTGTAGGGTTTAAGAGTGGTGTTCTTAGTGTGTTATGTAATTGTAAATGCTTGTTTTAGTGTGAGCTTGGATAGTGTAGGTGGGCAACTAGATCTAACCCTCGAATAAGAGTGAACCAGTATAAAAATTATGTATAATTTTTTTGCTCTCTCACTTTAATTTTGAAACTATATTAATCATATTCTTGTTGTACTTGAAATTTTAACCTGTTAAAAGATTGTGTCAGATTTTCTTCAATTGATTAATCCTGCAAGAGAATCATTCTAATCTTCAAAAGTTGTTTTTTTTAGATATTGATAGTTCAATTGACACCCCTCTTGAACTCAATCTCTTTTTCTAACAATTGGTACTAGAGTTTTTTTTTTTTTTAAGATAATCAAGATTTGATTCTATTTTCTGAAAAATGGTCGAGAACAAGTTGTCTTTTGTTGATGGTACCTTTATCAATAGACCACCTATGTTTGGAGGTGTTAACTATTAGTTTTGGAAGGTTAAAGTGAAGATCTTTATTGAATCAATCGATATAAGAATTTGGGATGCAATTATAAATAGACCTTTTGTGCCTAAACATGTGATTAACAGTAAACTTATTGATAAACCTTTGTCTAAATGGTCTGAAACTGAGAATAAGAAAGCTCAATATGATTGTATGGCTAAAAATATAATTACTTCTACTTTAAATCTTGATGAATTCTTCAAGATCTCTCAGTGTATTTCTGCTAAGGAGATGTGAGACATCCTAGAGGTTATATAGGAATGATGTTTTAATTTGTTAAAATGAATTTTTAATAGATTAAATTTTTCTATGTTTTGAGAAGGATTTTATCAATTTATTTTAACATATTGAAATAACAATTTAATTCATTATTTTCACTAATAAGTGAAATCAATAAATTAAAACTAGTTTTAATCCATTAAAACTAACAGGATAAAATCTATATAACTCTCACTCTCAGATCTTCCTCAATAATTTCGTTTGAGATTTTAAAACACCTTCAAAAATTTTCTTCTGAGCCTATAAACATTTTCTTGAAGCTTTCTTTTAGTGTTCTTGAGATCAATCTTTTTCAACTAAGAGAAATTCACTTGAGTTTTTTTATCAGTTTGATCTTGTTGAAATTTAGGTGTTATTGTTCTATTGTATACTTTTGTTTTTGTGATTTTTATATGTGATTGGACATGGTTTCCCGTTTCAATTTTGTAACAGTGTTATAAGGGTAGAATGACACTCTTATAGGGTTTAAGATTGGTGTTCTTGGTGTTTTGTGTAATTTTAAACATTTGTTTTAGTGTGAGCATGACTGGTGTAACTCGGCAATTAGATGTAACTCTTGAATAAGAGTGAACCAGTATAAAAATTACTATGTAATCTTATGACTCTCTCTCTCACTTTAATTCTGAAATTGCATTCATCTTGTTCTTGTTATAACTGAAATTTTAACCTCTTTAGAGATGTTGTCAAAATTGCTTCAATTGATTAATTCTAAAAGAGGATAATTCTAAATCTTAAAAAAAATTTTAAAAAAATCTTGATAATTGAATTCACCGCTCTTAAACTCAGTCTCTATTTCTAACAAAGTTGATATAGGAAGAAAATAAGATAAATGGAAGAATATTATAATTTACCTATACCTATCTTTATTTCACAAATTTTATTAATTAATTTTTTTCACATTTGTTAGCTTTTGCATACTTTTCTGATTCACTAAATATATATCAGGGTGTTGACATATGAAAAAAGTTTAATGATTTTGTTTTCACTTTTTGTAAGATGACATGTTTTAGATTTTTTTTTTCAATTTTTAGTATGCTATTACCATGTAAGGAGGTGGTGAAAGACTTGAAAAATTAAAAAGTATAATAATAAATGTAGGGAAAAATTAAATAATAAATTAGTGAAATTGTATGCGTTTAAGTTTATGATAAACCTTACATATATGAATTTATTTTCCATATAAAAATTACATATAATGTATTTTTAGTAGAGGAAGTTGAATTGGACATGAGCAAAGGAGACCTTGCAGTGAACATGAAGATTTAAGAGGAATATGAGGATAGGAGGGAATAAAGAATATTCACAAAAAATTATGTAATATCCATTAGAAATAAGATCAATTTATAGTATATAAATAAGGATAATACAAACTTTACAAGTCGATTTTGTAACATTCAATTAAACATAAATCTACTTCTATTATGATATTATAACATATCTTAATGAGATTTGTTGAGTTTATCGTGTCATCCGCTATCGAGTTGTTGTAGAATCATTTATAAATATCTAGTATTATACATAAGATATTCATGTCTCAACATGATAAAATGTGTTAGATATTTCATATAATTAGAAATAAAATTAATTTATAATATATAAGTGGAGAAAATCTTTAATTTATAAGTTGATTTTGTGAAGTTGAGAGATAAATTAATTTGATAATAATTAAAAAAAGATGGTGTTTGCACCCTCATGCATCGCCTCATCATTGTAACTGTGGCTGACATTGGTTTTTGTCTATCAAACCTTTACTACCACTTACACTAATCAATAATTGGTTTTTAGGTTAGGTACTAAATATACAACTAAAACGATATGTTATATTCGACTTAAACGTGTTAGCTAAGAAGCAAATAATTACACGATCAACATTGTAAACAAATTTAGTAATACTTTTATTCTCGATTTTTTATTTTTCATTTTTATACGTAATCTTTTGTGTATGTTACATTTTTTTAATCTCACACTTAACTTATTATGTGGCCATAATTTGAGAATGAATTCTGTGTTAGTATAATTTGGACTATGAGAGAATATTAGAGGATATTAGTCAATAAGAATGACATCATCCCGGATTAATGGTAATATGTAATCATTAAATCAAATCATAAAAAATATCAGAATGAGTTGGAGAAATAACATAAACTATTAAAATAAAAAACTTCTTAAAATAGTATAAATAAATAAAGTTGTATTAAATATTATTTATTTATTTATGAAGTATTTATTACCTTACTTTATTTCTTGATATCTTTAAGAGGAAAGTGCATTGTCATGGCATGTACTGGAGAGAAAGCACTAGGGGTACATCGGGGTTATGGAGATGTGGAGAGAATTTTAGGTTTTATCAAAAGGGTTATATTGATTTGTTTTTATCAAGGTTTCAATAAATATAAAATGGGTTTTAACAGTGTACCAGGTTCCAATTTCGGGCAACAAAAAAGCAGATTCTTTTTATAAGTGTGCATATTATTAGTTGCATGGTCTTCATTTTTAGAATTTGACAATTAGGAGAGATGATGCATTCATTCATTTGATGACTAGTTGTTGCAAACTTGAAAAAAAATTGCAGTAACATCCTAAACCAAAAGAGGAATTAAAGTTGTACATAGCACAACAATATATAGAATAAAGTGTCACAATAAAACAAGTTATATAAGAAAATAATTAAAAAAGTGGTGCACACTATATACTCAAAATGTGTGGTGGTTTCTCATTCAAAAAGCTGTCACCACCTTCCTCAAAAATTCGAACCATAACAAACAGGTAGATACAATAGCATTTTCCTAAATATTATGGATGAAGAGAGGAAAAATTAAGACCAACTTTTCTTATTTTCTTTTATTTTCCCAAAATCTCTAGAAAGAGAAATCAATATTAAAGATGTCACCACTTTGCATGTTGTTTTCAATCACATTTTCCTGAATTCATTTGTTTACATTGAATTCAGTGGGTATGTCTGCAGAACCTTCATCTACTTCGGTGGCCGTCGCAGATGGACAATCCAAGTCTGCCAAGAAACCCAAATGTAAATTTTTCTTCTTTCCTCTAAATTTTTTATTTAGATTTTGGAATTTAGGTGAATTTCATTATGAAATGTCCTTGCGTAACAATGAGGCCTTTTCTTGTATTTATATTGTTTTAAAATGTAAATTCCCAGGGTTTGATCATTGTATAGTTTGAAAATAGAAGTTTTGCTTTGAACAGGTTAAAGGGTGTTTGATAAAATGTTCATTTAGGTTTCGGAAAAATGTTTGATTCCCATTATCCACATGAAATTTTGTACCATCATAGTTGATTGATTGTACTGTCATATAAACAGTGTTCCCTGTATCATCAAATGATATTATGGTGATTATACATTGAATTGAATTCTATTGATTTCTCTTTCTAGAATGGTATACAAGATCTGTCTCTCTCTCTCTCTCTTTTATTTTATGTTCTGCAGTTTATGTGTCTTCTGTAACATGTATCTGCCATGTGACTCATGAAAATTTGTATTTGTAATAGATTCTAGATTCTCACAGCAAGAACTTCATGCCTGGCAGCCAATTCTAACACCTAGTTGGGTACAACTTCCTACATAACTATCTTAGTTTTACAACAGAATCATAGTATGCAACTGTGTTTGTCTCAAAATTTGTCCACTAACTTTTTTTCCAGGCCATTTCAATATTTACGGTTATAGGAATTCTCTTCATTCCGGTTGGTCTTGCTTCAATGTTTGCATCTGATAGTGTAAGAATTTGTCTCCATGTGTATGACATAGTATCAAATAGAATTTTGTTATTTTGGTACTCAAATTGAACTAGGTTTTTTGATACAGGTGGTGGAAGTTCCATTCAGATATGATGAGGAATGTCTTCCACCCGATCGCAAAAATGACGCAGTGGCATATATTAAAGATGATAAAGCAAACAAAACTTGCAATAAGATATTGACAGTCAGTACAATTTCTTATCACCAATATAGTTGAAAATAAAGTTCTACTTTTTCTTTGAAAAATTCATCTCTCCTTTGATATCATATGTAGTTTAGGCGGCAACTTTTGTAAAACAAATTTCTGCAAATTTTGCAGGTTAAGAATAAAATGACGGCCCCTGTTTATGTCTATTATCAACTTGATAATTTTTACCAAAACCATCGACGGTAAGCGCAGTGAACCTGTAACTTTTTCCCTTTATTCCTTTACATCATCAATGCTTTTGTTTTGGCTCCCTTTTTAGTAGAATGACCTCTTCAATCGTGTTCTTAAATTTAGATCGACCTAATTTAATCTGAAAAGATAGCTTAGCTCTATATTTTCTCTTCTGGTTTTTGTGGAATCTTCATATCAGGATTGAACACATCTATCTTGAGAACTTCTTGGTTTTCACTGACCTTTATTTGTGCATTCTTTACTCTCATGTCATATATGAGAGAAAAACAATTCATTTTACGATGAATGTTGAAATGGTCCTCCTTACTTGGATTTTGGATGATATTTTCAGATACGTTAAAAGTAGAGATGATAAACAACTAAGGAGTAAAGCATCTGAAAATGATGTTAGCACGTGTAGTCCCGAAGATTATACACCAAATGACATGGGTCATAAACCAATTGTTCCTTGTGGCCTTATTGCGTGGAGTATGTTTAATGACACGTACAAACTTTCAAGCAACAACAAGGAACTGGTGATTAACAAAAAGAATATAGCATGGAAGAGTGACCAAGATGGAAAATTCGGGTCTGATGTTTATCCAAAGAATTTTCAAGTTGGAGGTTTGATAGGGGGTGCAAGACTTAATGAGAGCATACCTGTAAGTATATCTTTGCATTTATGTTCATCTTTTGTAAGAAAATTAGGCTTGTTTATTTTGGCTTATTCTCAACTTGTTTCCTGATTTCAAATATTAGTATAGGAAACTAAGAAAACAAAATAAAAGTTGTTTTGAATGTTTCCTTAACAAATATTTACAACAGGAAACCAAGGTGGTAATTTTGTAGATTAAAAGGGAAAAAATGAAACAAAAGTAAACAGTGTCTTAATTCTTCTACCTTTTGACATTTTGAGAATTGAATCTTTGTCATCATGGCATGTACCAGTTGAGTGAACAAGAGGATCTCATAGTTTGGATGCGAACAGCAGCACTACCTACTTTCAGAAAACTATACGGAAAGATTGAGACTGACATAGAAGATAACGAAGAAGTAATGCTTGTAATAGAGAACAATTATAATACATACGAGTTTGGAGCCAGAAAGAGCATAGTTCTTTCAACCACAGCTTGGGTTGGTGGAAGAAACCACTTCTTGGGGATGGCATATATTCTCATTGGCGGGATTTCCCTGTTATTGGCTGTAGGTTTCCTGCTTCTATATGTGATGCAACCAAGGTGAGCAAGTACTACATATTCTCCTCTCCTTTACTTCATACTTCTGTTAATTTTATGGGTAAAACATTAACAAAACACACCATGATTTTTCTTCATGATGGGTTTTTCTATGAATAAATCATCAATTTGCTCTCTAAAGTAGCACTCCCTCTTGTAACTAATGTAATTATGTAAGTAATCCCTAAACTATTGAATCTTCATGAATTTACTCTCATGTTGATATATTTTACTAAATAGACTAATTTGCAGAATTTTTCAGACGGATTGTATAGCTTGATTTCTTATACTCAAGGACTTTTATACAGTTTCATTTGTTTAAGAATTAATTTAGAAGAGGGGTAGTATTTCAAAAACTAAATTGATAGTCTTTTCTTTTTCTTATTGGTTACATGATTTAAATCTTTCTCAGCATCCGTTTATCTTGAACTGTTTAAGCAAAATTTGACAATTGAGCCAAACAGATATTGACATTGCTATGTTGTTGTATATGCAGACCTCTTGGAGATCCATCATTCTTGTCTTGGAACAGAAATCCTGGAAGTCTAAGATGATTGGCTTTTACCATTTGAGTTTCATTACTTCTCATATCTCAATAAAAGGATTTGTCACAAGGCTAGGCTTGTATTTTGGAATGAGTTTGTCAACATTTTATTCTTCGTACTGTCATAGAATTTCCTCACTATTATTATATGGGCCAGATATAAGTATATCATTTGAGGATTACTTGTACCATATTTGTTTACTGTTTTAAAGTTTTCTCTAAAATTTGTTTCTCTCTTATAATTACATCTTTTGAGGATTACTTTAGGTTCTGTTTTTGTTTTTGTTTTTTCTAAAACAGGTATTTAAAAATAGTTTTTAAAATTTTGTAGATGTTGAATGAAAAAGTAATTGCTTAGTAGTGAGAAATTGTTTTAAAAAATAGTTTTAAAAACAATAAGTGAGACGAAAATCAAATATGCTAATGTTTTATATTTATTTTTTATTAGCATGACACGTACTACAAGGAGTTTTATATTAACATTTCAAAATGATATGTATAGTATCACCTAATTTAAGTCTATATTATAAAAGCTAAGAAAAAGTTTACTTTTTTAGATATTTATATCCTGTATTTAACTTTTTCTAATCTCAAAAAGTAGTTCAAAAACATTAAAATTAAAAAAGATATAAATAGAAAATTATTATTTAATTTTTTTTTTTTTTTGTCAAAGGAAATTGGATCGAAACGTCAAAATTCAACTCCTAAAGAGTTATACATCTGAAACTTTTATATCTAAATAGAGTAATGCATCTAAGGTTGTTATATCTCAAATCCTTGCACTACTATTTATTATTCTAATCTGTAATCTGTACTTTTTAGTTTCGCTCTCTGTGGGTATGGAACGAAATTCATTAAATAAGTGAAATTTACAAAAATTTTGTAATTTTTAATAAATTTTAATTAAATATAATAGATAGTATATGAGTTAAATATATTTTTTTCCTCTTTTATAATTTTTTATAGTTAAGAAACAAATTTTTAACTTATATATGATATTATAATATTATAATATCATGTTAACAAATGAGTAAAAATATTTAATATCTTAACTTATATTATAAATATGCTTCTCAATTAGTAATTACTTATTTCAATATTTTTTATCACAAAAATTTTAGAAATTTTAAAATTTGAATTAAAGACAGAAAATCAATTTTAAATAAAAATATATAGATGAAAATCATATTTAAAGTGATAGTATATCTGTATAACTTTTATTCATGCAATTTACCAAAGAGTTGTTCCTACAACCACTATTTCACTTTCAAGTACACTTTTTTTTACAGCTCCCAGGTATAATTTTGTTAGATACAAAACAGTATACATTAAAGTAAAATTTACAAAAGAAAATACAAAATAGTTACATTAATGAATAATAGTCTAATGATGTGAAAAACAGGAACGTTAGGTGTTCTGTTCCTTCTACTCTTCCCATTCCCATCATTTCTTCACACGTAAATCCCAATTTGGAAATCGTAAAATCCTATAAAACCAATTCTCCATCCAACTGTGAACTAATTCAACAAAATAACTAGATTGTCAAAAACTATTTTTATAAGTATTAAAGAAGAGACTTTAAAGTGATGAAAAATAATGATTGTATGCTAAATTAAATTCTAAAAACTATAAAATAAAATTAAATAATCTTTTTTATTTTCTTAAAAAAAAATTCTCTCTAAAATTTCAAATTCTTTACTTTTCTGTAACTTACTTTATCTTTAAATTTTCTTGATAATTTTCTTCTTCCTTTTTGTGAACCTAAAAAACTAAGAGATAGACGAAAGTATGTCTATTTCAACCAAGAAAATAGAATTTTTCTAGAGATAATTTTGTTTGTTCTCTTAGGATTTTAAGTTCTCATCTTTTCTGTTTTTGCTTGTTTGTATTCTTTAAGTGGTTGTATATATGATCCAATTAGAAAGGACGAATTTCTTTTAGTGATAATTTGTGGTGAAATGTTTGTTTGATTGTTTGTTAGGTTTAGACATTTTGGGAGTAGACTATATTTCCAAACATCCTTAGTTTGTTTTATTTCTAGGAGTAGATTCTTTAAAGAGCAAGATGTTTTCACCTAAGAGAAGTTAACGATAATTTTGAAATAGGTTATGAGATTAAAGATGAAATTAGTAGGAGGGTTAGATATAAATTGAACTTAACTTTTTCTATTGTTGAAAAGTTGTTGAATTGTTGGTATGGATTAGAAATTAGAATGATCGATTTTTTTTGAATTTAAACATGTACTAGTGAATTATAAATGTGTTTGGGAATAAAATTGAAATGTTATTTTAAGGTATGAATTGAATTTTTGTGGTGACAATAAATGTGTATGTTTTAAGTGTAGGATTTTGGAGTACAAAAATTTTGTTTTTATTTTATTACTATGTTTTAGATCATTTTGAGAACTTGAGACCAATTAGATCATATAAGTTTGATTTTTAGTAGAATTGATATGGATATAGATTAAAATGAGAATGTTGAGTTTAGATAATTTGTAACTATTTTTTGAATTGTTAATATTTATATATATTGCTCAAGCAACAATTTAGTCACTCAAGAAATATAGAGGTAGTAAGAATTGAATTTTATTTAGACACTTTCTCGCTCAAGTATACAAATGTAGCTCAAATAGTGATTAGAGTTTAAGAAATAAGTCATATCAATTATCTCTCATCTTGAAAAAATGTCACTCAAATGTGAAAAAGTCACTTAATTTGTGACTAATCATTTGAGTAAGGACAAGTTAGTACCAATTATCTATTCTATTAAAGAATATTGCTCAAGTGATATTTTTTTATTAACCTACATTCAATTTCACTACTTTAAATTGTCGTAAAGTGTGTATATATATATATATTGTATATTAAAATATTTTCAATGATTTATATATTGTTTATTGATTTATTCATTTAAATGGAATTATATTACAAAATATTATTGATGGAGAAGAGTTATTGACGCTATAATGTGAAAAATTAGTAGTTAGCAGGAAGGTTCTACTAAGTTGATGATGTATAGTGTGAGTATGAAGTTGGTGAATTTTATGAATTATACGTGTTCTAATAGAATCCCAAGCTATATAGATGAATATATCGAGTATTGAGAACCAACAAATGTGAAGCTAAGTGCGAAGTGCTAGACAAAATCAAGTGAAGTACAAGATAAAGATAAAAATGTCAGACACACTCAAGTGTCAGGAAGAGACCAAACAACATATATGAGTTAAGTAGTTGAATTATACACATAACTTTCACAAGATATAATTTGTGTTAGAATATGTGGTTTGAAACAAGAGGGGGGTAAATTTTTTTCGTAAGATTTTCGTAGATATTGGAGTTAGATTGAAAATTTCAATTAAATCAAACAATCGATTAATTTGTTCTACTGTTTATCAAAAGATTAACAATTATATAACCAAAGTTTAAGCCTATTGATTTTAAAAATCAATTGACCTTTTTATGCGCACAACAATGGAAACCGATTATATCACAAATATCAAAGTAGGGAAGAGAGAGATCACACAAAAGAATTATATTAGTTCACTCTTAACCAAGAGTTACATCCAGTCCTCAACACACCACTAAGAATTCACTAATGCAATCAAACTAGATTACAAAAACAACCAAGAGTATTGATCTTGAACCCTTCAAGAACACACAACATCTTAACAACACACGAATTTCAGAAACCTTATCTGAATCTGTTTACAACACAATATAGTAAAGTAAAAAGAATTTCAAATACAGTTGGGTTTTACACAAATGAACAACAGAAAAGTTAACCTGAAACCTACTTCCCATCGCAACTATGATCCAAGATTTCAAGAATGATTGTAAAACAATTTGATATTCTCTCTTGAAAAGTGTTATTCAATGTTGTTTTTTAAATGATCAGAAAAAAGTCTTATATAGACTTTTAAAAGACTGTTAAAACAGTTTGATCATTTAATGAAAACATATTTAAATCAATTAAAATAGTTTAAAAATCATAACAGTAGTATTCTGTTAAAATCATTTAATTGATTTTTGAAACTAACTGATTGTTTTCATTTTTTTTTTAAATCACCACATAAAAAACCAGTTCATTTATCGAAATAACTGATTGATTTTACTTAACAAAAAAGAAAAAAAAAGAAAACAAAGCATTTTTAAATCCTTTAAAAACCTTTAAGGTTGTGTTTAGAATGAGGAGTAGAAGTGTGAGAATTTGAAGGAGTGGATGTGTGAGGATTTGAAAGGAAAGTGTGAAGAAAATGGGTGTGTTTGGATTAGGGTATGTTAAAGTGGATTTGTGAGGAAAGTTTATTGAAGTTTGTGAGTGATGCGATGATTGTGAGGGTATTTTTATTTTGTTTAAAGGTGTGAGATGTAATATTACAAATTTATTCTTGTCTTTAAAAAAAAGTAGAATAATAAAATATTAGGTATTTTTGTCTAAATTTGGATGAATTAAAATTATTAATAGTATAATCCGGTATAGTTGAATAATTAATTTAAAAAAAAAATACGAGATACTTGATGGAAAATAATTTACATGTAAAATTTTGAATACATATAAATAATTTAAATATTTAAAAATTTAAAAATTCTAATTAGAAAATCCTTTGTATTAAATGTAAATAGTATTATTATATTTATAATTATTATTATAAAATATATATATTTTGTATTAAAGTTTTATTTTATTATTAATTATTATTTTTCATTTTATTAAAATATTTGTGTTAGTTAAATTTATTTAATAACTAATATTTGTAATAAAGTCTACTTTTTATTAATAAAAAATGTAAAAAAATGTGAAACCCTAAAATAATAAAGGACAATTTTGGAAAAAAACTCAATGTTGAGCTGACTTTTCCTTTGGTTCCCTTCATTTCAAGGGGAGAAGAGATTTATATTTCACACTTATATCCTCTCATTCTCTTCTCCACAAAACCATGGATCCAAATAAGGAATATACCCTAACATTTTTACTTGTGAACAATACATCTATAGAAACAAACAAACCCTAAGTGTTTTTAACCGGTTGATACGATAAATTAATCTATTAAAATACTTGTTGTAGTCATCAAACTTAAACAAAAGCTATTTCAACTTATTAAAATACGAATAAACTAATTAAAAAAGACACAGAATTTGAAAAACAAAACATTTAAAGGAGATTTCAAATCAGATTAATTTGGATCATAACTAGATGCAAATTAACAATACAAAATCTACCTAACTAGACACACATAGCAGCAACAAATCTTCATGAAAAATTTGGAAATCATCAAAGCCTCTTTGTTCAACAATTTAAATTGCAAAGATCATCTACTCTTCACACACATTGACTCACACATCCCAAGGAAGAAACTAATATAACAAACTAACTTTTTGAGTTTGTATTCTTATTTTGGAGTTGTTAATGCTAAAAAAGGGATTTCAAAGAGAAAGGAGTCCTACATTTAACAAAGTTGAGTGTTACAGATAAACGTGTTAGTGTAAAGGTTAACATGCTCTAAAAAATATTGACAAAAAAGGACAAAAAAAACACAATTTTCAACAATCCTTAACTGGATATTTATTAATAGAAGCTACCCTATATAGAAAAGCCTAAGGACAAGTAGGAAATTCTACGCTAATAGTTATGTTGCCTGCAAAAAAAATTCAAAGCTTATAAGTACTTAGACCGAAGAAAGAGTACCTTTATATGTAATCCTTCACTTGTATGAAGTTAGTCTCTAGAACAAGGAGTGTTTATATTGTGTATCCTTAATATGAAAGGTTTGTAAATGTTTAAAACAACTTTTGTTATATTACCAATAGTGACATTGTGAACTTGATCAAAAGTAACATTATGTACTTATTCTAATATATTAAGCGAGATAAAATGATAAATATGAGTGATTTTATGTACTTGTTGTAAGTGAGAAGTTATATAGAAAATACTAGTAATCATTCATTGATTATTGAAATTATTTATGTTTTTAAATAATAAATAAACATAATCCAAGTTTGCGTCAACCAATATAAAATCAAAATTGTTCACTACTGATTCTATTGCACGTGTATAAGTCCTTTATAGTTTTATAAATATTTGAGAAAATACTTGTGAACATTTTCTAAAAGTATTAGACAATCCCCATACACCATTTAGTAGAAAACTTGTTGTGAAAAGCTTTGCAAAGTTCTTCTAAAAGTTATATTCAACTTGAAAGAAAAGGTTAGATGTAGAAAGAAATGGGTGAATAAAACTTATTATACATTTTGAAAACTTCTCTCAATAAACCTATTAGAGATTGTTGAGAGTTGTTTGGTAATTTTAAAAACAAGTTAACAATATTTTTAGAAAGGTATAAGCGACAACTAAGAGTAGTTGACTTGTGTAATAGAAGATAACCATGAACGTGTTAGTTTATATTGGTTCACCCCAACTCTGACTACATCCATTTCTCTTTTGTTAGCTACAAAGAGTTTGATTAATCAATCTTAACTGCAAGTATTATTATCATCACCTATGATTTACAATTAACACACAAAGACACTTTCGACTATCTTGTAATCTCCCTCTAAGATCAAGCACAAGTACGCAACACCACTCCTGACTAATATAAAGTTACTATTAGCTATACAACAAAAGTTATTCAAGATAATACAAGGAAAGATGTTTATGAGAGGATGTATAAAAAGATCACACCTCACTCTAGAGTCTAATCTCATAATAGTGAAGGATCTACAAATAAGATACATATAATAGTTTATCACACCCATTAATATCTAAAGCACTTAGAAGCTTGTGAAAATATTTTGCACGCCACATTTACATAAGATGTAGATTTTCACTAGTTCATTAATAATTCCTACTTGGAGAAATTTTCTTACATAAATCTCCTAAATTTAATCATTGTAGCTTGTGTATTTTAGTCTATCTTTGTGTTAGTGCATTTTCATAATCATGTTTTACTTTATAACATCTTTTGTTGTTGCACTCCAAGTATTTAATAACGGACAATCTTTTACTTTGGTACTTCTTTGGTCTTTTGAAAGAACCATACTGAGTATACAAACTTTTATGTTGGTGTGTTGTGTTAGAATCATCTTTTTGATGTGTTCTTTGTCAACTTGTAACTTTTGGAAATTTTTTCATCATAGTGATGTATCTAGTAATCAGCATATGTAGTGCATGTCTAAAATAAACATCTTGAATCTTCCTTTAAGATTTCAAGGGATTGTGTTTAGTCTATTGTGTGCATCTTGTTAGGAGAGTTCATCTAGTCTTATGTGACTAATGTTTTTGTCCAATCTTTGAAGACTTCATCTAAACTTTTATGACTTATCATTTTATCTAAAGCACCATACTGAGGATACACACTTTTACGGTTGGTGTGTTGTGTTAGAATAATCTTTTCAATGTGTTCTTTGTCAACTTGTAACTTTTGGAAATTTTTTCATCATAGTGATGTATCTAGTAATGAGCATGTGTAGTGCACGTCTAAAATAAACATCTTGAATCTTCCTTTAAGATTTCAAGGGATTGTGTTTAATCTGTTGTGTTCATCTTGTTACGAGAGTTCATCTAGTCTTATATGACTAATGCTTTTTTCCAATCTTTAAAGACTTCATCTAAACTTTTATGACTTATCATTTTATCTAAAGCACCATACTAAGCATGCAAACTTTTACGGTTGGTGTGTTGTGTTAGAATTATCTTTTCGATGTGTTTTTTGTCAACATGTAACTTTTGGAAATTTTTTCATCATAGTGATTCTAGTAATGAGCATGTGTAGTGCACGTCTAAAATAAACATCTTAAATGTTCCTTTAAGATTTCAAGGGATTGTGTTTAATCTGTTGTGTGCATCTTGTTAGGAGAGTTCATCTAGTCTTATGTGACTAATGCTTTTGTCCAATCTTTAAAGACTTTATCTAAACTTTTATGACTTATCATTTTATCTAAAGCACTATATTGAACATACAAACTTTTACAGTTGGTGTGTTATGTTAGAATAATCATTTCTATGTGTTCTTTGTCAACTTGTAACTTTTGGAAATTTTTCATCATAGTGATGTATCTAGTAATGAGCATGTGTAATGCACGTCTAAAATAAACATCTTGAATCTTCCTTTAAGATTTCAAGGGATTGTGTTTAATCTGTTGTGTGCATCTTGTTAGGAGAGTTCATCTAGTCTTATGTGACTAATGCGTTTGTCCAATCTTTAAAGACTTCATCTAAACTTTTATGACTTATCATTTTATGTTGTGTTATACTTTTTCTAATTATTGTTTCACATGTATTTAAATTATTAAACACACCAGAAATGCTATTATTTGTTAATATCAATGTTGGAGATCTCACATCAATTATAGATATGGTCAAATTAATATATATACACACACATACATAGGGAGTGCAAACCTCACACTACAAGAAAACCATTAAATAGAAACCAATTTTTAGAAACCAAAAAAAATTAGTTGTTATAGTGACTAAATTAAAGACCATTTGAAAAACTAAAAAAAATATTGGTTTCTAAATTAGTTTCTATTATTGTTAAATAGTTTCTAAATTAGTATCTAATGAGCTACCAAGGTTTTAGCTACTAATTATTTAGATTCTAAATTTGGTAGCTAAAACCTTGGTAGCTAATTAGATAACAATTTAGAAACCATTTAACAATAATAGAAACTAATTTAGAAACCAAAAAAATTTTTTAGTCTCAAAAATGATTTTTAATTTGGTCACTATAGCAACTAATTATTTTTTGTCTCTAAAATTAGTTTCTAATCAATGATTTTCTTGTAGTGTCGCATTCAAAGCTAATTTTGTGAGATTGGATTAGGCTTAAAGTCCATTTTCTAATATGGTATCAAAATTGTTGATCTTCACTAATCTATTGTCTTAAGGTTTTGGGTTAAGGTAGTGTCATAGTCTCCTATATGACAGCTCATCCGTCACCTATACTGAATCTCCTCGACGTCGCCTATTATTAGACTATCTACAAAGATCTAGTATCACACTCGAGATGTGTAGTCTTTAACATGAGGGTGTGTGTTGGAGATATTATCAAATTATAGTAGATAAGTGGATGCGAACCTTAAATTATAGGCCAATTTTGTGAGGTTGAATTAGACTTAAAGTCCATTTTCTTAAAATGGTATTAAATGTTATTAATCCTAGAGAGATTTTTTATGCCTATTGTGTCACCGTCATCGAGTTCCTTCTATTCCCACACTCAATGTCCTTGTTTTAAAGGGGTGTTAGAGATCTCACATCAACTAAAGATATGACCAAATTATAATATAAGTAAAATGCAAACCTCACATTTTAAGTCAGTTTTAGGTTTAAAGTCCATTTTATGAGAGTAAAAACATAGGTGTCTTAAATGTAACTTTCAGGTTAAGATTAACGCCTTATCATATAAAAACTTATGTATACCTTAACAATCTCTCATTTTTTCATTCAATTTTGTGTATGGAATGGAGAAAAGTTGTGTATTTATCTAACTAATCATTCATATTAATTGATTTAAAAAAAATATAGTAGAGATATGAGATTGAGACACACATGTGAGTAAACTTGTTGTTTGGAGAAAAAAAAATAAAGTTTTGTAAAAATGTTGTCTTGTTTTATATCATAGAGCTATGTTTTTGTCTCTTTCTTTAAAATGTTGTCACCATTGATGCTTCATGTTTTCTACCTTACACTTAAATTATCATAATTTATTTCTATTCCATCTTCTTTTCCTTATGTTAAAATTGTCATTTTAATTGTCTTCTTTGTCACCATTCTTTCTTTCCTCCCCAAGCTTTCTCCACTTTTCAAACTTTGAGTCAAGTAGAGTTTTACTGTAGTTTTGGCAAACCAATTCTCGTTTCCTTTTTGGTTGTGGTGTTTTGATTGTCTAGATGATTGATTTTTGTATAAAGGTTGGGACATATTACACTAGGGTGAAAGAGGTAAAGTAACTTTAAAAGATCAAGTTGGAAACTCATTTTACTCCTACCATGTACAAGAATTACAAGAAAAAAAAATTGAAAACTAATTTCAAGCTTGACAATGAAAGTTATTATATAATCCTTATTATGAATTATCGTTAAATTGGACTTAATTTAGTTTCTAACTATTTTTATAGATTTAAACACTACTAGGACATGTTGTATATTTTTGGGTTGGTTATGTAGTAATTTTAACGTGTACTTAAACATATTTTTTTAGTAATTTTTTTTATTATACATATGTTGATATTTATCTTGTTGAATAAGATTTTAAAATTTTTAATTTAAAATTTGTTTCTGTTTAAGTTGGAAAGAAAAGAAGAAAATATATTTTTCAATAGTTTGACTTTCTACCTGCAATCAAACTAAAAAAAATTGACATTCAACATTGGTATATAACTAATATGAAAAAATAAAACATAATTTATGTATAAAGGGTCACTAGTGCAAAATGATGAAAGGAATACTCCTTTCCAAGTGCGGCTTCGCGCTAAAACGCATTTGTTAAAAATGCGGTGGCATTTTTTAAATTTTTTTGTTTTACAAATGCGGCTATTTGTTAAAACCGCATCTGTAAATGAAAGTTTTTCATTTACAAATGCGGCTATGTGTAAAGCCGCATTTGTAAATGAAAAGCTTTCATTTACAAATGCGGTTTTAATAAATAGTCGTATTTGTAAATTGTTTTTACCCTAAAATTTCAAGCGCGCCACTGCACTTTAACACTTTCTTCTCCGTTTTGCTCGTTTTCACTGTTCCTGTGCTCACGTACTGTGAGTTCATCTTCTCTATGTATCTTCATTCCTTGCTTCCATTGTGAGTTTCTTGAACCCATTTCATTCTTTGCATCTTCAGTTCATTTCCCTGTTCTTATATTTGCTTTTTCTCCTTGCATTGGTGGTGGAAGGTACTGTTGCATTGCTGTACTCATCTCGCTGCTCCGTCGCTATCCCACCATGTTTCCGCTGTCGCCGCTGGTCCTCTACCACTTCGATCACCATCAACATTGGTTTCGCACACAAGGTTGGTTCTTTTTTAGATTTTTTGAATTTTTCTTGGTTTATTTTGATTATTTTTTTTTATGAATTATAATTTGTATATTATTTAATATAAATTTGTATTATATAATTTTTATTTTTTAAAATTTATATTATTTAGTAGTTAGTTGTTATGTTAGTTTTGTTTTAGATTTTTTGAATTTTTTTTGGTGTATTTGAATTTTTTTTATGTATTATAATTTATATATTATTTAATATAAATTTGTATTAATTTATATAATTTCTATTTTCTAAAATTTATATTATTTAGTAGTTAGTTGTTATGTTAGTTGTTAGTTTATAATAGAATTTATGTTATGTTAGTTGTTACATTAGAATAGAATATCGTGTTTGTATTTGGACCTTCGACAATAATACGTGTTGGTATTGAGTCCGGGGGTGTTCAACCCTCGGCAAATGCATGAGATAGAACACTGATTAGAAAATCCTAGGTAACTATATTCCAGAATATATAATGGATGGAAGTTGGATTAATTGTGTTCGTATAAGTGATGAGTACGAAAGAGGAGTAGAAGAATTTATACAATTTGCGCAGCGTAACGCAATTAATAGTGGTCATGATGGAGGAAAGACCAGGTGTCCGTGCGTTAACTGTTTGAATGGAAGGATACTGGATGTGAATATAATGAGGGAACACCTGCTATGTGATGGGTTTCTTTGATCTTATACAACTTGGACATGGCATGGTGAATTATTAAATTTACCACGTGTTTCCGTAACTGAAGAATATGTGGGATCCACCATGGATGAAGCAGAACACGATGATGTAGATGATGATCGATTGGAGGACATGATTCGTGATGTGGGAGCTGAGTCTTTTGCAAAAGCGCATGGATATGGAAGTATGTCAAGCAATGCAAGACTCTATTGTATCCTGGATCAACTAACTTCACACGGTTGTCGGCGGTGTTTAGATTAATGAATTTGAAGGCAATAAATGGATCGACTCATAAAAGTTTCACGGAATTGCTCCAGCTGTTGAAGGATATGCTTCCAAAGGGAAATACTCTACCTAATCGTAATTACGAGGCCAAAAAGATTCTTTGTCCAATGGGTATGGAGTATAAAAAGATACATGCATGTCCTAATGACTGTATATTATACCGAAAAGATTTTGAATTGTTGAAAAGTTGTCCGAGGTGTGGGTTATCACGTTATAAATTAAAACAAACAGATGATGATACTATTGAAGAGATGGAAAAGCATTGACCCCCAATGAAGGTTATGTGGTATCTTCCCATCATTCCAAGGATGAAGCATTTGTTTGCAAACCTAGACGATGCTAAGAATCTTAGATGGCATGCAGATGAGAGGAAATGTGATGGCATGTACTGACATCCAGTTGATTCTATTCAATGGAAGAAATTCGATAAGAGTTTCCAGAGTTTGGTAAAGAATCAAGAAATATCCGAATTGGTTTAGCTACAGATGGAATGAATCCGTTTGGTAATATGAGTACAAATCACAGTTCATGGCCTGTTTTACTAGTTATTTACAACTTACCTCCTGGATTATGCATGAAGCGAAAATACATGATGTTGTCTATGATAATATCCGGTCTGAAACAGCCAGGGAATGACATAGATGTTTATCTAAGTCCCCTAATCGAAGATTTGAAGCTAATGTGGGATGAGGGTGTTGAAGTATTTGACGGATTTGCTAATGAAACTTTCATGCTTAATGCCATGTTATTTTGCACCATCAATGACTTTCCGACATATGGTAACTTATCAGGTTATAGTGTTAAGGGTCATAAAGCATGTCCAATATGCGAAGAAGACACTGCTTCTCAACAATTGAAACATGGAAGGAAGACAGTATATCTTTGGCATCAGAGGTTTCTTAGAAGTCATCATCCTTACCGGAGGTTGAAAAAAGCCTTTAATGGACACCAAGAGACTAGTGGTCCACCAACTCCACTAACTGCTGCTGAGGTTTACGAAAAGGTAAATAACATAGACCACACCTTTGGTAAGTAAAAAAAAAAAGTCATCTGTGACTAATATTTGGAAAAAAAAATCAATCTTCTTTGATCTTTCGTACTGGTCGAGGTTAGAAGTCAGACACTATATAGATGTAATGCAGGTTGAGAAAACTGTGTGTGATAGCTTAATTGGTACACTTCTTAACATTAACGGGAAGACGAAGGATGGTCTAAATGCTCGTTTAGATTTGATTGAGATGAACATACAAGACGAGTTGGCACCGATACAAATGGGTAAGTGTACATATTTGCCCCCAGCCTGTTATACCATGTCAAAAGATGAAAAAGTAAGTTTCTGTCAATGTCTAAAGGGTGTAAAAGTGCCACAAGGACATTCCTCAAATGTGAAGAGCCTAGTGTCAATGCAAGATTTGAAGTTAATTGGGTTGAAGTCTCATGATTGCCACATCTTGATGCAACAACTTCTGCCTGTAGCTATTCGTGGGATCTTACCAAAAAATGTTAGACATACCATAACCCGTTTGTGCTTATTCTTCTCTTCCATCTGTTGTAAAGTCATTGATCCATTAAAACTAGATGAACTTCAAGATGAAATTATTGTTATCTTATGTGAATTGGAGATGTTTTTTCCTCCATCTTTTTTTGACATCATGGTTCATCTACTTGTGCATCTGGTTAGAGAGGTTAGATTGTGTGGACCAGTGTACTTAAGATGGATGTATCCTGTTGAGCAGTATATGAAAATTTTGAAAGGTTATGTGAAAATTCATTATTGTCCAGAAGCTTCAATGATTGAAAGGTACATAGCTGAAGAAAGTATTGAATTTTGTTCAGAGTACATGTCAAAAGCAAATCCAATAGGTCTTCCAGCTAATTCATGGCACCATAGGCGTTCTACAAGTAAATGTTTACATGGTGTGAATATTGTAAACAAATCTCGGTCAGAAGTCTTGCAAGCACATTTGTATATATTGAATAACACAGATGAAGTTATACCTTACATAGAAGCTCATAAAGCCATTGTGAAGGCAAATAATCCAAGACAAGCAGACAAATGGGTCTTGATGGAACATAATAGAACATTCATGCCTTAGTTTAAAGAGGAGGTGTTAAAGGATTCAACGGCATCGGAGACCTTGACCTGGTTGGCTGCTGGATTGAAGTTTGATGTCATTTCTTGTAAAGCGTACGAAGTGAATAATTGTATATTTTACACGAAGTCTATGGATGAAAAGAGTACAGTTCAAAATTCTGGTGTTACCCTTGAAGCCGAGTCAATGCAGTTTTCTGCTTCGAAAGATATAAATCTTGTACTTGGATCAATGGCATATTATGGATTTATAGAAGAGATATGGGAGCTTGACTATACTAAGTTTTCAATTCCAGTTTTCAAGTGTAAATGGGTTGACAATAAAAGTGGGGTTAAAATTGATGAATCAGGATTCACACTAGTGGACTTTCGAAAGATAGGGTATCGAGATGAGCCATTTATAATGGTTCAACAAGCATCTCAAGTTTTCTACGTGAAAGATCCTACGTCAGAACATTGGTATGTTGTTTTACACGGGAAAAAACAAGGGGAGGCTTAGATGATATTGAAAATAGTGAACCCCATTTATTCACACCAATGATAATTAATAAAGATGACAATGTACTTGATCATGTACATGCAACCCGTAAAGACCACAGTGAAGGAATTTACATATGAACTTTTAACCCATTATGGTAATAAATTTAGAAATATTTTTGATAATATGCATTTACTATATTATGTTTTTGTTTTATATGATTTTCTTTCGATGCAGATGAACTAACGTTTGTTAAATAATTTTTTTAATAGAGATATGGGTGATAATCAGAGTCCAAAGAAACCCCAATCCAAACGAGGCAACAAAACACCTACTAGGATGAAGCATCTGGCGAAGAAACGTGTCGCTTGTGAGAAGACAGTTGTTGACATTGACGTTAACACTGGAATGGCTTCTGGTCCTAATGCAGATGACTTTAATAGCTATCTTGGAGTTCTTTCTCATGAGAGACTCTCCATTTTGATTAATTCATGGGACGAGGTGTCAGAGGTCGACCGAAACATGCTATGGGAGGATGTTCTGGTAAGCTTTACATAATTATTGTTATCATATAAAGCTTTTTAATATTCATTGACTAATTGTAATTTGGTGATGTTATTTTGCAGGCAAATTTTGAAATTCCTAATATGGAACCGCTTCGATCAAGGATTATATCTAATATCAGACTTAAGTTTCATGCCTTCAAATCAAGACTGACGACGAGATATATTTTTGGTGAGCTTAAGGATGAAACTCCTTGTGAAAGATACAATTTTATTGATGAAGAGACATGACTTGCTTTTAAAGAAAGCCGTCTAACTGAAGAATGGATTGTAAGTGAAGTTACTTAACTATTTTTACTTATGTAACATTAATGAGTTAATATTATTTAATTCACTTTGTTTATTTCAATTATGATAGCATCGGCGGAAGAAAACTCAAGAGATAGCTTTAAAGAATCTTACCTCGCATGTAATGTCTCGTGCGGGGTATCGAAAGCTTGAGCAAGCACTGATGGTTGAAAAGGAGAAATCTAGACAGGGGAGTGCATCTAAGGATGTGGAAACAGGGGTCACTTCTCCTCCATCACCACCTATGCGCCATGTGAAATGGAAGAGGGCCCAAATTAGGAAGTCGGGTGCACCAAGTTCTGAGCAATCAGGGGTTATCATTGAAAAAATTGTAAGTTATTTAAGCCTTTTTTTCATCTATTATGTTGCATTACTTATATTAAAACCTCATATGATTTTTGTCTCTTGTAGGATGCCTTGGACTCCCAAGGTAATTTTGTTGCTGAAGGTCGTCACGATATCCTTGTTGAAGCAATTGGACGACCTGAGCACTGTGGTCGTGTTCGTGCAGTTGGACAAGGAGATGGGATTAAACTTTATTTTGGAGTTGCACCACGACACTTATCCTCCTCCCCCAAAGAGAGCAAACAAGAAATGGAGAATAGGCTACATAAAGAATTAATGGATGAGATGAGAAGGGAGACAGAAAAGATGAGGCTAGAGTTGCGACAAGAGATATCGTAACAACTTTGTGTTGACCATCCGATTCAGACGCTTCTTAGTCCCACTCCCAAGAGCACAAAGGGCAGTTGTGCAGCTCCTACAACATCAGGGGATGATATCATTGGCCAGACGAGACAATGTGAGCTACTGGTAGAGGGTGACATCATTCCTCAGGTGGTGGCCATTGGAAAAGTCTATGAAGAGGCCACCACCTTACATAACGTTCCTCTCTCCCTTGATGCAGCAAAGGTCACGGTTGAAAGAGTACGAGTACCTGATGCTCGTGTTCCACTACCTTCAGAAGAGGTAACAACTATGGCCGAAACATTTCAGTCATTTGTAGCCTGGCTCAGACACCTCATTCGATATATGCCACAACCAATGGTAATAATTTCATTTAATATGCTAATTTATATTTATATATTACATAAAATTTATAACAAATCTTTTTTCTTTTTGTAGAAACCTCGTCAGAAACCAAGTCCGAAAAAGAAGCAGGAGGTTCCGCTCGACGATCCTATAGCTTCCTTAGCTATAGTTGCTAGAGAAATTGGATGAGACCCTCTGGAAGTTCCATGGGATGATACATTTTTGAAACAAACCCTGAGCTGCCCTTGTACATGTACTGTCAGATCTGTTAGAGTTTGTAGCTAGGGATCAGGAGCTGAATATAAATATCATTCAATTTTTTATGATGTAATTATCGTTATCTACATTTCATTTTCATTTATGTTAAATTAGCATTCATTATGATTTAACTAATTACTTGTAGGTTTTTGAATGGTGTCTCTGTCACTGAGGGGAAGGAAAATGTGTATGGATTCTTAGATCATGCATATACTAATCCCACTAGAGCAAAGACAAATGAGACCTAATGATACATCACTAACACCCTAGAAAAAGAGGGAAAAGAGGTTTATTTGTGCCCTTATATTAACAAGTAAGTTTAAATATATATGTTAAAATTTATTATATTCATGTTTTATAAATTTACTCAACTCTTTTCATGGATGATATAGGGGTCATTGGCAATTACTTGTCTTATCAGTGAATGATAGGATGGCTTTGTGGTTTTGTTCCCTACACAAGAAGATATCCACAAGTTCTAAGAATATCATTGATAAGTAAGTACACTATAAACTTAACTATGGTTGAAACTATAATTAATCCACTAACAAGGTTTTTTGTATCAACCAATTCATGACGTGGATATAACATCCTAAAAGGGAGATCGAATTCAAATTTTCAAAATTTGAACTGGATAAGATTAAAGTTTTGTAAGATTTTTCTTTCTCTTTTCATTGTTTAATTATACTAACTTTTACAATTTAATTGAATTATAGTGTAATAAACAACTAGGAAGCTATGAGTGTGGCTATTACGTTATGCAATGAATGAGTACCATTGTAAGACTAGGTCTTACAAGTAATTGGCAAGAGGTAAGATTTCTTAAATTATTTTTATAACTTCAACATATATATGTATCTTAAAACTAATTTATGTGTCAACCATTTTGAAATGCAGTGCTTCACGGATGAGGAACCCATGACTTCGGAAGCCATGACATATGTGAGAAAATCTTGGTCCACATATTTCCTAAATTTTTATAACTATACAATTTGATCAATAGTGTAAGAAGATAGAGAGAGATATATTATTACTGTTTTTGTATACATTTTAATCAATAACTATGAATTCACTTTTAGCTTATCTGAACCTGTTTATCTGTTTGGCTGTCTGGGTATAATTAAACTGCATAGGTTCATTTATATGGGATAAACAACTAAACAAACTGCTCAAAAAAAAAAAATCTTATTTACAAATGCGGCTATTTACCTTAGCTGCATCTGTAAATCATTCCAATTCTTACCTCTGGAGCATTTATAGATGCCAATAAAAAGCCGCATTTGTAAATCATAACAATTGAAAAGGAAGGTACCACCTCTGGAGCATTTACAAATGCGGCTCCAACAGAAAGTCGCATTTGTAAATAGTATTTATAGATGCGGCTATGTAGCCGCATTTGTAAATCTCTGATTTACAAGTGTGTGTTGATCAAATGTGGCTGTATAGCCGCATTTATAAAATGAAAATAGCCGCATTTGTTCTTCGTTTCTGCACGAGTGGGTGATATATAATAGGGAAACCTTATTTTAGTTTTTAATATTATAAAAATAGATTTTATATGTTTAAAATTGTTAACTAAAAAAATAATTATGAGTGAATATTTAATTTGTACAATCTACTCACATATACTCTGTTCTAGGGCTTAAGTGTTTAGTTTAGCATTGAAAAGTTTTATTCATCAGTGTTTTAATCATAACAAATAATATTAATTTTTTTTTATCAATTATTAACATTCATCTAGTGTATGATAAGGAAAGAAAACAATGTATCAAATTTTAACTCTTCAAAGTATCTAAAAGATGGTCTAATTAGTTATATTCACCTCAAACAAATTCTATAAAGATGCATTAAGTAATAGATAACATAAAGTAGGACACATTATCACTTTTACTTTCATCCAAGTTCCTCCTTTTCCACCCTCCATTCATTGATAACTTTTTAAACTAAAAAGAATTATTAAATAAAAATTAATTTTAAAAATAAAAATAATTAATTATTATATTAATTAAATTAAATATTATTTTATAAAAAAATTATTAATATTTAAAGTCGTTTATATTATTAAAAAAAATTATATTAATATCTAATTAATTACCAATATTTTACATTTTAAGTATTAATTATTTTAAATTCTAAAATTAATAATTAATCAAATATTAATTTATAAAATTTTATTAATACTAAACATTAATTACATAAAATAATTTTGTAAATAATAATTAATTTAGTTAATATAATAATTAATTATTTATAAAATTTACTATATGAAAAATAACTTAAGTCATTCTTTACATCAGTTGAATTCAAAATTATCACAATTTTTAAAAGGTGATTTAAAAATAAAATAAATTAAAATTACATAATTAAATTAAAACAAAATCGAAACATACTTAATTAAAATTACATAATTAAATTCATTATAAAATTGATACATATTCAATTAAAATTGTAGAATTAAATTCAAAATAGAATTGAAACATGTTCAACTAAAATTGCATAATTAAATTCAAAATAAAATTAAAATATAATTATAAAATTAAATTCAAAATAAAAATTCAATTCGGAAGGTACCGATCTAAAATTCCAATGCTCGATAAAATTTTCCCAGTTCAAAAGACAATATTTTAGATTCAAGTATTATCAAATTAACATGAACCAGATTAATTATAAACCTAAATATAAATCTATTGAATTTTTCAAAAACGTAGAACATAATCAGAATTTATCATTTCTATAAAATTCAAAAAGATGAACAATAAGTTAATTTGAATAGAAAAGATTGGGATCTAAATATAGATCTAGATTAATAAATGCACCTCATAATCACGTTAAAAAGGAAATTAGATCCAAAAAAAAATGAAAAAAAAAATAGAGAATTCGTAAAATAAAAATAACTAGGAATTCAAAATTTACCAAATTCTTGGAATCTCAAATTGATTTGGTGATTTAGCCATGCATCTTCATCAAGATTGTTTCAATAAAAAATTTCATAGCGACAAAAAAATTGAAAGAGTCAAAAGTGAGAAAAGAGAGAAAAATCATAATTTTACTCACAATATGAAAACCAACACCAAAAATATGAAGAGAAGAATATTGGAGTTTCACATTGGAGTCTCAAAAAATATATTAATAAAACTAATTAGTAGACTTAATCGTAATAATCAAACCTAAAACTCATTTATTAACTAATAAAAATACTAATAATTTCCTGTAATAATCTCCTGAAATAGAATGAATGCATGGTCATGAATTTGTGACCCATTTTTAGGACTTTAGACATGCAAGTTCGAATTTTTCTCTTAAAATAAAAGTTGCATACCTTACTAATTAATTAGTTAAAATCTTAATTAGTAATTAAATACTATAATTAAAAAATTAATTTATAAATTTTTATTAATAACAGAAATCATTTAGATATCAAGTAATTTATAAAATAGTTTTTAATTTAATTAATATAAGAAATAATTATTTTTTATGTTTAAAATTAATTTTTATTTAATATTGTTTTTAGTGTTTAAATTTATTTTTATTGCTAATCTATTGTTTCGTATAATATATTATAGAAAAGTTATTTATATTACAACGAATTCTAATGTAATACATTCCTCTTTCAATTTCAAAGAAAAAAATGTACATGTTTTAAAATAGGAAAGAAATATGAATATCTAAAAGAAAATGTAATTTCCTCAAAAAAAAAAAAATTATTCTATAATTGGTTTGTAAGAAAGAGTAGTTGGAGATAAGTGAGCTCTAAAGAAAAGACTAGTTGGCTTCTATTATTTGTATTTGCATAAAGACTTTCTTCCAAATCTAGAAGTTCAGAATTCCCGAAGCCTCTGTAACCACACAAATGCTTTATCTTTCTTTTTTAAAAAGACAAAATAAAATCTTAACTATATAAATATACCTACATTTAATAAATTTAAATATGTTTTTAGCTATCATAAAATAAAATGAATGAGTTTTGATTCTGATCCTTATAATTTTTTTTCTTTATTTTTAGTCCTTGTAAAATTGAAATTACTTTTTTGTTGCTAATATTATATGATATTAGTGAATATATGAATAAAAGGTCAAATATTCTAAGTGACATATTAGTGTTAATGTTATGATAGAATGTCAATGTTTAACATCTTACAAATATTTTAAAATTTATAAAATAAATGTTATGTATTTTTTAAAATGAATATTAGTGATTTTGAAAATTTGAAGAGATGAAAATGAAAGAAAAAAATATTTCATAGGAACCAAAACTAAAATTTACACACTTTATAAGGATTATAAATAGATATTTCAAATTTTATGTTACATACTTTATAAGGATTATAAATAGATATTTCAAATTTTATGAAAGGAAAAACAAGTTCTCTTAATAGAAACTAAAAGTAAAACTTGTTAATTTAATAAACTAAAACTATATTTAAGTCTATTTAATATTTCTACAATTGTTTTATTAAATACAATCTTATATAATCCTTTCCAAATTTATTAATTAGAAATTAATATCATTCACAATAATATAATCATTGTTGATTTAGCAAAATTTCACATATTTAAGATATTAAATACAAATTTGCTACTATATGAACAATTTATGAATATTTAATACCTAATCTCTATACTAATAAGTTATCTCATATCAATCTATACCAGCATGATTATTGAAAAATTTCACTTAATTATTAAACATAATTTTGATGTGTATTAATATGACTGTGTATGACTAGTCCCAATTCACACGACTCTACATAAGGACATTGATGGTGTCATTCTAACTTAATATATCAATGATTTAATGGTATTGGTTATTTGGTGTATAAGCAGCCACTTGTGAACTAGATTCCTTCTCCTATTTATTGTATGTTGAAAATTCTCTCTTCATAATAAATTCAATCAAATCCAATCACACATGCTATATTTCAAAAAGATATAATACCCATACTCTTTTTTTTTACCAAAATTACTTTATTAATTTATTAAAGTCTCCATTAAAGGTTATGAGACACATGTTTTAATTAATTTATTTTCAAATCTCACTTTATTATATCATTGCTAAAATTCATGTATATTTTTTTACAATACAAAATTCTTATAAAACCATATTCTAATAATTTTTTTCTATAAATTCTTAGAAAATTTATAGTTTAGAGTTTTTTATTCTTATAATTTAGTGTTTTTTATTCTTATATTTTAGAGTTTTATTTATAATTCTAAATTTTTATTTAAGATTTAAGATTGTGAATTTCAAATTTTTATATTATCTTAATACATTATAATAAATAAGACTTATGTTTAAATTTATAATTTTCCATATAACATATGAAATGAATTAGAAATTATTTTAATATAATCTCCTTAATTTAATTTGAAATGTAACTTCGAATTAGTTCATACAAGGAATATTATAGATTATAGTAATATTTTTAATTTAAATTTCATAAATATAATTATTTCAAAAAGCCCTTTACATTTAATAGTATTTACTATTTCTTTTGAGAATTTGACAGAACTATATTAACCACAAAATAACTTAAACATAATAAAGCCTTAAAATTTTACCCAATTTAAATGGCTTATTGTTTTTTTAACTTTGGATTTCGTGTTCCCGTGTTACAAAGGAAAGGTTAACACATGAGCCAACCTACAGTTTTTTATTAGAAGAATCTCCACATGACTTTATTCCAAAATTTTAAAAATAAAATAGTTTATGCACTCATAATATAATTTTCTCCTCATTTAATTATAAATTATTATGCACTGTAAATTTAAGGGTCTGCATAGTAATAGTTATTTTAAAAATAATGGGAAATTACATAGAAATTAACTTTTGTTGTTTTAAATAATAAAAAAGGTTAATGGGCAAAAGTTTAAAGGGACAATTGTGGAATTTACGTGAGAATCACTGCATTGTTCTTTCTGGTCTTTACGAGGTAGCTGGGACATGATTACATTCTAAAACATCACACATTCTCTGTTATTTCTTTCTCTTTCTCTCTGTGTTCTTCTTCAATACAACTCTATTCTCTTTCGGTGGCATAAAACCACTCCCAAGAACTTAACACGCGCCACCCTTTTCTCTCGCTCTTCCACAACTCTGCTCTCTGAACAGAAACAGCTTCCGCTGTGTAAATCGCAATGCAGGCAACTGAGGTAACAAGCTCTTACGTCTTCTTTGAATTCAAAATCCTGTCTTTTCACCCTTTTCTTGTTGAAATTGGAGCATTATATGATTTTCTGTTTGTGGGTGTTGATTATTGCAGACCAGGACTGTTCAAGTTAAGCAGCTTTCAGATCTAGCTGGTGAGAGAGAGATTCACGAGTTCTTCTCCTTTTCTGGAGAAATTGAGCATGTTGAGATCCTGAGGTGGGTAGTTTTTGTACCAATATTTGTTTGCTTCTTTTTTGCTTCTTGAATTGGGTTTCTGCTAGTTCTAATCCTCCCAGCTGTGATTGAAGGGTGCTCAGAAAGGAAAAAAAAAGGGGGCGCAGGGGTTGAAAAATTCAGAGAAGAAATCATGGGGTGGTCTTAATGAAAAAAGTTGTATTAGTTAAAGGAAAATGAAACAAGGAAAGACAGTTCAGTTAAGGGTATAACTTTTTAATAAGTTAAGCTGGTGGGGTAAACTGTGCTGTCGCAGTGCATTAATCTTCTGTTTTTTTTACCTTATCTTAGTCTAAGCAACGTAATTTAAGATAAACTCAAAGTCTTCTACTTTAGGATTTGAACACTTCTTGTGTATTCAAAATTCAAACAATCCGTGCGATGAATTCAGTTATTGAAATTACGACTTTTTTATTTTATTTTTTCAAGCCAGCTGAAAGAAGTCAAATCCGTATTATGATTGCTTCTTGTGTTGTCTGTTTTGTTGCAGTGAAGATGGGAAATCAAAGACTGCATATGTGACATTTAAAGATCCCAAAGCACTTGAAATTGCATTATTGTTATCGGTAATGCCACTTTTCCTTTTATGATTTTGTTGGAGCTGTGGTAGATTATCGAGTTGGATTTGTAATCATGGTAGATACTAGGTATTGTGTACTGGATGTGTTTGCTAACAGATGGTTGAAAGGGATCACTTTCACTTAATGCAGCTCACTTAAGAAATGGAAGGAGAGTGACACTACAAGGAAACCTTAAAGTAAAATCGTTTAGAATAACATGCCATTATATAGCTTATGTTAAAGAAGATTGCAAGCATATGGAAGTTGTTGTGTTATATTTTTAAACTTCTGGTAGCTGTTAGCGTCATAT
Organism: Phaseolus lunatus; assembly: GCA_013389735.1. Classification (NCBI taxonomy): domain Eukaryota; kingdom Viridiplantae; phylum Streptophyta; class Magnoliopsida; order Fabales; family Fabaceae; genus Phaseolus; species Phaseolus lunatus. The sequence continues at coordinate 28,137,052 of CM023857.1, read as the reverse complement.
CATTTTAATTTGAAACACAGATATGTTGAACATTAAAGTTACGAATGACAGAGCCTAACCATTTTTAACATTAGAAAGGTCTGTAGTTCGTTAGCAATATCTATTTGAATATCTGTATTAATTGAGTCGATTCCTTTCCCTCTCTGGCCTGTTTTAATATTGCATCATAACAATTTGGTCTTGATATTAAGTTTTGGGAATATATAAATCTTATATATGCCTTTGCAGTTTTTGGCTTGTGCGAGTAAACTTTTTGTTGTCTTTTTCTCAGGGAGCAACAATAGTAGACAAAGTTGTGAGGATAACTCCAGCTGAGAACTATGTACCAAATCGTGAGATGCAGGTAAAAATTCCAAGAACTATAATATCATACATGCACTTATTGACATAAAATTTAGTGCTTATCAGAAGCAATTTATGCAGGAAGTAATGGTGGTGGAAAATGCTATAGATGTTGCTCCTGAAAATGTCTCTACAGATATTGAGGTAAAACCAGGAACCAGATTAAGATTTTGCATGATCTTTTTCTCCCTATGGGTTGTTCTTCATTGGCATCTGGATTAGACTAAAAAGTCGTTGAAATTATTTATATTATACCCAGGGCGTTGTTAGTTTTGAATATACCAGATTACTGGACTTTGCATCCTGAAACTAGTAAAGAAGAAAGTCCCTGTCATGATATTTTGTTCGCAGCAAGTTACACCAATTGCATCTAAATTTTTTAGGCTTCTTGCATTGTGTCAATCTTGCATCTTTTCCTTGTAATCTTCAGCAGTTCATTCTGTTAATTTTTCTGTTAACGTTTCTCTCTGATTGAGTTCATGGTCTGCTAATATCTCTTTCAGGATGGGAAAGCCAGCCCCACCAATAGAAGAATCTACCTTACTAAAGCACAAGATGCAGTTACAAGTATGCTGGCAAAAGGTTCAGCAATAAGACAGGACGCAGTGAACAAAGCTAAAGCATTTGACGAAAAACATCAATTGACTGCCAATGCATCTGCAAAGGTCATTTCTTTTGACAAGAGAGTTGGACTGACTGAGAAATTGACAGTAGGCATTGCTGCAGTGAATCAGAAAGTCAAATCTGTGGATCAGAGGCTTCATGTTTCAGATAAAACAATGGCAGCAATAATTGCAGCGGAGAGGAAGCTGAATGACACTGGATCGGCTGTCAAAACAAGCAGGTATGGTTGCATATGATGCATGATCTCCATTTCCGCTCTTGGATTTCTCCAAGAAATTGTGATGAGTTTGTGGTGAGATCCAGCCAGGAAATACAAAGTATAATGAAATTTAGAAATTTCTTTAGTTTCAACATGGATTTACTGCAGGTTGGAGAGAAATGAAATATGCATGATGCTCCTTGAGTGTTGTTTGGATGATGATAATAAGGTATACTTGTTAATGGGTTGTCCTCGTCTGATGCAGATATGTGACTGCCGGAACAGCATGGTTAAATGGTGCTTTTAGCAAGGTGGCAAAGGCTGGACATGTTGCAAGTTCTAAAACTAGAGAAAAATTTAATTTGGCTGTTTCAAACTTGGCATCAAAGGTTTGGTTTTTATATGCTCTTGCAATGTTACTAATAAAGATAAAAGAAATTTTAAGCACTGAACTAGGACATAGTTCTGTAAGTATTTGTGATATTGTTTTCCAAACATAATTCTAGTTATATCTTGATAATCTATGTAATCATTTATTCTAATTTTTTTTATAGATTATCGAGATGAAACTTCGTAACTGGAGAACCATACCAAAAGCACTTAAAGAACCGGAACTAACCTTTGTCAAATTTTAAACCTGTAATTTTTCTTTTGTTAAGGAAAATGAATAATAAGTAGAAGATAATATTTTTTTTGTGTTATGGTTTCATTCATTTATGCAGGAACCGTCAGTGGCTGCTGCATAGGCCAGAATTCTGGTAATGAAGTCACTTCAGCAGGTCTTTCAGAACATGGCTTTTAAACTATTTGAGCATTTACTCTTTCTTTCTGTCCTTCAACAGTTAGATGCAAGTGGCAAGTGCGATGATTCATTTTCAATCCTATTTTTTGTATTCTTTTCTCACTCTGGTGTTCTGGTTGTTGCTTATATGTAATTTAGCATTGGTAATTTTGGCTTTCTCTTCCATTTTGTGAAAAGGAAATTATAGTTGCGTGAAGCAACTGTGTTTTCCATGTGAAAAAAATAGTTTTGCATGTATAACTTGACACCTGGTTCAAAGATTTACGTGGGAAATTATCATCATGCTGCAGACTACAGAATTCCATTGCTTTGCTGATGCAATTGATGAAAATTGTAAAGAATTATCACTATGTTGTATTAGCTCAGTTGTTCTAAATTTTTGTGTTCCAAAATGTAAAATCTTAACATGGATGAAAAATAACAAGCATGGTCAAGACCATGCTCTGATAATAACAATGATTAGGATCAACGCAGGCGTAATAATGGACATTGATGCACTCCACTTTTGACCAATATGATGCCATACTTGTCGGCTAATGAAAGGGTCCTCAACATACAGACAAATCTTTTAAATAATAGTTTTTTAAAACTTAGATTTGTTTTTGAATTTGTACAGTCATCAAATGTTGTTTCACGTGCTAGCTATGTCCTCGTTTTTATCTCTTGTCAAAGTCTTTCTCTGCCATTATCTCTAATAAGAATTATAAAATGCTTCTTTGCACACGCTAGTCGCATTTGGATGCTCAAAAGTGTTCACATTCTGTAAAAACAAATTTCTTGTGCTCGGGACTTAGATTGACTGCATATTACTGAACAAGATTAATTACTAAATGAGTTTTTTTAGTGGTAAAGTAGATCTTTGAATTTTTGTCCTGTAGTTTTCTTCCTTTGAGCATGTCAATTCTTCTGTTTAAGCTTGTCACCAACCCTCAGTCAAATGAACAAAATAGGTTTCCAAATCCAGTTCTACTTTTTGTACCTCTTCAATTTGTCTAATATTTAAAAGATGGTTCTTATTTGCTCACTTTGTCCGGTTCAGAAGTTCCAAATTCAATGCTTCATTTGGCAGAGTTGGTTCATTTAATGAATAATCATTACCTATTGCAGTGCAAATTCCTTTTATTCTATTCATCGACATCCTTAAAAATCCACGAAATAATGTCTTCTTTCTTTCCGTTATAGACTGAGGAATCATGATTAAAGGAGGTTTAGAATAGTATTCAGCACCAGGCCAGAATTGGACGAAATTTTAAGTGTTTTTCTTAATAATTATATTTTGTTTAAACTTGTTTTGTTTTCATTTCCTGCATTTTTCTTACCGTCTAAATGTTGGTTCCATTCAGGGTTGGTGTTGGTTTTTTGTACATTCTTTCCATAGGAATTCTTGTTGTAGAAATTCTAAAATAGTCATGGTTCATAAGGGCATATGAAAAGTTGTGTTGTGTAATTTAGTTGAGCATGATTAAGTGTGTATGGTTTGGAAGAGAACTATTCTTACCTAAGCAATTGACACAGTTTTCAATTTGACTAATATGTTAGTAACAGATCCTATATAAGAACCACCTATTGTCTATTTGACTAACAGAGGTAATAGATCCTAATAGAAGAAGCAACCTCATCAAAAAAACTATTAAAACCTAAATGCCATAAAGTTTCTTTTAGAGATTTGTCTTTCATTTCTTATATTTTCTAAGCAAGAAAATTGATATTTTGTCCAATAACTTTTACCTACATTTAAATTTAAATTAAATATAATTTTTTAAAATTAAAATTAGAAAATTTCCCTTTATAAAATGAACTAACTATAATAAACTTATATTTTTGACTTTTTAAGAATAAAAAGAACTTTAAAATATTATATTATAACAATTAGAGACTCAATTATTTGATTTATTATTTTAAAAGAAATGGATTGCCACTTTAGACAAAGCATGATTCAATAGAAGTCCAAAGAGATGAATTGAATAGGGTCCTAAAGAATGAGAGATATGTGAAAAATAGGTTCGATTACACCTATTCTTAATCCTAAATAGAATGGACGCAGAGATCTATATGTAAACATAGTATCTATTTAGATACGCTCGAATGACCCCTTCTCATAATGAGAATGTATATAACCCCATTTCGGTTAATGCTAGTGGACTAAACTAATCTTACTCACTCATTAATAAAAGGAAGAGTTATTTTCTTGAGTTATGTCTCTTAAGATAAAAGTCTGACACTCTAGAATTTTCATTAAATACTAAAAATAGTTAATTATAAAATATGGTCATATTTGTCTCTAAGAAAACAACTTTGTAAAAGTAATAGATCATGTAAGACATAATTTTTTTTTGTCTGAGAGACAATATAATATTGTGGAATGTTTTCTTAAATTTAATAAGGACATATAAGATAAGATGAAATGTGCATAAAACATCAAATGATAGGCATATAGTTTAGGCTAAACTCGTATGACAATAAATATCTATATGTTTATTCTATGTTGTAGGGAATGTCCATCTACGAAGGAGATTTATTAAAAGTATAAGGTAAAGTCAACATCAAAAGACCTTTCAGAGTTCAAACTAAAGTTCAAGCATTGAGCATACTCTAGAAATGATACCTGCCTAATATGACTATGCACAAGTAGGCAAAATCAAGCAAGACACACTACCTAAGGAAAGATATTAACATGATCCAACTATTGGGAAGATTACGTAAAGAAAAAGAGAGCATTTAATTCTATACAAAATGCATTTAATGCATTCCAGTCAAGCAAGTTCATAAACGAAAGAAGTACACACAAATGAACTGAAGCCAATGCAGTGGGCAAAAACTGATTCACAACAGTCAACTTCTTCAAAGTCTATATAAAGCATTTCAAGGAGAAGAAGAGTTAGAGATACCAGGTATTGTATAGTACTGCAATGTTGCTCAAATTTTTTGTGCCCATTTAAAGCTTCGTAAAAGAAAACTATTGGTGTTCAATAAGCTAACTTAGAGAGAGTGATCAATTTCTAAATACATCTTAACGATTGTCCTCTCTAGCAAGCTTTAATGTGATAAGTTGTTCACTTTGTATCCAACTTCTTCATCTTAGTTAGGAGTGCTTATTGAGTAAATAATACTCAGTTAAGTCAAGAGTGACTTGCGTCAAGAATACTCAAGCGATTAACCAAGAATGTCTATGAACCTAAAGAATATTTAGTTAAGCTAGGAGTAGCTTGTGTCAAGAATACTCAAGGGGTTAGCTAGAAGTGGTTACATGCCTAAAGAATACTCAACTTATACTTTATATAAGTAGTTTACCTAGTGTAACTCAATCAGTAGATTGAGGACTGGATGTTTTGTTCGGTCAAACAAACCATTATAAAATTATAGTGTATATCCTATCTTTCTCTATCTCTCTACTTTGCCTACATTGTTATTTGTTCTTTAAAAGAAGGAGAGTCATTGTAATATTACCAACAAAAGTGTTTTTATATAAGCTAATTCGTTAAGTTAAATATCTTTGAGATATAAATGCCATCAACTAATTAATCAATTTATAAATTTATTGTCTTATTCCCTATCAAACGGTATATACGAAAAGTGCACAAAAGTTTTCAAAAACACAATTCAACATTCCTTTCTTGTGTTTTCTTGTTTTCACAGTGTCACTATGATTATTGTTGTCATGATTAACATAGTTATCTCCAACATTACATCATTGAATTTAAAAAGCATGACTACCATCATCATTAATGTCTAATTCATAACCAAAATTATGAAAACCACTTTTTTTTGCCACCACCACCACCACTAGAATTGTTTATCACCATTGTTGTTGTCATTGTCGTTGCTAGCGTTGCAAGCATAGTGTGATTACAATAGTAGTGGCGATGATGACGATAACAATAATGATTAGTCATAAACAATCTTAAAAAACAAGTGAATTGATAATTTATATATTTTAGAATGTAATAATTAAGACATTTTAAGTATTTGGCTTTTGCTAGATGAATCTTATAGAGATTTGATGAAGTGATGAGTTAGTTTTGGAAGGTGGGTTAAATAGAATTTTATAAAAGCGTTTTGTAAAGCCTTTTGGAAAAACATGTATCAGATAGGAAATCTAACATATAACTTTTGTTGGGACATAAGTTATTCTAAAAGCAACTTTCACAAATGCTTGTGTAAGGGAAGTCTTAAGATAGGTAGTATAAACATGTAAAAACAAGAGTAATGAACACTTATTTTGTATTGATTCACTCAAACTGAGTTATGTCTAAATTGTTGAACAAGGAAGCTTTGATGATTTCTAAATTTGTCTTAAAGACCTGTTGTTGTGTGTGTCTAGTTAGGTAGATTTTGTCTTGTAAATTTGCATCTCATAATTATCCAAGTAAACCTGATTTTAAATCTCCTTTAAATGTATGTTCTCCAAATTTGTGATTATTTTAATTAGTTGATTCATATACTAATAAGTTGAAATTACTTCTATTCAAGTCTGATGACCATAGCAAGTATTTTAACAGATTGATTTATCGTATCAACCGATTGAAAACACTTAAGTTTTTTTCAAAAGGATTTAAAAAATAATTTGTTTTCTTTTTTGTATTTTTGATTAAGTGAAATCAACCAGTTATTTCGATAAATGAATCAGTTTTTATATGGTGATTTCATTTGTTAAAGAAAATAGTTAGTTAGTTTAAAAAATCAATTAAATAATTTTAACAGAATATTGTTATGATTATTAAAGTGTTTTTTTTAATTGATTTAATTGAATTCATTAAATGATCAAACTATTTTAACAATCTTTCTTAGCTTATATAAAGATGTTTTTTATCATTTAACATAACATTTTTTTAGAGAGAAAAACAAACTGTTTTAAAATTATTCTTGGAGATTAAATTTGAATCTTGGATCATTGTTGTGATGTGAAGTAGGTTTCTGTGTTAACATTTTTGTTCTTCATTTGTATCAAATCCTAGTGTATTCGAACTTCATTCTTTTTTACTGTTTTGTGTTGTAAACATATTTAGATAGAGTTTACAAAATATGTGTGTGGTTAAGAGTGTTGTGTGTTCTTGAAGGGTTTAAGATCAACACTCTTTGATGTTTTTGTAATCTTGTTTGATTGCTTTAGTGAATTCTCAGTGGTGTGCTAAGGACTGGATGTAGCTCTTAGTTAATAGTGAACCAATATAATTATTTTCTGCTTTATCTCTCTCCCTTACTCTAATATATGTCATATAAACTATTTTAAAGTGTTCTGCGTGTAAATCAATGAATTGAATTCTTAAAACAACTGGTTCATATTTTTGGAAATTGATAAGTGTCATATTTCAGTAATATTTCATATTAAAGTACAAACACTTATGAATATTAATTGATAAAATAATTATAATATAACTCCTAATTTATGAATTTAAACCTTTTTACATATTTTGTGATTATAATTTGAATAAAAATGATTTATTTCCAAATTTGTGTTAATTTCAGGATTCTAGGGAAGAATGAAGATGAAAGGGCAAAAAGAGAATATACAAAGCTAAAAAGGGAAAGTTGGAATGCACCAGCACTCACCCAAGATCGCCCAAGCCAGAAGCTCCTAGAGGATCTCACCCAAGCAAGCCTAATCTCGCCCAGGCGAGATCGCTCAAGTGATGTTGGGCCTGTTTTCGTCTAACTCACCCAGGCAAGCTCAATAATGCCTAGGCGAAAAGTCACTTAGCCCAAGCCCAACTAGATTAAATAGGAGGCTCGAGGCACAACTCTAGACATCATTGAGTGGATTGGAGAATCAATTGGGAGAATAGAAGGTGTTAGAAACCCTGGAGGAAGTCGTCGTCAAAGAGAAACATCCTAGATCTTCTTTTCTTGCTTTCCATGCTTGTAATGGCCAACATGAGTGGCTAATTCTACCCTTTGGGATTGAGAGTAATCTGTTCAAACTCTTATGTATTGAGGTGATATTTAAATATAATATTTTGTTCTTGATTAATGATTGGTATTGTCATTTTATTTGTAATGCTTGTTTACCATGATCAAGATCCTTAGATTTGACTGGAAAGTACTTTTAAGTTTCTGACTCAAATGATAATACTTAACATATTTGAATGCTAGGAATATATTTGAAATGTTAATTGCTATGAACGTCTAATCATAATAATAAAAAGGTTTTATAAATATGCAAGAAATCGATATTTAGGAGACTCTCTTAATAATTTTATATGCGAGGAATCAATATAAATGACTTTTATACGGACATCAATATCAATCAAAGGATAGAATATTACCATGCTAATCAAAATACAAAAGAGTAAGAAGGATGAACCCCAATCCCAATTTTCCCAATTGAATCAACAAACTCTTTGACTTAGTTTCTTTACAATTCTTGCTATCATAACAAACTCCCAACAAACTTTATTATTTTGTATTCTATTTAGTAAATCTTTTACTTTAATATTCAATTGTTCCTTGTGGGTTCAATATCAGTCCTTAGGGACAAATTATTACTTCTGACAGCATGGTGCACTTGTTGTAAAATAAGTCATCAGTAATATACTTGTTATGCTTTTTATAATCAGTTGAACGGATAAATCAATTAGTTGATTTAATTGAAGTTTTCAACTAACACTAGTATTTGCGAACATCTTATGAAAACAATTCACCCCCCTCTTATTTCAAGCGACCTATTCTAACAATTAGCATCAGGAGCTAAGTTCTTGTATGTTATTCAAGTTTTAATCCTAAAATATTTTTTGAAAATGGTTAAAAAACTAACTTTTTGTGAAAGGGTTTCCATAAACAGATCACCACTATTTTGTGGAGTGAATTATCAATTCTAGAAAGTTATAAATTTTTGAATCAATTGATAGAAAAATATGGGATGCTATTATAAATAGACCTTTCATTCCTAAGCATGAAACCGATAAAGTGTTTGTTGAAAAACCTTGATCTCAATGGACCGAGACTATGGGAAAGAAAGCTCGATATGATTGTATTGCTAAGAACATAATAACTTATGCTTTAAGTTCTGATGATTTTTTCAGAGTTTCTCAAAGTGCCTCATCAAAGAAAATGTGGGACATCTTAGAGGTGACTTATGAAGGAACAACATATGTGAAAAGAGCAAGGAAGCATCTCTTGATTCAAGAGTATGAGTTACTCATAATGCTGAAAGGGGAAATATTTGCAGATGTGCAGAAGAGATTTACTCATATAGTAAATCATTCCATTGGTCTCAGCAAGATCTTTGAAAGAGAGGAGTTGAACATCAAAATCCTCAAATGCTTGGACAGTTCATGGTAGCCAAAGGTCACTACCATATCTGAATCAAAGGACTTGACAACCTTGACCACTACATCTATGTTTGGGAAACTCAAGGAGCACGAACTTGAAATGAACAAGTTGAATGAACAAGAAAGTGAGGAAAATCAAGTCAAAGATATTGCCTTGAGATCTAGAGTTCAAAAGACTGATCAAGAATCCAGTGACTGTAGTGATTTAGAGACTCTTAACTTGTTAACAAGAAAGTTTGGTAAGTTCTTGTGAAAGAGCAATAAGGAAAAATCATATTCCTCAAACAGGTATAATTCTAAGAAAACAACTTATTTTAATTCCTCAAGTTACACTTGTTTTGGATGTGGTAAACTGGGACATATCAAAGTTAAATGTCCAAATGTTGTTAGCAAAGACAAAATTCTTGACAAGAAACATGAGAAAAGAGGAAAAGCCAAAAGAGCATACATTGCATGGCAAGACAATGATGGCCAAATCTGTGCTTGGTGGCCAAAGAAGATTTAGACACAAGTAGTGTCAGCTCTAACGCCTCTGCAAATTTTGAGAACTACAGTCAATTGCTTGAGGCTTTCAAAGAGACCCATGAAGAAGCTAATAGGTTGGCTTTGTTAAACAATCGGTTGAAAGGTTTAAACAACTGGTTGCAAAATACAGTCAAAACTGATTTTGAAAACTTAGAAATCATTTATAAAAATTCTTCTTGTTAGTTTGTTGACTTAAAGGATTGTGAAAACTATGACTCCCTTCAAAAGAAGGTTCATTATCTTTTGAAAACCATGGACCAATTCTCAAGAGGGCAGTCAAATTTTAAAACTCGTATTGCCTCTCAAAACTATGTTTTTGGCAACGCTGATTTGGGTTAATACCCAAGCACCAAGAACAAATCTTTTACAAGTTTCTTTGAAAACAAAAAACCAATATTTAAACCTTTCATAACCTGCTTTTATTGTATGAAGAAGGGTCATAATGTTAGATTCTACAAGGTGAGAAAATTTGATTTACCTAAAGGTCTTGTAAAGTAGGTGCCTAAGATTTCAATTAATATCAGTGGACCCAAATTTATAAGGGGTCGAATCTTGTTCAATGATTTCTTTTGGCAGGAACCCTTGACAGTCAAACAACACCAATGGTACTTGGATAATGGATGTTCCAAACACATGACTAGAGACAAGAATGAAGTTTGAAAAGGATCATATACGTGAAGCATGCCAAAAAAGAAAACAAGTTAATATTCTTTCAAATTGAAAAATGTTGTTTCAGCAACAAGATCTCTTGAGCTGCTTCATATGAATTTATTTGGTTCTTCAAGAACTATGAGCCTTGGCGGAAATATTATGCATTTGTCATTGTAGATGATTTCTCTAGATTCCCATGGACCCTATTTCTTGAATCCAAGAGTGATACCTACTCTTCTTTAAAAAATCTTGCCAAACTTTACAAAACAAAAACTACAACAATATTTGTTCAATTCGAAGTGATCATGATAGGGAATTTCAAAATGAAAAATTCAATTCTTTTTGTGAAAAACGGGATATTCATCACAATTTTTCTGCTCCTAAAACTCTGCACAAAATGGGGTTGTTAAAAGTAAAAATAGGTCTCTTTAAGAGCTTGCAAAAACCATTTTAAGTGAGTATTCTCTACCAAAATATTTCTAGGCTGATGCAATAATCACAACTTGCTATATTATGAATATAATTCTCATAAGACATATTTTAAAGAAAACCCTTATGAACTGTACAATTCCAAAAAATCCAACATTAGTCACTTCAAATTTTTTGGCTGCAAGTGTTTTATTTTGAACAATGGAAAGGAAAACCTTGGGAAATTTTGATGCTAAAGCGGATGATGGCATTTTTCTTGGTTATTCTTTAAATAATCATGCATATAGAGTTTATAATAAGAGATTAATGACTATTGAAGAATCTATACATGTTGTATTTGATGAAACTGATCTTGTGAAGCAAGATTCTTCAAGAAAGGTCATAAAAGAAAATGATCTAGATGTTGGATTTCAAAAATTGAAGATCTGCTCATAAAATCAACCAGATGATTCGGCAATTCAACCAACAGATATTACATAATAGAATGTCTTACCAAAAGAATGGAGAACTCCAAGGGATCTATCACTGGACAACATATTTGTTCAAATAGATAAGGGAGTATCTACTCGCCATTTTATAATTAATCTTTGTGAACGTATGGCTTTTGTATCACAAATTGAACCAAAATTTGTAATTGAAGCTTTAAATGGTGAAAATTGCGTAATAATTATGCATCGATGAATTAAATCAGTTTGTTAGAAATGATTTTTGGATTATTGTGCCTAAAATTGATTATATGAATGTTATTGGAACTAAATGGGTTTTTAGAAACAAACTTGATGAATCTGGTATTATAACTAGAAATAAAGCTATGCTTGTTGCAAAAGGTCATAATCTGATACAAACCACAACAACCAGCAAATGACAAAGGACACATCAAGCATTTCACAAAAAGACCAGTCATCTCAGTATACAAAGTCAGGCCCCAACAAACCTCAAAAAAGCATCAGTAGAAGAAGAACAAGATATAAACCAGAATATCAGAAGTTCTTTCTTCTTGTCTTTCCACAAAGGAAATTATGTAAATAAATTGGGCTCACTCTAGGGGTCTAAATAGAAGAATAAACTAGATTAGGGTGTGCTTAGTAATTTGAGTAGGGTGTGCTTAGTAATTTGGTAGGGTGTGCTTAGTAATTTGGGCTTGTGCCAAGCCCACCTTTCATGACAAGTGCTTCTAGGTTTAGGATTTCTTTGACCTACCTTCTAGAAGGCTTCTCTCAAATGACACCCCTATCCCTCTATCTTATTCTCCAAGTCATTCCTTCCTATATAAAGGGTGCCTCCCTCCATGTACACACATTTGAGAATTTAAGAAAAGAAACTCTGCTTGAGTGAATTTGTGAGTCTGAGTACTCTGGGTTTATCTGGGTCTTATCTTGGATGGGTAACATCTCAAGTGGCGGCCCTTGCACCAGTCATCTTGGAGTGCATCTACTCCAAGTGGCGTGACAACCTCCATTCTTCCCTAAGTCTTCTCATCCTTTCATCTTTTCCCTTTCATTCTCTTTTTTATTTTGCGTCACCTGTTTTCTTCTTTTTCCATCATCTTCTTCTCTTTATTTTTTCCTTGTTTATGTATTCTTTTATTGTTTCATTCTCTTAAATTCCGCAATTTGCATCATTGTCACCTCATATCTGTGTTTTTCTCTTTGCCCTTCCGAAGTGAACCTTCACACTTACTTAACCACTTGGTTAGGTTCGTGTTCAGTGGGGATCTTCTTAGGGTTCTCACCTTTAAATCGCTAAAATCCAAAATCTAAACAAAAGTGAACATCTAAAATGTGCAATCTAAAATCAACTCACATCATGTTGTAATCAGAGCATGGTTTTATTTGTGCTTATATTGCTAAGATGATATTCTACCTTTAAAATTTCTGCACATTAAAAATTTTGCTTTTATCTTCAAGCAATTTAATTTCTGCTTTACAATTCAGCACCTTTCTTTTCTACCTTTAAATTCTTGTCATTTACAATTTCCGCGTTTTTATTCATTAAGCACTTTAAATTCTGCTTTTTGAATTTTGCTTTGTGTCAAATTTATTAGTGAAACACTATGGAGTGGTAGATGAGAATTAGATGTAGCTCGCCAGATGAAATACTTAATCGTCATTGTGGAATATTTTGTCAAGTGGATCGAGGCAAAACCTGTGGCAATAATATCAGCCCAAAAGGTCTAAAGTTTTGTGTGAGAAAATGTGGTGTTTCGTTTTAGCATTCCTAGGAAATTAGTCTCGGGAAATGGAACTCAGTTCGCAAGCAGGAAGTTGAAAGAATTATGTATTGATTTCGGAATCTGACAGGTCTTCGCGTCTGTTGAACACCCGCAAACTAATCACTAGGTCGAGTAAGCTAATAAAGTATTGTTTAGACGCTTGAAAAGGAGGCTCGAAAAGGAAAAGGGAGGGTGGCCTGATGAGATCCCAAGAATTTTATGGTCTTATCATACTACCCATCAATCCACGATATGAGACACACCTTTCAGCTTAATGTGCGAAACCGATGTTATGATCTACTAGAAATATTGGAAGGCTCACACAGGGTGCAAAACTTCACTACCGGGGCGTCCGATGAAGGGCGACGAATAAACTTGGATCTGCTAGAAGAAGCCTGGGATAATACTCAGATCAATTCTGAGGCGTTGAAATGAAGAATTGAAAAGAGATACAAAACCAAAGTCAATCCTCGACAATATAAGGTTTAGTGTTGCGAAACTCACCCATATCAAATAGAAACCAAATTGTCACCAAAGTGGTCGGGCACGTACCAAGTCACAGAGGCACTAGGCAACCGACCATATTGCTTGGAGACTCTAAATGGTGGGCGATTCCGCGAACTTGGAATGCAACTAGCCTCAAGTTTTATTTTAGTTGAAATAGTTTTGTTTTTATTTTACCAGCACATTTTGTATTTTGGAACAATTTTATTGCTTTTGACGAGGTCCCCCTCCTCTTTTATATATAGTTGTTAAATTGACATTTCCTACAAGAAAGAAAACCTGGTCGACTTTTATGATCGGAACGAGTCGGTCAATTTGATATTTCTACGAAAAGACCACCTAGTCGAACCCTATGATCAAATTGAGTCAGTCAATACGACATTGCCATGAGGAGACCACTTGTTTGAACTTTCAAAACAAACCAACACGATCAAACGATAGTCAAATAGAGTGGCCTGTTCAATCGAAAACACAAGGTCAGCTAGTTAAGTACGACTTACAAATTTTTTAATCTATTTAAAATTACATACAAGAGTTCAAGTTCAAATTTAAACATTAAAGTCCTAAAGGGACCCATGTTAGTACGAATTTAAATTTAAAAACATTTGGAATCTCAAAAGGACTAATGTAAAACATTGATTAGGCGTTATACTGATGTGAGTTGATTTTAGATTGCACATTTTAAAGGTTTTACTTTTGTTATGATTTTTGGATTTAGCAATTTAAGGTGAGAACCCTAAGAAGATTCCCTCTGGACACGAACTTAACCAAGTGGTTAAGTAATTGTGAAGGTTCACTTCACAAGGGCAAAGAGAAAACACAGATATGGATGACAATGATGCAATGGTGCGGAATTGAAGAGAACATGATGGAGATCAAGTAGAAGAGGATTTCACTAATGGAGGAAGAGGCCATCCACCCAAGCATTTAAAATTCTTCTCACTAGTCTTCTTAAAAAGTAGAACATTTTGGGTTCTCTTGAAGAATCCAAGTAGTAGTATAAATAAAGAGGGTCGAAGCCCAAGAAACCCAAACCAAGAAAGGTTTATAAGAGACTCATATCATGTGGTATCTAGAGCCATGGTGTTGATTTGTTGATGGTGTGTTGAATAGACACTTTCTCTTTGAGCAATTTGTTTTTCTAGCACTTTAACTTTGTGCATTCTGTTTTCCAGCACCTATATTTCGTGCAGAATTTTTTTCCAGCCCTATATTCATGCTTTGTTTGTTTGAATATGTCTATAGTTTGTGCCTTTTCATTAATCTCTCCTCTTGTTTTGAGTTTTATGTTCATAGTGTTCTAGGTGTCCAAATCTTGTCTATACTTGCTTGCTTTTAATTTTGAAAGTTTGTGTTTCTCTTGAATTTGTTTTAGTACTTGTGATTAGAAGTTCCAAACATTTGATTTCAAGTGTTCAATTGTCTTGAATCCTTCATAAAATTTTTTGTGCAAATTGATTGATGTTTCAACTTCCATATGATGCATATTATGGTTCTTTCACTACTTAAGTTCCATATTGTATAAAAAAAATAAAATAAATAAAACAGTACCAAAACAGAATCTCCTCTGTTTTAAAACATCAAAAAAACAGTTTGGTACTTGCATCTATTCATTCTTTTGCACATTGCTTTCTATACAAAAGTTGGATTCATAGTGATTGGCAAATTGTTGTCTACTTTGTGGAACTTTTGATCCTTGTATTTTAACAAGTTTATGAGTTGTACCTTATTTCTTGATTATAAAGTTTAGTGAGTATTCTTTGAGTCTTATTGTGTGCCTTTTATTGATTGTCTTTTATTTCTTAAGTTTTGTCGTATATCTTGTATTCCTTTTGCACTACCCTTTCTTGTTTTGTACCTTTTCTTGCTTGTCTTTTATTGTTCTTCAAGTTTTGTGGTGGTTATTTTTGGATGAGTGGTTGAGTGCTTTGGCATCTTTCACTTGAGGTTACTCCATTCCACAAGAGAAGCTTGGTTGAGGAAAGTATACTTTTCTTGGAGTGATTTGAGTGCCTTTAATTTTACCCAAACCGCAACATTAATTTCCTTGTTTTCTAACTTTGTTTTCTTTAATTGTTTGTTATTTGTGTTTGTTGTACTGTTTTGAATATGTCTAATTCTTCAAGTGCTGAATCTTCCAAACCCTATTCTCCACAAAAAGCATTCATTCTTGGTGAACTAAAGGAAGCAAAAAGGTCACTTGCACTAAAAGATGATGCTATAAGACAATTGGAAGAAAGATTGCAAAGGCTTGAAGTGACTAATGAAAGGTCCAGCCATACACACCATAGAAGACGCCATTCTTCAAGGCATTCATCAAGAACTTCTTCCAACTATCATGGACATGAAGAAGAAACCGAATGGAGGAGGCATCATCATTATGAAGAAAGGCGCCAACATGTGGCAAAGCCTTATATGCCTTTTGTAAAATTACCTAGCTTTAGTGGTGAAGGTGATCCAAATGTATATTTAGGTTGGGAAGCTAAGGTAGAACAAGTGTTTAGTATTCATGAGGTTAAAGATGACCAACAAGTTAAGCTAGCTACCTTAGAATTTTTGGACTATGCCATGCAATGGTGGCGTAAAACTCTTATGGACATTGGGCTAAACAAGAGGCCTCCCGTGGTCTCTTGGAATGATTTGAAAGAATGCATGCGCGCTAGATTTGTGCCTCCACATTATAGGAAAGACCTTTTGTTGAAGCTCCAAAGGCTTCATCAAGGCACGCTTAGTGTGGATGCTTATTATAAGGAACTTGAAACGCTTTTAACTCATATTAACATGCATGAAGGTGAAGAATCTAAGATGGCTCGTTTTGTAAGTGGATTAAGACAAGATATTCAAAATGTTGTAGAACTTTATGAGTACACTTCTTTGGAAAAATTGGTTCACCTAGCCATCAAGGTTGAATCATAAATTTTGAAGAAAAATTCTTTTAAGAAAACTCATAATGATGGTTTCTATAACTCAACTTGGAAGGGTAAAACTCACATTTCAAAACTTGATACTCCTTCCAAATCTTTTAAAGAATCCACTCAACAAAAGGACTCTCATAATTCTTCTATTTCTAAATCACCGACTCAAACCTCAATTAAGAAATGTTTTAAGTGTTTAGGTTATGGTCATATAGCCACAAATTGTCCAACAAAAAGAACCATGATGGTAAAAGGGGGTTTAGTTGTAAGTGAACATAGTGATAATTCTTCTAAATCTAACTCCCCTTCCCCTAGCCCTAGTGATAATGTATGTGAAATACCATGTGAAGGTGACTTATTGGCGATAAGGCGCATGATGGGCACAATTCAAAAACCTTTGGATGATACCCAAAGAGAAAATATTTTCCATACCCGGTGCCTTATCAACAAAAAGTTATGTTCCATGATAATTGATGGGGTAGTTGTACAAATGTGGCTAGTACAAGAGTGGTGGAAAAGCTTGTTTTACCCACTATCTCTCATCCCAAGCCCTATAAGCTCCAATGGCTTACTAAAAAGGGAGAAATCATGGTTAATAAACAAGTCCTCATAAATTTTGAAATAGGAAAGTATAAAGATGAGTTTTTATGTGATGTTGTGCCTATGGAAGCAACCCATATTCTTTTAGGGAGGCCTTGGCAATTTGATAGACATGTTTTACATGTTGGCCTCACCAATATAATGTCCTTTTCCTTCCAAGGGCGCAAGATTACCTTAAAACCCCTCTCTCCACAAGAAGTTCATGAGGACCAATTAAAAATGAAAAATTAAAGACAAAATGAAAAGGAAGAAATTGATAAAATGAGTCATAATACCTTATCAACTAAATCAATCTTTTTGACTCATGCTATGCCTCAATTTGAGCATCCAAGGTATTCTTCTTCTTTGTCTTTTTCATTACCAAAAGTTCCTACTTGCACTCCATATTGGTTGAAAAATGTTAGAGATGATTTTTCCATACCTACTAATGGTTTTTACCCTTTAAAGGGAATTTTTCCTAAGAAAATAATCATTCCCACACATTTTTTTCCAACATGGTCTGTCTATAGGACTTTTTTTTCCGACATCCCAATGATTCATAATGCTAAGTCAAGTTTGCCTTTATTATCGTCCACTACTTTATTTGATAGCAAACTGACTTTGTTATATGCAGGGATTCTGAATTCGTGGACGAATTCTCTCCAACCCAGGGAGCATGATGGAGATCAAGTAGAAGAGGATTTCACTAATGGAGGAAGAGGCCATCCACCCAAGCATTTAAAATTCTTCTTACTAGTCTTCTTAAAAAGTAGAACATTTTGGGTTCTCTTGAAGAATCCAAGTAGTAGTATAAATAAAGAGGGCCGAAGCCCAAGAAGCCCAAGCCAAGAAGCCCAAGTCAAGTGGGGGCCCAAGCCCAATCCATGAGCATCAATAGGAGCAAGGCTAAAGCTTTGGGAAATAAGCATCAATGGATGTATCTCTTTTATAATTTCTTTTGTGTAGTTTTTAGTAGAACATTAAAGGAAGGTGTAGATATTAAAATAAGGGGTGCTAATGTACAAAAACAAGTCACACCTTCCATGTGACATAAAGAGTAGGTGTAGGTGTAGTTTTAGGAGGTGCCAAAGTAGAAATCAAGTCACACCTCCCTTGTGACATGTGTTTTGGCTCCAAATTCAAATGCTTCTCATTTGAATTTTCCCACTTTAATTTCATCCCTCTCACACTATAAATAGAGGTTCTATGCTCATGTAACTTTTCTTCTAATTTCAATCGGTTCTTTTGTTTCAATTTGTGTTTCCATTCTGTTTTTTTTTTTTTTGTGTTTAAATTCTGCACCTATTCTTTTTTTTTGAGTTCAGCACCTTGTTCTTCATTCATTCATCACCATTAATTG
Source organism: Phaseolus lunatus (assembly GCA_013389735.1). NCBI lineage: Eukaryota > Viridiplantae > Streptophyta > Magnoliopsida > Fabales > Fabaceae > Phaseolus > Phaseolus lunatus. Next base: position 28,118,642 of record CM023857.1, on the reverse strand, counting down.
TGTTTTAACCTTGGACCTTTAGAAATGAACCTTCACATCTACTTAACACTTGTTAAGTTAATGTCCAGTGGGGATTTTCCTTAGGTGACTCACTCTAAATTGCTAAGAATCTTGATCCTAATTCTAAGAAAGTGTCACAAATATAATGAACCTAAAATCAACTCACATCAGAACATAAAAGAGAAAACGAAACAAGACCAAAATGATAAAGATGACCAAATGGAAGGAACATTAAAGAACATGAAATGGAAATGGATAATGGCGCTAATAATGAAATTGAAAAGGGGAAGAGATGAAAAGACTTATGGAGAAGAAGGGGATTCACGCCACTTAGAGCAGATGACTCCAAGATGAGTGGTGCAAGAGCTGCCACTTGAGATGTCACTCACTCAAGATAAGACCTGGAGTCGTCACTTAGGATACTACCCACCCAAGATAAGACCCATATAACACAAAGTACTCAAACTCATAAATTCACTCAAGTAGAGTTTCTTTACTTCAATTTTCAACTTCTAAATACATAGAGTAAGGCACCCTATTTATAGGAATGGGTGCCTTGGTGGGCAAGAAGGGCAAGGGTAGGGTGGTACATGTGTGAGGGGCTGCCTTTAGGGTTTGACTAAGTCAAAACCGTACCTTTAAGGTTTTGCTTTTGATTAGATTTTGGATTTAGCAATTTAAAGGTGAGAACCCTAAGAAGATTCCCACTAAACACAACTTAACCAAGTGGTTAAGTAAGTGTGAAGGTTCACTTCAGAAGGGCAAAGAGAAAAATACAATATATGGTGTGGATGATGCAAAAAGGGGCAGAATTAAGATAGCAAGTCAAAGAGAACCAACAAATGAAAGACAAACATGGAAAGAACAATAAAGAACATGAAGGGAATGGAAGCACAAAAGTAAATTAAAAAGGGGAAGAGATGAAAAGACTTATAGAGAAGAAGGGGATTCACGCCGCTTAGAGCAGAGGGACTCCAAAATGAGTGGTGTAAGAGTTGTCACTTGAGATGTCACTCACTCAAGATAAGATCCAGAGTACTCAGACTCACAAATTCACTCAAGTAGAGTTTATTTACTTCAATTTCAACTTTTAAATACATGGAGTAAGACACCCTATTTATAGGAATGGATGCCTTGGTGGGCAAGAAAGGCAAGGGTAGGGTGGTAAATGTGTGAGGGGCTGCCTTTAGGGTTTGACTAAGTCAAAATCGCACCCTAGGCTTGTTCTTCTAGAAACTAGGTCAAATTTCCTTCCTAAAGGGCTAGAAACAAGCTAAAATGATAACTACACTCCCCTATTATGCTATAGGCACCTATTCTAGCATATCTTGCTATTTTGGACCCCCGAAATGAGCCCAATTTATTTACATAACTTTTTTCTTTTGGAAAGACCAAAAGGAAGAACTTTTGATATTCTGGTTTATAGCTTCTTCTTCTACTGATGCTTTCATGAGGTTTGGTGGGGCCCGACTTTGTATATTGAGATGACTGACCTTTTTGTGAAGTGCTTGGATTGTCCTTAGTGATCTGCTGGTTGCTTTGGTTTGTATCATATACTATGACATTAGAAGATGTTAAGAAAATACAAAAAATATTCAAAGTACGACATTCACCAAAATAAAATGGAGTCATAGTCAAACATTTAAATACAAATAAAAACACAAATGTTCAAAGCACAAAATAAATAGAAGAGTTCTTGAAACCACCACATGAAATAACACCTAAGGAGCGCCCACTAAATTTTCATCAACCATTGTCTTGCAAGGATTTATCTCTGATAAATCCATATTAGAATAGACAATGGTTGTTTGCTCTAATGCTACCTCGAAGCTGACTATAAATGAGCTCACCACATCATCCTTTAAGAGCTCATTGTTGGTCTCTTGTTGGTCATACTTTTCTTTATAGACTTTGAAGTCATCAACTTTCTTTTTAATATCTTCCTCTAAATGGTCCGCCCATTTGGATTTTTCCTGAGATAAACGATCTACCTCAGCACGAAGGCAACACTTCAACGGTCTCCGCCTGAAGTCGATCGACTTCTTTTCGAAGATTAACCAGTTGTTGACTCTTTTTCTCCTCCTGCAAAACATCCTCTATCATTTTGATGTTTGCCATACATACCAAAGCAGTGGCTTAACCGAGCAAGCTCTCGGCCTTGTTACAAAGAAGGTTCACTTTCAAATCCTTAAGCTGAGATACATCCTCTTCAAGCAAATATTGGGTCTTGTTGTAATTTGAAATCTTGAAAGTGGCATCCCAAAAGCTAGATTTCCCTTTTGAGCAGTCGATGACACTCGATTGGACAACTGTTGGAACCTCCACATCTAGCACATGACTGTTCGAGTGGGAGTTACCGGAAGGGATTTGAGCGTCCGATCTTTTTCTCTTAAAACTCACTCGGATTGAACTCGAACCCCGCCAAGAGCAACTGGGCTGGCCACCAAAGTAGCTTTAGAAGCACACATGCACCTCACTTGGTTGGCTAGTTCAACCTTGCTAAGAGAATACAACCTTTTTTCTACAAAAGGCAAAGGAAAACTATGTAAGCAACACAAGAAACAAATTAGTAAAGTAAAATTTTATAAGTGGGCCAAAGGGGATGTTATATCAATGTAAGTTCTTAGCATTTCATGTCGATATTCCTACTTCAGTAACGTGAGGGTGTCAAAAATAACTTGTAGGTTTTCCAAAAACTCACAAACTCCTCACTCCATTGGATCAATGTTAGCAAGTTAGCGAGCACTTTGAAAATGGGGTTTGTGAGACTAATACAAAGGGAACCCATCTAAGAGGGTTGGATTGTTAGGTGAAGGTTGGAGTTTCAAAAAACGACCCTTGAAATTTTTAGACGAAGACTGGAAAAGGGAAAGTAGACCTCTTCCTCCACAACTATTGAAGGAAGCCCATAACTATTTATTAGAGCTTTTGAATTCGAAAAAATAGAAAAAAAATATTCAACGTCGGAGATATTCCGAACTGTGAGCATAGGATGACAAAGGCTCAGATAAAGGCCCAACTGTTCGAATGCAGCTGGGCCGGGGAAACATTCAACTTGGTTAATGCTTCTTTTTCAAACACAGTCAAAGGAAGGCGTAGACGCAACTTGCTAAACACTATGTCATTAGAAAAGCAAAATGGACTAAAAGGGTCACTAGACTCATCTCTACAAACCAGCTCGTCGGGGTTCACAGACGACTACCTTAATTAGATTCTCATCGGTTTTGCTTAGACTATAAGACTCACGAAGATTTCTAATTTTTTCGCGAGAGATTTATATGGACGTTTCCTTAAGCAAATCCATTTTCGCCCATAGGCAGAGGTATAATCCATGTTTAGACAAAGAGCAAACAAACAAAGACAGATATACATAATGAAAGGGAGCCTATGTAGTGAATCAAACGCAACAAAACGAGACAAGCAAGATACCCAAATGGAACAGTAAAATCATCGCTAAACAGAGCATATAAATGACAGTATAATGGTGGGGACGTATCTAGGACGCGGTGGTTAATGAAGGTTTCACGACGGTGAAAGGGGAGTAAGGAGGCAATAGTAGTCTTGAGTGAGAAGAAGTGAGTGTAAGAGTGGGAAACTACTTGTTCAAAGAAGAAGATGAAAAAATCAATCAAAGATCTGCCGATGCTTGACACGTGTAAAGTAACATTATGATCGACGACCCCGATGAGACTATGTCTTGTTAGGGGTCAAATTGGTAATTCCTTTCTGAAACAAAGAAGTGGAAACACCCCATTTGAATAATCTAATCCGTGCGAGACATGTGTGAAGGAGCATTTATGGTTGATGGCCCAAAAAGCTTACATCTTGTCATAAAATGCTTGGGACGTGTGTAGTAACTGCCATTTGGTGCAAAAGGCCTTTTCATGTCAGAGTGCATAAACCTCTTCGCCCAGCTTTGCTTGGCTAGAGGCTAGGGGGCTATGTACTATTCAGATAGATCAGTTTGGTAACTGATTTATTACTATTTTATAATTTGATGTACCACTTTGAAAAATATACTGAACAACATATTGAATATAACCACTTTCTAAAAATATGCCTAGATTTTAGGGTTGTTTAGTTAGGCAGATATTATTCCATTTAAATGTACCATGAAAAAACACGACTATATGGCGATACTTCAGGGGAGTTGGATGAATCTACGTCAACTCCACAAAAATAGGGATAGGACAACTCCACAAAGGTGATGAGGACTTGAGAGATAGCACACCCACTGACCAAGCCCGACCTTCCAGAATGATGACTAGGAGCATGACCCAGGATTCAGGGCTAGGTCAGGACCCACCACTAGCCGGTGCTTCAGAACCCATTATTCCTCAAAGGATCACAAGGAGTAAAGCCCAAGCCATGGGAGCTGAGCATCAACTAGTTTCTTTATTTTTAAATTCAGTAGAGTAGGATCCATTTAGCATAATAGAGGGTGTATTTATCATTTTAGCTTGTGCCTAGGCCCTTTAGGGTAGGAATCTCTACCTTCTAGAAACAAAGCTAAGGGGCGACATTGACCTAGGTCAAAACCCAAGGTTGCACCTTCCATGTTCCTTTTATGCCCCTCCCTCTTCTTGTCTTCCAAGGCATTCATTCCTATAAATAAGGTGCCTTACTCCATGTATTTTCATGTTGAATTTGAATAGTAAAGAAACTCTACACAAATTGTGTGAGGCTTGTGTTCTCTTAGAATTAGGTCTTATCTTGTGAGAGTTGAGAGCTCTTCAAGTGGCGACCCTCCACACTTATCTTGGAGAAACCACACTCCAAGTGGCGTGTTCAATCTCTTCCATCACCATAAGCTTTCTTTCCTTCATCTCTTCTTCCATTTTCCATATGCCTTTGTTATTTGTGTTTCCTATTCTTGTTTTTGCTTCCATTATCCATTTCGGTTTCATCATTTTCATTTGTTTCCTTTCATGTCATTTCAATTCTGCAACATGCATCATTCACCCCTTATAATGTGTTTTTCCTTTTGCCTTTGGAAGTGAACCTTCACATTTACTTAACCACTTGGTTAAGTTCGTGTCCAGTGGGGATCTTGCCTAGGTCTCACCATATACTTGTTAAAATCCAAAACATAAGTAAAGTGTCACCTCTAAAATGGATAAATTTAAAATCAACTCACGTCAAGGACGTTGTGGCGATACTTCAGGAAGTTGGACAAATCTATGGCGACTCCACAAAAATAGGGATAGGACAACTCCACGAAAGGGAGTGGGGTTAGTATCATAAAAGGAAGACGGACACTCACAATAAAGACAATTGTTTGGTTTTACCAAAGAACTGATACAACAGACTAAACTTTAATATTCTCATTAACTTGATTGTCGAGAATATTCGACCACGAGTTTAGCAAGAACACATAATATAATTAATAATAAAGAGTAATCCTCTTTATAATTGTTTTTAATATACACAATTTATTACAAATTTTATCCTTATAAATATAACTTTTTTTATTAACTTTTTTTTATAAAACTTCATGCTAGGTATCAATGTCATTACATGAAAAAATATTACTAAAAAAGAAGAAAAAAAAGTACAAACAAGTATGGGGACTAGGCCAAAATTCATATATAAGAAAGAACCTCAAACCTAGACCAATCAAAATATAGGAGTATTACACCTATTATGAAAAAATGTCAAAGATAAACTAAGAGGCAAACAAAAGAACTAGACCAACACCTTTAAATGAAGACTCCATAAAAGTCCTATACAAAGCAAGGATTCAGAAAAAATAGTTAATTTCTTTCTAGCTTAACCTGCCCTACTAGACATCATAACATTTTTTTTAGGATGCTCAAACCTCTTAGTAGTTTGCACAACATCATCTTCATTCTCATTAAGAAAGTCTTTCATATTGACTTTATCAATGCAATACTTAGAAACAATGTTGCATTCTTTCAGAAAGTTGTTTTCAAAGGATCAATCCTTCACCAAAGCAGCAACTGAAGGGGGAGCAACATCAAGATCCAAAGCAATCAACATCAAACGCAATAGTAAAAAGAGGAACAAACTTTTGAGCGACAGCTACATCAGATGCAACAAGAACAATACTATCAAAAGACACTTATGTGTTGGGATGACCAACAACACCATGAGTAACATCATTTAGGTTGTGGGGACTTATTTTATTAACTATTATTTGTAAAAAATAATTACAATAAGTAATAATTATCACCAAATACTATATAATTATAAAATTAACAAAAGTATTTATTTTATAATTTTTTCTATAATTTTTATTTTAATAATTATTATAATATTTTTTTATTTTATTTATTTTATTTATATCATCATCATATGATGAGGACACTTTTTTTTTTAACCATCTTTAGTGTCATCTTTTTATTTAAGAATTTTATCCTTTAATAAAAGAGGATACATTTTTTTAGTGTCTCCACTTAAAATAGTATAAACATACATTTTTTCTTAATTTTTAAATTATTCTTTTATAATTATATTTTTTAAATTATAATATTTAAATTAAAAAAAATACTTATACACAGATATGAAATTGCATGGGTTTCGATTAGTAATTGATAATCATAATACACAGTTTAGCATAATCTATATATAATGGATTATACATTTATAATTAGTTATTAAAATATATTATTAATATTATTAAAAATTGTTTAATATTTTATTTTATTTATATAAAAAAAATGCATTGAAGATCATCCCTAGTAAAAGAAGCAAGAACGTGTGCCCTTTAGTGTCAACCTAAATACAAGGACAGATAATTGAATATAAATTAATAGTTTATCTCAGATTAGGTCAAGAACAAGTTTTCGTAAGAAAATAGAGAAATTGAAGTTGAGAAAGTGCTTATTTGTCCATCAATTTTATTCACCCTTTATTTAAGGAAGAAGCCAACCATTCTTAGCTCTCAATCCACATTTGTCAACGAGAAATATATATATATATATATATATATATATATATATATATATATATATATTAAATAGTGAAGTTGGAGAACCATGTTAAACCAATCAACCTCATAAATAAAATAAAGCCAAGTATGAATTTTAATATATCTTTAATGAATTTATGCCTTAAGTTGAGCTTCTAACAAGTGATGTCTTAAACCTTAATTTTATTTTCAATTTCGCCCTTTTAAGATAAAATATGAGCATGTTAAAAATAATTTGTATGCAAAATGCTTGACTAAAGGATGTTTTGTTGCCAAAAGACAAACTAAAAGGATGTTCAATGTGATAATTATTTTGCTTAGAATGTATTAAAGTGAATGAGTTAAAACCACTTCATTGGTTTATGTAGCCAAAAGTGAAGTTAATTCATAGGTGTGTTGGGGATAGGTTAAAAATATGTGGGTTTCATTCTTAAAAACTTATCTTTACTAATAATGATTTTTTTTTTCATGTAAAAAAAAGAGAAAAGCCATATTATATTAAAAAGTTTTTCTTATGAGCTCTGTAGCCAAATAAATAATCTTGATATAAAATCTGTAATAAGTAAATTCTAAGATAAACTTGTCCTGATATACCATTCAGTTCTTTTTTAGCCTGTGAATTTTGTTGAAACGTTTTTTTATCTCTGAAATTTTCTTTCAATGAGAAAGTCAAATATTAAACTAAATTATTTCTTCCTTGCATAACGAACGTCTTTCACTTTCCTTCAAATTCTAGCAAACGAATCAATAATGGGAAGTTAAGAAGATTTTACGTTTCCTTTTTTGGGCAGCCAAAGACTAGATTGTCCTTTTCGGATCGATCACCTAACAATCTTTGCAATTAAATGAACTCTCTATTTTGTTTTGTTTTTAATTAGTGGATGGTGAAATATCAATACGCATGCATAATACTAATTGATCTACTTTTTTTTTTTAATAAACTTATATATCAACTGGACCGATAATCCAGATCTCCACAATAATTTGTCATTATACAAAATAATCTATAAAAAAAGAAAATAAGTAACTATGAAATATTAAACCAAATTCATGCAAAGAAATACATAAAAACTCTCTAGAGCCTAAACAAAACAATACATAGGGAGTTTATACCTAATATGAAAAGGTTTAAATAAATACTAGAGGACAAACTTAAGTTGATTAAGCCAATATAGAGACAAGTTTATCGACAGTGGTTACCCGTCGCCCTAAAAATATGCAATACTTTAAACTCAATTTGTTTACATAAAGATAAATATTTATTCCATCTACGTATAACCCAAGGAACAAGATGCAAATGCATAGAAGATAAAGCAAGACATACTAGGTTAGAGTCACTCTCTAACCATAAGCGACAATATCCAACTTGTTGAGCTTGTTCAATAACAATGATAGCTCCTATGAGTTCAATATAAATATACGAATGAACACTAAGGAGGAAGAAAACACACCAACAAACTCTCTCATATTGTCTCTTAAAATCCTAGTAGAAGCAACAGGGCCTGGAAAACCCTTGGTTGCACCATCTATATTGACTTTAATCTAACCAACCTGAGGAAAACTCCAAACAACCTAAATAGGCTACAAAATTTTCATTGACCACAAACTAATTTCAAAGAATTTCAAAATAGAAAAATCAAAGATGTCATTCTTAAAGGAGTTTCCAAAAAGTTTGACATAGTTCTTTACTATCTCAATAGCTATACGAATATTGATTTTTTGTTGAAACCTCAGGTGATTTCTCATCCTCGAAATCACCCAAACCGAAAAAGTAATAATTACAAGTCTAATAAATTTAATTAAGGGACTTCTCAAGGATTTAATACAATGAATTAAATCCTCAAGGGAAGAAAAAGTCACCACAGGACCAAACTTAATGAGCAACATGACAATACACACACACACAAGATGATTGATAAATTTCATATATCATCTGCAATAAATATTAAGAACAATTAATTAAAAGGCGGTTGTGTGGTTGTTTGAACAGAAAATTAAAAGATAAAAGTAAGAAGATAAAAAAAAGGTCGAGTCTTAAGTTCATCTAAAAGTAGATTATTCATAAGTTGACATGTATATTATTCATTCAATATTCAAATAAGATTGAATTTACCAAACATGTGTCAATCAATTCAATATAATCTAATTAATGAAACATGTATCCACTAATTCATTGAAAATCTTAGCCATCTCTAGGCGTTTACTTGTAAGATTTTGTCCTTTACCTCTTAAATTTAAAAAACACAATAAATTGTTCATAAACTAAACAAGAATTCTAATTAAAAAATAAAATTACGTCATTAACATGCATTCAAAAATAATTTCAATAATAGAAATTAGACTAAAAAAGACTAGACCATCTGGCATAACCTATTAAAAATATTAAAAAATAAAACTTTAATTGTATAAAACCTCAAAATTTATTGTGAAATCAACCTAAAAGAGTTTAGCCTTTAATACATAGGCAAAACAAAAGAATTACAAAGAAAAAATAGTTTTAATTCTTCAACTTTATTTATAACTTTTAAATAAAACAAAATTGAAAATTTGAAATTATATACTATAAATTGAATTTTACACAACATTTTTATTCAGTTTATGTAATTTTAAACAATTCTTAAATTATTATATACATATTTTTATTTAAAAAAGATTAATTATCAGGGACAAAAATATTTCAATCAAATAAAATATACTCCAAATATGAATTCTTTATATTTTATTTATACTGAAGTTGTTATTCCCATTGACGACTCCCATTAAAAAAAATTGAGACAAATTAGTGAACTTAATTAGAGTCCTACGCATAAATGACTACTTCTATTCAAATTTAACATAAAAGTCGTATTTCTTGTTGACTACATCTGTTTCAAACTAAAATTCGTACTCATACACTATACACCTTCTATTGTTGTTTTGAAGATTTAAAATAGTCCTCACTGATGAGGACTTATCCATTTTTGCAATTTTTCTTATATTTGTCCATTTTTATATTTTCATTACCAAATTACACAATTTTTATCATTTTGCCGTTCAATCTCATTGAAAAAAAGAAGAGTGTATTTTGAAAGAGATTACACAATATTTCAAACATTCTTAAAATCTTCAAGTTTTATTAAAACGGAAAAATCTTTATGAAATTAAACCAGAAAAAACTTTTATTTAACTGTAACGTTTTAAGAAAAGAGTTGATACAAGTTTGTTGCTTCGTTATTTAGTCATAAACTTGTGTAAAAGAATCAAATATAATTTTTTGTGCTTCAACTTTAACAAACTTGTGTAAAAAAATCAAATATAAAATTTTGTGCATGAACTTTAAAGGATTTTATTTTTGAGGTGAGCTATCTTAAATATAATCATTAGATAAGAATGTTAAGTGATTTCTTTACATCTTAGCTCCTTTAACAAGAATAAATAATTTGTATGATCTTCTTTTCTTAACTTTTTTTTTTCATTTTTTATTCTTTAAATACTTTATATCATAATTGATATTATTTTTGAAGTTCTTTAAATACTTTTTGGATTATTGAATTCAAATTTATGAATTAATTTGTCTAAAGAAAGAGAAAAAGTTTTATTAAAAATTTCTCTATTAACATTTTTTTATAAAATTTTTATATTAAATATTATTATACAATGATATCTCACATCAATTACAAAATTACATAATAGGTAGACAAAATAGTCCGTTAACAATTTTAATTACTGCCAATTTAACGTCACGATATTTTAAATTCTAAACATTCCTAAAAGATTGAATACATTAAATATATTTTAAAACATAAACATTTCCTCTGCATTTTTAAAATCTACTTCGGAATATTCTTTCCATTTATTTAAGGAAAGTGATAATAAATATATTTAAAACATTAGTTAATATTTTATTTTATCACAATTTTTCTTTAACAGAGACTAATTCGTTAGAAATTTTAACTATGATTTTTGTTATAAGTACATTTCGCTTAACTACCACCAACCTATTGAATTATAAAAGTTTTATTAATAAATTTTGCTATGATGTTATGTGTTAACTAATGCTCCTGTAAACTGAAATAATAAAATAAGAAATAAATGCTAAAAATAATATTTAACAGTTCTGTAATTTAATACAATAAATAGATTTTTTCCTAACAAATATTTTTCAATATTTATTTAAGGGTAATGTTAATTAAAAATTTATATTAAATTAATTAATAAATTATTTGTAAAAGTATTATACATTTTGATTAGGGAGGGTAAAGCTGGTAAGACACATGTATCTAAAGCTGACTGTGTGTATCTTTTTTCAATTAAAAATTAAAATAGAAAACAGTTTAAAAAATTTACTTTTATTTGTATTGAAGTATTTGAACGATGCAAACATATAATAATATTATAATTTATATTAATATTTGTAAATTAATACAAATAATTTGTCTAAAACATACTCTAAAAGCATGTAAAAGCGCATCACTCAGAAATCACACATAACTTTGTCTAAATTGTTTTCGGCTAATACAATAATTAATTTGTATAATTTTGTAAATTTTCAATTAATTACAAACTATTTTAAATTAATTAATATAAAATCATATAATATTTTATTATATGATAATTTATTTTGAAATCAACCATGGCGAATATATATTTAATTTAAACTGGTATAATTAAAGCATGCATGTCTATGTTTATGAAAAATAAAAAATAATTTTTTTTCTTGTTTGGTCCTACAGCTCAGGTTTTATAACCACGCGTCAGATGAAAAATCTGCCACGTGTGATTTTGGAACACTTGTTTTGCGGAAAAAAATTTGAGTGTTAGGAGAAGCCGAACAAACTAGTCCCCAGACCAGACGTCGTCGTTAGAATCAAAGTCTCGCGAGTCAGGGGTGTTTTTGTCCAAACAAAGATCCTCTGAAATTCCCAATTTACCCCTAACGGATGGGACCGCTTCTTCTCCCTTTCTCAATGTCTTCTCTCTCTTCATACAAATTTTGTAACGAAAGAAAAATAATTTATTTTTATTATGCCATTTTTTTGGTCTCACGGTTTTGGTGTGTCTGTGTGTGAGAGAGAGAGGGTATATTCTGGGTTTCGATACTCTTTGGTAACGAAAATCATCACCATTTATAGTTCTTTCAGCTTAACTATTGTGACGTACTTCTCTTTAATTATTCCTTGCTGAGTTCTGGGTTTGTTTCTCTCCACGTCATCGGGTAAGGTGAGGTAACCTTTCCATTCTTTTACCATTTTTCTTCACTTCTGATTCTGGTATCACTTTACTTGATTTATCGCCCTCTGGGTCTCATCAATTTTTCATTTTTTTTTTTGTGTAAAATGATTTTCTGGGTATGGTGGGACGATCCAGCGAAATGTTTTGTGTGGGTTTGTGTTACATTGCTGTTGAGATGATTTTGGACCCTGTGATTTTTGTTGAAGGGTGTGGATTTTGCTCTTGTTATGATTTTCGAGATGTGCTGCTTGATGGTGTTTCTTTTGAGGTTGTTCTGATTCAGTGTTTGGGACTAATATAGACTATGAAAATGGTGGTTGGGTGGGAGAGTGTGAATTGGGTTCTGAGTGCACGGATCAATTGTGAAGCTTATCTTGAATGAAGATTCATGGCATTTGGTTTTTCATTCTTACTTGTTTTTGACAGGGAAGAAATAGGAGCACCGAGAACAGAAAGGGAGAAATGCAGTAAGAAAAAGAAGATCGCAGAGAAAAAGAGTCGTGAAAGGAGCCTAGGTGCATCACACGAAGACTTATAGAAAATGGGAACCCCACAAGTCAGGTTCCGTAGGTATATGCAGTTAGAAGAGAGATCTACAGTTTTACAAGTTTGTGTGTAGCGTTTTTTCAAACAAGTTAGGTTTATAACAGTTTTCCTTTCAAAATTTGTGCAATTTTCCTTGCTTAAGGGTTGCATCATTGTCTTATGATTTGTGTTTGAATTATAATAATCAGGATGATGGTTTTTAATTTTGTGAATTAGTGGGCCAGTGGATTTTGTATTTGTAGAAAAATGGTTTCAATTTTCATTTTGTTGTGTTGATGTAATTTTGTTGTGAAGTTACGTTTAGAATGCATTTTGCTCTATGCTTTTTTTCTCCTTCAAAGGATCAATTTAGTTGTTCAATATGTCTTTTGTTTGTTCTTAGCTGCTTGTATACTCTGAGACCGAGACTCTGTTCTAAGGGACTTTACTTGCTTGTGCATGCTTATGTCTTTTTTCCTCAAAAGTTAGTGTTTTCCTGTAGCGTTTGTCTTGCCAATAGATGAATTACATTATTAGTGTTTCTATTTATTATAACAGTTTTTCTTTCAAAATTTGTGCAATTTTCCTTTCTTAGGGGTTGCATCATTGTCTTATGATTTTTGTTTGAATTATAATAATCAGGATGATGGTTTTTAATTTTGTGAATTACTGGGCCAGTGGATTTTGTATTTGTAGAAAAGTGGTTTCAATTTTCATTTTGTTGTGTTGATGTAATTTTGTTGTGAAGTTAAGTTTATAATGCATTTTGCTCTATGCTTTTTTTCTCCTTCAAAGGATCAATTTAGTTGTTCAATATGTCTTTTGTTTGTTCTTAGCTGCTTGTATACTTTGAGACCTAGATTCTGTTCAAAGGGACTTTACTTGCTTGTGCATGCTTATGTCTTTTTTCCTCAAAAATTAGTGTTTTCCTGTAGCATTTGTCTTGCCAATAGAAGAATTACATTATTAGTATTTCTATTTATGACAGATTTCCATGTAGCATGTGAACCATACTGGGATTTATCAATGGTTGCTGCTAGTTGAGAGTACAGTAAAGATGGTGGCCACAATGATGTTGATGTTAGTGATAGATTAAAAAGAGCCAATTCATCTTATAATTGGATATTTCTAGCTGATATTTTGGTTACTATTTTACATTACCATGGATTTGTGAAAATCGATGGTGGACTAGGTTCAGGACTATTTTTGTTGCATGTTCCAGTGTATTCTGGAGATGAAGTAGTTTTCGAGAATCCAGCTCTTGACATATCAGGTGGTGGATTAGCGGAATATAAGTGCTGAGCTGTTGGAGTCATCTTTCTGATCTATGATATAATATTGTCGAAGATAACTAATTACATCTGGTAGTGATGGAAGTAGCCCTTCCCCTTCAAGTACAAAAGCAGAATTTGCATATAACAGGCCGCAAAGTTTTATGTGTCGGATCCCAGAAGGATTTGTGGCTTGTTGTGCGAGAAGGATCTCTAAATGATGTAGAGTTGGCCTTGGCATCATTGAAGAAGAGTGGGGGAAATATTAATCAGAGGAACACCTTTGGGTTGACTCCTCTTCATATTGCAAGTTGGAGAAACCATATTCCCATTGTAAGGAGGCTTCTTGCAGCTGGTGCAGATCCTGATGCCCGAGTAAGACAATTTCTCTTTTCAGCATTTTCTAGTTATCAAGTTTGGCATCTATTTGCTTACCCTTTTTATAACATTGATTCTGCTACTTCCTTCATATTTTGTTCTCAAGAGTCAAGACCACACAGTGCAATTGTTTATCTGTTATTCATTGTGATGATAGTTCTCTGTTATACGAATCACCCCTGCACATCAAAAAGTGAATGGTGGTTAGTTGATTGTTAAACTACTTTGCCATGATCTCTTAATTGAATTCAGAAAATGTTAAAATATGTCTATATAATTTAACATGAATTTAAACTTTCCTACGAAGGTAGGTCTATTTAGAGTTTTCTAATGTTTAACTTGTATTGTATGGCATTATTGTGATGGATGTCTAATTGATTTTTTGAGCTGCAAAACTTAGGGACTGAAAGAAACCTAACTTGTAAGGAAATGAAATGTCCTTCTGAGATTGCTTTCTTGTAATCGAGGTTCTTTATTATTTTATGGTGTGTAATCCACAACGTATACTGTATAAGGATAAACCATCTCAGTTTTCCTTATCCCAATGAGTGGAGAGTGGCTGCTTAGGATTGGAATGAATTGCTGATGTTCCTTCCCTTAACTATTGCTTTATCTCTCTGAATCCATTAATTCAAAAACTTGTGTTGTTTTTAGGATGGAGAATCAGGATGGAGTAGCCTTCACAGGGCTCTGCATTTTGGTCATCTTGCTGCAGCAAGCATCCTTCTTCAGCATGGTGCCTCTATTACATTGGAGGACTCTAAATCTCGAATACCTGTAGATCTCTTATCTGGCTCTGTATTTCAGGCTCTTGGAAATGAACAAAGTTCAGGTATAGATTGTTGTTTTTTGACTGCTTTATATTGTTGTCACCATTAAAGTGATCATATAGGATGACAGTCTGACTTTTATTGTATCTTTAGTGGCAACTGAGGTCTTTAGCTGGGGCAGTGGTGCAAATTATCAGCTTGGAACTGGAAATGCGCATATTCAGAAGTTACCATGCAAAGTTGATTCACTTGGTGGTTCATTCATAAAGCTCATTTCTGCAGGGAAGTTCCATAGTGTGGCGCTCACTGCTCGTGGAGAAGTGTATACTTGGGGATTTGGAAGGGGTGGCCGTCTAGGGCATCCTGATTTTGATATACACAGGTATGTGGTTTGTTTTAGTGTGAATCTAGATTAGTGTGCTTTTTGTGTGTATTGATCACTATTTATTGATTATGAACATTGAATAAAAGGAAGTTGGTTTAGTAAGTTCCTTAATAATGTTGAGTTCTTTGAGGGCCATTTGATTTGAAAAAATGTTGTGTTCACTTTTTTTCCCAGTTTTTATTGATTATTACTAAAAGGCTGCCTTGTTTTCATTTTTGCTAACTTTTTAAATTTCACAGCGAAAGTAAATGGGAACTTATTCCAGTTTTACTTCTAGCTATTGTTTTTGCAAATAGTTACATGCTTTTTTGAACCTTTTTTGGATGAGGGATGGAGAGGGGCTATGTCATTGTTATCTGTTCATGCTTTTGGACAATTTTCAATCAGAGTTTATATTGTTATACTCATTGCAGTGGTCAAGCTGCTGTCATCACTCCCCGCCAAGTGACTTCTGGTCTGGGTTCCCGCAGAGTGATGGCAATTGCTGCTGCTAAGCATCATACAGTTATTGCTACTCAGGGTGGGGAAGTGTTCAGTTGGGGATCCAATAGAGGTAAAACTTGACGATATTCATGTTTATACAAGTTAAGTCTTGTGTGTTGTTACTGTATAAACTACTTTAGTGGACTGCATCAAAATGGTCTTTTCCCCTCTTCCCTCCTTTTGTTTTATCAAGTGTACTTGTGATTTTCTACAAATCAACACTGAATAATTGAGAAAGAATTAGTCAGTCTTTATTCTTTGTTCTGCAATGTGAAATATGAGAAAGACATAATTGGCATGTGTTTTCTTGTTTCATTATTGTGTAGAGGGACAGCTTGGGTACCCTTCTGTTGATACACAACCCACACCTCGTAGAGTATCTTCTTTGAGGTCAAAAATTGTTGCTGTTGCTGCAGCAAATAAACACACGGCTGTAGTTTCTGATTTAGGTGAAGTCTTTACTTGGGGTTGTAACAGGGAGGGTCAGCTTGGTTATGGCACCTCAAACTCAGCTTCTAATTACACCCCACATGTGGTTGAATCCTTGAAGGGAAAGACTTTGGCCAGAGTTTCTGCCGCAAAATATCACACAATTGTATTAGGATCTGATGGAGAGGTAACTAATTTTGGATTATTCTCATTTTGTTAAAATTTCAAGATTTTTTAATTGTAAGATTCTAGCTACCATCTTCATATTTGAGGTACCGTTATAAGCTCCCTTAGGCCCTTAGGATTCCTCGGGTCTCGCAAGTAAGACACCAAACACTTTACATAGATTTGGCGTAAAATACTACCTATAAACAGAAGAAGCCACAAAAGTTAATTAGAATACTTGAAATTATAAAGGTAACTGCAATTTTAATTATTTTCTTTTTATGGTTCCTGCATTATACAGTTTTGGTGTACTGTATACACATTTTACAGAGAGGGATAAGACCCACTTTTTTTAGTCTATTATTGTTCTATACCAAAATTATACTGAAGTTCAACAACTTGTGTTTTTCATATAACATGTATATGAAACATTAGAATTTTCCTTGTTAGTTTTATAAAAAAACTGTTATATATATAGGTGTTGTCAGTTTTTTTTTGGGGGAGATAACAGTACTTTCTACATCTTTTAAGTTCTAATTTGTCATATTTTGAAGGTATTTACCTGGGGTCATCGACTTGTTACTCCAAAACGAGTAGTAGTTAGTAGGAACTTGAAGAAAAGTGGAAGCACTCCTTTAAAATTTCACCGCAAAGAACGGCTTAATGTGGTTTCTATAGCTGCTGGAATGGTACACAGCATGGCCCTTACAGATGATGGCGCATTATTTTATTGGGTCTCCTCTGATCCTGATCTTAGATGCCAACAGGTTCCAATTCTCTAAATTTTTCTCTTCAGTTGTGTTCATTTCCCTAAGACAAACATGTTGACTAAAAACACTTCCCCTCTTGTTTAATTTTTTAACAGTTATATGCTATGTGTGGAAGAAATATGGTTAACATATCAGCTGGAAAGTACTGGACTGTTGCTGTTACAGCTACAGGTGATGTTTACATGTGGGATGGGAAGAAAGGTAAGGATAAGCCCCTTGTTGCAACTCGGTTGCATGGTGTAAAGAAGGCTACATCAGCTTCAGTTGGTGAAACACATTTACTAATTGTGGCTTCACTCTATCAACCTGTCTACCCTCCCAACATGATTGAGAATTCTCAGACCACGTTGAATAGCAGGGATGATATGGAAGAGTTAAATGAAGACATTTTATTTGAGGATATAGATTCCAGTAAGATGATATCTAGTGTACAAAATGACACTAGCAGGCAGAGGTCTACCCCCAGCTTAAAAAGCCTCTGTGAAAAAGTAGCTGCAGAGTGTTTAGTGGAGCCACGGAATGCAGTACAACTGCTTGAGATTGCTGATTCTCTTGGAGCAGATGATTTGAAGAAATATTGTGAGGTACTGGTCTTGTCTACTGTACAAAGTATTTGCAATATAATGTTTCAAATACACAGGAGCTTTGTTCTTGCTTCTGTATTCGTTATATAATTTATTGCTTAAAGTTTTCAAATACATTGCATCCAACATGCGAATGCACACATACACACAACAGTTAAGACCATGAAGAAAATGCTGACATTTGTCATCTTAAAGGTATCAACTTGAACAAGCTTGCATTTAAAGAAAGTAACATGAACTGAATTTGATTAGTTGAAAATAATTCATTTCATTGTTGGAAATAAATTAATGACTTCAAAAGTTACTGCAAAAATTTAGCAGACAATTAATAAACAGAGACTGTAAAATATAAACTTAAATTGAAAGAGTAGTTGTTATTTGTCATTAAGCTTTCTCTTAATTAAGAAACAGAAACAAGATCTGCGGCCTCCTGTTTGGTAAAAAAGTAGATTTCCTTCTATCCACATTCACATAATTGTTGTTTGGTACATCACAATATTGTTTTGTAGTCAAACTTCTCTCAAGTATCATCAGAACCTGATATGAAATTAATTTTTTATTGAGATATAATTAATAATTAATTCTCTAATTTAAAAAAAGTGGATAGGTGTACTATCACGGGTTTGGGACCATTAATTCCTAGAACATATTCATATTTAGGTACAACCTTTGTGGTTAATAATATTTCTCTTTATCATAATAGCTCTGGTGGACATAGTTTATTTTTTAGTGCATAGTAAATGGTAATGCAAATTTATTTTGAAAGTTTTATATGAATGAATATGTCTGAAGTGGCAATGAGTCCAACTTGTCTGAAAAAATTATCAATAAAAAAATATCAAAAACTGCATTCACAAAAATCCACAAATATTGTCTAGATATGGTACAAAAAATACTCCTCAATACTTGAAATTATGGCCACTACCATTCTTAATTTGTTACAAAGTTGCATTATTTATGTTGGTTAGATTTGGTTATTGTTTGTTCATCCACTGTAATTAAATATTATTGTTTGCAAAGTATTCGCGAATAAGTATTATTTTTGAAATTGGACAAAGAAAAGGTAAGTACTGTGACTTCATTTTTAAGTGAATCACTGAATCATAGAAATAGGGAAAATGTTATGGTGTATTTTGAATCTGAAATGATCACATGCACATTTGGTAGACGAAAATGAAATGACAAATGTAGGAAGAATTATGTTTTGCTTTATTTGATTTGAACCTCCACTGTCACATGTTTTCATCTTTTTTTGTCTCTTATGCTCTGTTTAATAGAAATATTTTTTTCTTTACTAATTTTATTGGCTAATATTTGAGAGATAGTGTTTTATTGTACTCCATATTTTGCACGTGTTTTTGTACTGGTATACTTTATGAGAGATATTTGACGTTAATGTTGGGTGGTATCTTCTAGCATTGCACACATTGTATAATTATATCACCATGTAATTAGCCCTGTACTTTAATTGGTCTTTTGCTGATATATTTAGCTGCGTATATATCTCTTATATTTAAGTGTTCTAAAGCTGTTATTATGTACTGGTTACAGGAGATTGTCATGCGCAACCTTGATTACATATTTACAGTTTCATCACATACTATAGCAAGTGCATCACCAGATGTTCTGGCTAACCTTGAGAGGTTGCTAGACCAGAGGTCATCTGAGCCATGGAGTCACCGTCGGCTTCCTACTCCAACTGCTACTTTCCCTGCCATCATTAACAGTGAAGAGGATGATAGTGAGATAGAGTTTCAAAGGACTCGTGACAAGCCCTTGAAAATGGAAAAAGTCCAAAGAGTAGATTCCTTTCTACAGCCCCAGGACGATTCTGATAAAGAAATCTCGAAAGTAGTCCGAGCTATAAGGAAGAAGGTGCAGCAGATTGAGATGCTCGAAGATAAGCAGTCTAATGGACATCTTCTTGATGACCAGCAGATTGCAAAGCTTCAATCTAAGTCAGCACTTGAAAGCTCACTTGCTGAGCTAGGTGTTCCTGTTGAGACGTCACAAAATAAAGAATCATCTTCTATGTTACCAGAAGGAAAGGGCAGTAAGAAGGGTAAACTATCAAAGAAACAAAGGAGAAAGAGTGGCAAATCAAACATAGGGCAGATAGAAATAGAATCTGTTTACTCTAAAAGTGAAGCCATTCCCAACTTGGAGGACCTGTTGGACATTGACATCATGGGGGTTTCTGATTCAAAGGTTGGTTTCCAATGTGCTATCATACTATTTGAGAACATTGGTAGAAATCATATTTCCTTTTAATTTATTTTCTTGCTTACAATTTTTTGTGCTTAAAGGTTTTCAGCATAGAGAAGTAACTTGTACTAGATAAAATCAATTATAGACCAATCACTTGTAGTTTTAGATTGGGCCCATTTTTTAGAGTATTCGTCTTGATGAACATCTCTGGGTTAGATATGCAATCTGAACTCTGAACTGAACACTGTTAATTCGGAGTGCTCCATATAGTCTTTAATCTGTTGACGTACCTGGCTTGGGTAGTTCATTAGTAAAACATTTAAATCAGGTTTGAGGCTTGTAGAACTTTCATTTTAAAATAGTGTATATGCAATTTCAGACTGTTGGTTGTTTAAGATAAACTTAAATAGAAGTTATTGTCTTAATTAACCAAGATTTAACCAGTTATACCTTTCAAGAGACTCCTGCTTGAAGAGATTATTCATTGAAGGAACACCTTCAACATCTTAAACGAATGCTGTTATATTTTGCAGAATATTTCTCAAAGTTGTTCTTGTCTTTTACTTCCTGTTATGAACTAGAATTAGTTGCACAGTTCCTTGTAATGCTTAAAATTCTATATTTTATTTTACATAGGTGGAAGAGGATGCTGTATGTGAAGAAATCACAGTAGACCAGGGTGCAAAAGATTTAGCTTTTGTAGTGCAGAAGAATGATGCTTTAGAGTTGCTGAAAGCCAAGGGTCCGTCACCAAAAGCTTCAAAGAAGAAGAGCAAGAAGGGTGGTCTTTCTATGTTTCTGAGTGGTGCTCTTGATGAAGCCCCGAAAGAGGTAACTCCTCCTCCACCACCAGCACCAAAAAATGAGGGTCCTGCATGGGGTGGGGCCAAGTTCATGAAGGGTTCTGCTTCTCTTCGCGAAATCCAGGATGAACAAGGCAAAATAAAAATAAACAAGCCAGCTGGGAGCAAAGATAAGGTGGAAGATCTTTCTGATTTTGGCAGTGGGGTTAAAATAAAGTTGAGTTCATTTCTTCTTTCCAGCCCAATACCTGTTACCACAACTCGTAGTTCCCAGGTATCTGATGGAGAAATAAGTACCCCTCCTTGGGCTGCTTCAGGAACCCCTCCCCATCCTTCTCGGCCATCCTTAAGGGACATCCAAATGCAACAGGTTTGTGATTTAACTCTTCCTTTCATGTTCTTATTCGCATCCCACTGTTGTAATTGTGTAATGCCTGCTTTGAATCAATAGCTCATTGTGCATTTTGGCCTATTTTTGTTTTTGATTGCATTTTTGGCATTATTCAACTTCTAGTGTATACTTTTGTTCAATCATGGATGTTGTTTTACATACAGGGAAAGAAACAACAAAGCCTTTCACACAGTCCAAAGACTAGAACAGCCGGATTTTCCATTGCTACCGGTCAAGGCGGCTCGCCGTCGGAAACAACTGGAGTTAGTCGCTGGTTCAAGCCTGAGGTGGAAACACCATCCTCAATTCGTTCTATTCAAATTGAGGAAAAGGCTATTAAAGATCTCAAGCGCTTCTACAGCAGTGTCAAGATTGTCAGGAAGCAATCTTGATGCTATCTAATAATGTATCTAATAAAGTAGCAAGAAGGGTCTCTTTCCTGTTCTCCTCTACCTTGAGCATTACCATTTTTTCTTATCCTCTTTTCACTTTCCCTTCTAGTACAATGACTAAATTAATCTGTATAGATAGTTTCAGTGTACATCCTTTCTTTTCAAATCAAAATTGTAGCTTTAGGTTTTAGCATCGTGGGTCTTTCCCATTTCTCTATGTTTTCCCAACTAGCTCTGTATATGACCCAAGATTTTTTTTATGTACTCATTTTTAACCGTCTCAACTTAGAGAGTGGTCAATAATGATCCTGAACCTGATGTCAAGGGCAGACATGGTTACTGTTTTCCTGACTCAAGTTGGTTCAAGGCTTAAGAATGTCAGAATAAGAGGGCACTTCTTTCCGAATAAGGGCAGTGTATGGCCCCATATCAGGGTTATTCCATCAATCTTCAACCCTTATGTTATATTTATCCAGTGAGTTGTGACCCTTCTCTACTGCATTGATGTTGTTCCATTTAGTAAAGAAATATTTGGACTTTGAAGTCATAATAATTGTTCAAGTTGGTTTTTGTAAGCTTTCTGTATTCTAGCAACTTCAGAGACGGTCAGCCTTTTAGCTTTGCAAGTCAAGTTCACTTATTATTTTAAATAAAACTTCATGTCCTTTTCCCTGGATTTGGTTAAGCAAAATTGACTTTTGGTAACAAGAAAAGACAGTGGTTGAAAAAGAAGCTGTTGCATGTTTGGTATTATTGTTGAAAGTTACAAAGTAGGTGATTTGAATGAGTGTTCTCTTAATCTGATAGATTTCTTCACAATTTGCACCCTGTTCCTTTTCTTCATATATCCATTGTTTAGCAGGAAAAGTAAATAGTTTTTCTTTCTCTAACTAAATTATTTGTGCAGCTTTTTATTTTGTTCATTTGAGGATGCATAAGAATATGACAGGAAGATAATAATAAATATGTTCTTGAAAAATTGAAAATATAGGGGAAAGGGACATTTTTCCACTAAAATTAAGAAAGATAAGAGTAACGAAATGAGTAATGAAAAGAAGTTTTATGCTTACATTCATTAATGTTGACTTATTATTTGACTTGGTAAAAGGATAATGTCAAAAGACCAATTATTTTTGGTAAAAATATTATTTTCATTTCAGAAAAATTAAAGGTGCGAAGTTAATTTACATCCAATAAAACAATATTGTAAAACGTTAGTACGATGAAAAAGTACTTATTTTTTGTTAATTAATTAGAAAGTATTTGTGGTATATTTTTTAAGATAAATAATATAAAAGTAAATAATAAATTTATAATAAAAGGACTTTAAATTTATACTGTAAAACGTTAGTACGATGATAAAGTACTTAATTTTTTTACCCGATCTTTTCATCTATAATACTATGTTTGAATTGTGAGTGAAGATGGATACAAAGAACTTCAAAAATATTGGAAAGTATAATTGTTTGATTGAAGGAGAGTGAGTGAAAAATTTGTAATAAATATAATTAATGTGATTGAAAAAAAAATGTGTCATATAAAACATAAAAATATATTTAATTGTATTTTTATTGAAAATGAGTATAAATTAAATGTTAATAATAAATAATTATTAAGTAATTAAGTTATGTAATAAAAAATATATAAAAAATTGATTTAATTTGTTAAATTATATATATATATATATATATATATATGTATATTTTATATATAAATTGAATTGGAAATTAAGTTGAAATTTTTTCTAACACAAATATAAAATAGTAAAAGTGTATTAAAAGGGTTGTAATGTTAAAAAGAAATATAAACTTTTATAAACTAAATTATTTAGTTCAATTCATGGTCATAAACCAAATTAAAATACTTTAAAGTTTATAAAATAACATAAAAACAAGGTTAAACATTAAAAAAATCAGCTTTGATTAAAGAGATATGATGAACAATTACATATAAAGGATTACGATCAATGCTATAATTGATTATGCTTCCACGTATATAATCAATTATAACCTCATTTACACTCTCTTAGAATCCAAAACTCAACCATGCATCAACAATTGTATCATGTATGACAAATGATGTTGACTTTTTTTTAACTTGAAATTACATAGAACAATAAAACAATACTAATACTGGACTCATTACTAAATTTTGGTTCAAGTTAATAAAATTCACTCTTTTTAAAAGGTAAAAAGACAAAAGAATAAATGTTCAAATATTCCTTCCTTTAGAATCGGAATTTCGACCATACATAAATATAGTCATATATACATATATTCTGATTATTATTTTTTTATACTATTTTGTCAAGAAAAACTAACGTAAGAGATATCGAAGAATAATGAAATTAGTGATTTACATGAGTAAAGACAGGACCTAATTTTATTTAACAAGATGGACTAAATAAAATTTGAATGAATTAGTTATAATAGACTATGTCTTGTAAGTATTTCATGAACAATGTTTTTTTTTTTATACAATTCATTTACGTAAAACTTCAAAAAGAACGATGATTTTGTGGGAAGTACAAGAGCAGACTCTAATACTACTTCTTACCACCTCTCTTCCTACCATTTTCATCATATTCAAGCGACAACTTCCCTCCCACCTTGCTAACAAAATCGAACGTGAACAGTATTTTTTCTTTCCTTACCTCCACTTTTAGTCATCAATTTTTTATGAGTAATTTCTTTTTTGCAAATCTAAAAAAATTATGTTCATACAAGTTCAAATATCATCTAGTTTCTCGTCTTTTCGTCTTATCAGTATGTAAAGACAGTCCGACACTTAAATGAAACATGTTTATTATTTAAGTTACAAGTTCAGAATTTAAACATTTTTTATCTTATATTTTAAAAGTTTTTATCTATTTATAGTTTTGTTCCAGACCCTTTTTATCAGAGGGATTATTCTAAGCATTCTAGTCCAATTTTTGCCTAATTGAACTTTTAGGAGTAATTCGATTGTATTTATAATTAATCTCATCACATATGTAACTTACCAGACCAAGATACCCAATAATTATGATATTATGTGATTTTGACTAAATGAATAATCCATCTTGCTAAAAGATCGAGTGGTCGCATATTTAGGATTAAAGTTCTGCTTGTACCGTGTGCCAAAGTGTGAATTCTGCGTCTACCTTGTAAAACAATTTTCACTGTAGTTAATTAGGAATTATGATTTTAAATATGATTATTGCAAAATTAACAGAATTAGTAATGAAAGTTTTTATTTGCACAATAGTTTGTTGACTCTCTTTTCTGGCATATCTTTTTAGTTCAAAATGTTCAAATTATGTTTTTAGCCTCTGCCGAGTGCCAAAGCCTTACAGTTATTTTCAGTTGAAATTCTTTCTTGTGCATTTTCCTACTTTTTCTACCCTTCAGTCTGATAAATCTATTATTAATCAAATTCAAGAATACTATATTTTTGTCTTGTCTTTATCTTTTACTTGAAAGAATTGTCATCCTTATTCAAAATCTTCATAATTGTTTATTTTTCACCATCTGCAAGGAGAAAAGAGAATTCTTCAGCTTTTTAGACAGGTACATATACAGTGAACATTTTCAGCTTTTAAATTATGTTCAAAATTTTAGTAAAAGTGACAAGTATTTTGAGTTGCTTGGTTAAGTTTTATATTAAACTAATTTTAAGTTTAATTCAAGATTAAAAATTAACTCTGAGATTTATACTTATTTATTCACAATTAAATTAAATTTTTTTATTTTTATTGGTATATGAATAAATAATGATATATTGACAATCTGATATAATATATATAATATGGGATACATAATATAAAGAAAAAAATATTTATTATTTCATTTAGAAATTGAAATTTTATACAGAAAAATTTAATTATAGATCGGTAAAGTTGTCAATATATCACTTTTATTTATGAATAATCTAACAACGATACAGAAAAATTTAATTATAGATCGGTAAAGTTGTCAATATATCACTTTTATTTATGAATAATCTAACAACGATGATAACATGAAAAGATGAATAAACTTTCATTATAATAATTTTAAATAATTCTAAAAAATAAATTTAATCTAATTTAATATTATAATATTAATATATAAAATAATATAGTATCTACTTACATATTATAAAATATATATCATCTTAACTAAATGAAGTTATGTGACATATTTTATATCAATAAAGATCCTTGAATTAGTTTGGCCTTGCGTTGGATTCTTCACTTCATTCAATGCAGTAGTTTTTTTTTTAATATAACACAGAATAGCATGTGATTGTCGCCATGATAGGACATAAATTGTTGGTAGGACCTAGGTGGGGTTATTTTCCCACCATACTCACACTTACTTCCATATACCAACATTCACCCAAAACCAAATTACTTTCCTTAATTTTCATTTGTTTGGGAGAGATTATTGTTAATTGGTATGCAATTCACCATAACAACCACAGAAAAATACCCCCACTAGAATTAATTATATTCCTTAATAATAATACAGGATGCAACTTTCAAAACTTATTATTTCTAACTTCTACATCTCAAATGTGATTCTTTCCTTCTTTTCAAGTTTTGCAACACACTAATAATATGATTAAATATATATATATATATATAAAGTATTTTTAGTTCATTTTCGAGAAGTTGTTTATTGTAAATTGAAACAATTAATTAGGTTAATTTTGATATTCATGAGGGAGTTTATATAAAACTGGGAAATGTGACATGATTCTTGATTCTTTTGTGACATGTTTACAGTTACAGATGTCCTATAGGTTTGTGTCTTGGTGGGCAAACAAGAAGGGAGACATAAACAATGAATAGCCTGTGCACAATTAGAAGTTGCTTGCTGCTCCTTTCCTCTATTTTCCTTTTGCATAGAAAGCATACATTTTGTCAGAGGGAAATGAAAAAACAGGGCAATGTTATGAAGAGAAAAGGAAAATAAATGAAAAGGAAAAGGTTGATTGGAAATCCACTAACTTGAGGAAGTAGAGTAAGCTAATGGTAAAATTCACATTAAATTTTGATGATATTATATTTTTTAATTTTACTTTTTATTCAAAATTACTTAATAAATATATCCATTATAAAAAAAATAAGAGATAAATTTCGTACCTTTCAAAATATTAAGAAAAAAGTAAATACATGTTTTTAGTTTTGAGACAAATTCAATAGTATAGCTGAATTCACAGCAGTTTCCTCTCCCACCCCATTATGTACAAGAATAATATAAATTTTTTAGGGTATGTTGGGAACAGACACCCATTATTTGAAGGTGATGATGTGACTTTCCAGACGGTGCATGAAAGTGTCTAAAATAAACTAGCAAGATGAGAAAGGACAAGAAGATTGTTTTATGACATAGGAAATTTACACAATCATGGGACAAAACCCACTTCTTCACTATTCTTGTCCTTTCCATCAGCAATTATGTGATTGTGTGCAACCACTTATACCAACAAATAATGTTAAAAACTGAAAGAAAGTTTTTAGGTTTTGTTTAATTCATAGTAATAATAATATATGAGATCATCTCATCAATCAACACAATTACCACCTCGGAGTCTTGAAATTTGAATTTTTATCCAATTTAGCTAACAAGTTTATAAAATCGGATTTACCTTTCACTTTTATATATATAATAGTAAAAATATGTGTTATAGCGTGTTTATATATCTATATTTTGAATTATTTATTTAGAGAAAATTAAATATTTATTAGTATATATTAAGTTTAAGAAAATCTATCTTTAAAATTATTTCTCAGTAATTAAAGGATAACATTTTAATATTAATATTTATTCAAGAGTAAAATGAACACACTAAATTTATAAATTAAATTTGAAAACCTTCATTATTTACTATTATAGATATAGAATGTAAAATTAGTTTTTTATTTTGATACATTCTTATTACCCTCCCATATTATTGAACTTAACTTAACACCATATAATATAATGAATGTTATTTTAAGGATCTAAAATAACCTCTTATATAATTTTAAAAGGTAGATTGAAACCTAATTCAATTTGGCAAGCTCGTTTTGTAAAGTTACAAATATCTTGGTGACAAGTTTGTTTAAAGGGTCTCATTTGTGGAGAAAGGAAAACCCTGCATTGTAACAAAAGGGTAATCAGAATTAATAAAGAAAAATAAGATATCAAACATGTAGAATTAATTTTTTTAATTATAAGTCATGTTTTGTTATTTTGGTTGGTGAAGAGCTTTGTGATTCAATTTCAACAACTCTTCAAGTATGCAATGCAATAATACAATTTCACAAGAAGCAATCATGCACATTTGTTAGATGAACTTAGCTTTAAATTGGTAGTGCGCAAATGATGATTTCTAATGTCATGTTTTTCATTTGTAGAAGATAAAGGTCTAGACTTCCATAATAGTATAATAATAGAAGCTCCACGAGTCGAATATTTAGTGTATGAGTCATGTTGTTAATCATTAACTAGGGTTCGTGGGAAGTTTCAATATGGTTGGATGTTTAGGGTTTTGCATTTTGGTACACTTTAGTAAGCTTTCACATGGTAACAGAAGATTATTCACGTAGTCATTTCTTATTATTATTCACATTACTTTAAATTCAGTACAAAACCTCACTAAAAAGTAATTAGATTTTAAAACCAAGAGAGAACCTCTCACCTTAAACCTCACCTATCATGAAAAAGTAGGAGCCACATTTTTGTTACGATAGATATCACATGCATGCTTATATATTTAGTTTTTAACACACTTTTCACCAAATGGCTTCTAAAATACAAGTTAAAAGATTGTAAAAAGGTCTCTGAATTATCATATATTATATACCAAAAACTATAGTTTAAGAGTACATGAATTAATAATTTGATGGTGACTGGCCAACCTAACATATGTAAAGGAACAATTAATGTACTTTGTAATAATTTCTCCTTTAACTATTGTTTTTTTAAGAATTGAAATCTTCAATTGTCAATTGAATCATCTTATTTATGTTACAAGATAATTTATGTCTATTTACAACAATATTTTCCTCAATAATTATTCTATTGGGAATGAAATTTGTAATATAAATTATATAACCGATGAACTTTTGAAGAAATCCACTTAATAAATGAGTTACATTCATGCTTAGATTCTTCACACAATCAATCTCAACATTTCAAAGTAAATTTATATAAGTTTGTTTCTAGAATTCTTTTTTAACTTAAAATTAACTCAAAATTTTAGAAAAGTTATTTATTTCCTTTTCTTTTTAAAAAAAGTTTTAAAGAATTTTATCTTAAAAAATTTGTTGTCTTTTCACTTTTATTTTATTTAGACCCAAAATCATATTAAAAACCAACCAACTCTCCCTTTTGGAGTGTGTTTGGGAGCAACATATTATTATTTGTGGATAAAATATAGTTTATACTCTCCAAACTATAGTTTGGAATATGTAAACTATAATCCAAACATGCACGTGCTAGCCCTCTAAGCATTGTGAATTTCCAATAACGTAGTTCAAGTAATTTTAAATGAATAATTGCTTATTTTTATGAGTTTATGAATTTTTTCTATTATTTCTCAAAATAGTTTAAAAAGTTATCATACTATGGAATACTCTAATTTCTAGTCAATGTGAAATCTTCAACACACCTCCCTTATGCTGAGATTGTCAGCTCGTGCGTGAGACTATATATTATGGGTGGTATAATAGCGGTCCGATAGCAGGTGGCCTGATAAGACCAATGAACTCTCGTTAGGATAAACTTTAAATGACTCTGATATCATATTAAGAAGCGAACTTTAAGCCTAACTCAATCTTATAAAACTGACTTAGTGAGGTTTGCACTCACTTATATACTATTAAATGTTCTTATCTCTAGTTGATGTGGGATCTCCAACATCCACCCTCACGCTGAGACCCCCAACTCGTGTGTGTGACTATACCCGATAGCGGGTGACATGATAGGCCTAACAAACTCTTGCTAGAATAGACTCTAAATGACTATGATATTATATTAAGAAGTGGACTTAAGCCTAACTCAATCTTATAAAATCAACTTATAAGATGAGGTTTGTACCCACTTATATACTATAAAATGTTCTAATCTGTAGTCGATGTGTGATCTCCAACAATACGAAACAAATTTGTTTGAACATGTACTGTTTATAACTTTTTAAATAGCTATGTTTTGATATAATAATCTAAATTACAACTATTTTCTTGAGTATATGTTAAATGGCATTATGTTCTATCTACTTTTAAGATACAATCATGTTTTTAATAAGGTGAAGCTCATTTTCTTCCTTCTAATTTTTAAATAAATATTTACATTTTTATACTTTTAATAAACAAAACACATATCTTTTCAATTTTTAACAAAAGGGCGTCACTTTTTTTTTATATTTAAAAATAACATATCCAACAAAATTTAAATAAAAATTTAAAATCAAAGTTTAAAAATATAAAAAATAGAGATTTTTTATAAACAAAAAATCAAAACAATATAATAATAATAATAATAATAATAATAATAATAATAATAAAATTATGCAAAATGATTTTTCACACATTGTGGGGGGAAACGACTCATGTAATGAGAAATCATAGTAGAATTGTTCAGTTCACTAGTAGAAATAACGCATATTACATCGATTTTATGAAACATATTAAATTAGTTATATCGATGTAAAATTTCCATCACATATTACATCGGTTCTAAAAACCAATGTAAAGTACCAAAATTTGATTAAAATAATTCAAAAAAATAGCTCTAAAGTAACATATTCAATGTACATATTACCATATTAGTGTTCATAATAACAAATATGAATTTATAATGAGATGTTAAAGTATTTAAAATCTTATAATACCAGCTCCCAAGAGTTCATAATATTCACATGGGCTATGGTCCACATCCAATATATTACATAATAACTACATTCAAAACTTGTTGCTTATTTCACTCTTATGAAAATATAAGTAACAATTAATTTAATTGAACAACTAAAAAAAGTAAAAATTAAAATAGTTTCAATGAAGAGGTAAATATATACCCTAGGAAAAATGCAACGTAGAGTTTGTGATGATGAAGTGGATCTACCGCCTAAGACACTGCATACTTTTTTTTTTTTTTAAAGCTGCCATGTTAGACATCACTATGCAACTTGACATTTTAGCTAGATTGACACCTCAAGTAACAACAATCATTTGCCATCACATGAAAATAATATTAATTACACTAAAAAGAGAAAAATCATTAGTAATTGATAATAAATTATATAATTTACAATAACATATTAATAAAAAAATATACCTTTGTACTACGACCTTCATATCTGGACTTGGCTTCCTGTGCAATGAACAAAACCACACAATAGTATTGTCCATGGGGCAAATAAGCATCAATTGTCAGTGAGACCTAGTATAAAGCATTTCATTAGTCATTTTTATAATTATGTAAACTCTAAATGTAACAAGTTTTACTTACCCATTTATAAAATGAGTCATATAAATCCTCTTTCTGGATGTCTGAATCCATCTTTGAATGTAAGTCTGACAATCAATTTTTTTATTCCCAGACCTTTGTATGGATCACGGCTCAAGGAAACCATAAATATCAACATTGCCCATGTTGATAATTATCTGTTGCAAGACCAAGTCTAAGATTTCTTGGATCACTCCGAAATTCAGGATACAAAGAATCAATTTTCTTCCATTGTAGTGAATAGGCAACATGTCGTGACAACCCATCATATTTGTTTCCATTTGCATGCCACGTGAGGTTTTTTGCATCATTAACATTGACAAACAAATATTTAGATCGTGGTATGATTGGAAGATACCGTAATACTTTTGTAAGAGGATCCTTTTTCACATAATCTTCCTCACTGTCATCATCCTTCACTTTGTATTGTGATATCCTACATCTTGGACACTTGTGCAATGATTCAAACTCTTTTCTATACAATATACAGTCATTGGGACATACATGTATTTTTTGGTACTCCATACCTTCGAACACAATATCTTTTTACCTCATAATGATGGGTCGATAATGTATTACCTTTTGGAAGCATTTCATGCAAACTTCCAACAATTCAGTAAAACTTTTATCAGTCAACCCATTTCTTGCCTTAATATTAATTAATTTTAATATTGCTGACAAACGTGTGAAACTTCAACAACCGGAATAAAGAAATATTTTTTAATCATCTTTAAAAAAATCACACATGTTTTCTTGTTGGAAACTATCTTGTCCAATATCACATATCATGTCCTCCATGCAATATTTAGAATGTATATTGAAATATTGACATTCAGATAGAGGTGTTATGTTTACAAATTTGTCATGCCATATCCACGTTATATAACTCTTCAAGAAACCATCACAAAGAACATGTTCTCGTAACAACTTAATTTCTAATCATCGCACATTCAAACAATTAACATAGGGACAATAATATCTTCCATTTATAGCTTCTACATTCTGTTGAGAAAATTGTAGAATTCTTCAACGTCATTTTCATACACATCACTGATACAACTCGCATTTATCCAACTTCGATCCATGACTATGTAATAGAAGCACTTATCCATTAATGTCTCCAAATTTTTAGTCGATGTATTATAAAACATATTACACATTGCCAAGGGTTGATCACCCCCAGACCCAATACCAAAACGTTGAACATATAACAATAAAAAAATTTAAAACATAATATGTTATATTCCAAATACATTATAATAAAACTAATTTTTTACATAAATTAAAATTTTTATTTCTAAGCCAAATAATAAATTAAAATTAAAATAAAAATATTTAAAAATAAAAAAACTAACTTGGAGGGAACGAACCTATCAACGGTGGCAACGTGGTGGCGCGGACACAACGAAAGCCAAAAAACCTCTTTTGTGTGGCAGTTGTGACGACAAAGACGAAGGACAAGCACAGTGACAGCAACAGTGATGAATGCAACATGATGTAGAGAGCAGAGGTGGAGGCAAATTTTGTTTAAGTGCGTAGTGAGTAGTGAGAGCGCAAGACAAGAAAATAGGGTAAATAAATATATTACATCGGTTATGAGTAATAACCGGTGTAATATAACTATATTATTTTTTTAAAACTTTTTTTTTTACTTTGAGCATGACATATTACACTGGTTGATCCTTTCAACTGGTGTAATATGTGCCAAATATTTACAAAAAGGCCACCACATTTTTGTTTACACTGGTTCTCAATTAACCAACCTAATATGTTGTGGAATGTGTTATTTTTTGCACTAATGTTTTTTACACAGATTTCTTTGTCGATCCTTGCTACTAGAGTGTAGATTAGATTTTCTGTTAGTGTTTTAGGTGCTTTTTATTTTGATGGGCATGGTGGTGATGATGCATTATGTTTTTTGGATAGCTAATAGGTTCCTTTGTTATAGCTAATATAGATATAGGAAGTATAGTATGCTCATAAGTTTCCTTTTGTGTTGCTATTTCGGTGGTCTCTTTTAGTCTGCTTTTGGGTTTTGTTTGGAGGCTTTTAGTCTATCTTTATATACGAGTTGGAACATTTCTTAAATACCTATTTTAATTCAATTCATTCATTACTGATAAAAAAAATGTAATGAGAAATCCTATTTGATTCTAACCATATGAAAAACTAATTGAGTCAACCCCAATTACAATGTTGTAAATGAGATTGTATTTTGACCATTGGATTGAGATAAAATTGTTGAAAGACAAAACATTAACATTACACTCTAATTTTAAAATAGATTTTTACTTTCCTTATACTATTAATAATATATAACCATAGTCTATACTCTATTTGTATTTATACTCGTATTAAAATTATATGCAATTATAATAATAAGTTAATAAATTTAATCATATATTTTACTTAAGGACTAAAAATATGGACTAAAATTATTTGTAAGTGCGATTTATTATTTTGGTATATTAAATTATATGTGTATTTTTATCATTTAATGTATGATATATGAGTTTAACGGGAGGATGTAGATAACAATTTTATACAGTTAAGTTTCAAATTTGATTTAGGTTTGAGGATGAGGTGAATGGAGTATTATGTTAGAATGAAAAACAAATAGAATAAGGGTGAACTTATCAAGTAATGAGAATGCCTACAGAAATCTGAAAAATTTAAAGGAATTTCCTTCCTTCGAATGCAAAAGTAGAAAAAACCTCCATTATTAAAACTAATTTCTTTCTTCCGTTTTATTGGTAAACTTATGTTTTGTCCACTGTCTTTTAGTGTAGACAGTCCTTTTTCAGACAGTCTGGTGTGAAAATAGTGGTCAGACAGTCTAGTAATGATACTAAGGTAGAATATTCTTATTAATCGTTTAGCCTAGTCGTTCAACCTCTCTATCCTTACTAGACCGTCTAATATCAAACTATCTAGCTTGTTATTAGGATGGTTACTTTAGATACCAATAATTTTTGTAGTCTCTAATTGTATCTATTTTAGTTAATATAGTGACTAATTATTTTTTGTTTCTAAAGTTAGTCTCTCTAATTATTTTCTTGTAATGTAACCCATCTTTAGGATGAGTTTGTTTTGTTGGTTTGTTTCTATTTGTCATTGTGTATTTTCAATTTTATTGTAGACATACACATCACTCTTTTCTTATTTTGAAGGCTTGAGGAGAATAATACTTTTCTAATGCTCTGTTTTCATTCCTTTTTGGTTCCCTCTTCGTTTTTGTTCTCTTTCGCCTTTTTGTTAACCATTTTGTTGTCATGGAGAATCTGGAAGACCAATGAGATAGTATCTCAAAGTTACAAGTCAAGTACCATGTTATTTTGGGTTCTTCTCTTGAATAGCTCTATTGCATACTCTGTCCTTTGCTTCTTTCTTTTCTTGTTTCTTGATCCTTACCCATCGGAGAAGAACAATCTGTACACAGTTTTTTGTATCTCCATCCAAATGAGAACCCAACCACAACACTTGTCTCGCCTATTTTGGAACCTAACAACTACCATTCTTGGAGCAAGTTTATGATTACAACCCTCAACACCAAGAACAAGGTAGAATTTATAAAGGAAAATCTTTCTCAGCCTTTTAGAATTGATGATACTTACACTGCTTGGAACCATTTTAACAACATGGTTGCTTCTTGTATCATTCATTCTGTCTCGATCTTATTCGTTAAAGCATCATTTGGTTGGATTCTATTATTGATATTTGGAATTACCTTAAAACTAGATGTTCCCAAGGAGACCTCATTTGCGTTCCAGACCTCCAATCAAAAGCAACGTCCCTCAATCAAGGTGATCATTTAATGACTGACTATTTTACAAAATTGAGAATTATATGGGACGAGTTAAATAATTATCGCTAAAAACCATCTACACTTGTCAGAATAAGTGTTCTTGCGGTGTCGTTTCTACCATTACCAAGAGGAAGCATGAGGATCAGGCTATGCAATTTCTTCGTGGTTGAATGATCAGTATAGCAATATTAAATCTCACATTGTACTTATGTCCATCCATAAATAAAATATTTTCTTATGTCCAACAACGAGAACAAAAGTTTTCAAACAATTCTTTCATGGCTAACATCAAAAGTGTCAATTTAAATGTTAAAGCCAACCAACCAATAACCCAAAATGTCAATGTATATTTTTTTTATGGATGAAATGTTCACATTGAAGTTGTTTGCTATCGCAAGCATGGTTTTCCTAGCAGCCAAGACAACATGAATATCAAGAATGGGTACAATACCAACAAGAAAGTCTGCACACATTGTGGCGGAAGCATAATTTTCTACCAAGACATATGTTTTACAATAGGAATTCTCAGACTTACAGTGTTATTCAAGAAGGTAACTCTCAAAACAAGGAACAAAGAAAGGAAGAAAATGAAGGTGACATGCGAATAACCACACTACAATATCAAACTCTCATGGAGATCCTTCAACTGACTAATCTTGCCAAGAGTATGAATCAACCTCAAGTCAATCGAATTGGTTCTACTCATTCTATCTTACAAAGGCAACATGACATGTAATAGCAATGCTAACCTTACAAAAATGTTTGGATCATTGATTCTAGTGCTACTAACCATGTTTGTGCCTTTCTAACCAATTTTCTTTCATATCATTTCATTACCGCTATTCCCGTTAAGCTTCCCAATGGCCAACATGTCTCATCAACACATTAAGGGACAATAAAATTCAATGATTGTTATTACCTGAATGAT
Organism: Phaseolus lunatus; assembly: GCA_013389735.1. Taxonomy (NCBI): domain Eukaryota; kingdom Viridiplantae; phylum Streptophyta; class Magnoliopsida; order Fabales; family Fabaceae; genus Phaseolus; species Phaseolus lunatus. Next base: position 28,082,758 of record CM023857.1, on the reverse strand, counting down.
GTTTTATATATCCCGAATTTCTTCTTTAATCTCATTTCTATATCCAAACTAACTTCCTCTCTAAAATGTGAGTTATTTTTTCTAATTCCCATTGTGTTAAAAGGACTTTTAAGAACCAAATAGAGGATTGGTAAAATTGATATGATTAATGGTCTTTACCCCTTTGGTGAACATGCTACTCAAAATACGTTTATTAATTTTGTTTTTATTGAACCTATATGTCACACTAAAAACATTGATTTGTGGAATTTTCACATGGGGTATCCTTCTAATGAAAGACTACATGCTATGCTAACATATTATTCTTGTGTTAGTGTTGCTAAGAACTTTATCTGTCATACATGCCATCAAGCAAAACAAAAGAAATTACCTTTTCTTCTTAGTACTTATCATGCCTTAAATGCTCTTTATTTATTACACAGGGTCTTTGCTCTGTCACTTCCATGCATGGTCATAGATTTTTTCTTACCATCATTGATGATCACACATGAAACACATGGATTTTCTTAATGAACAACAAGTCTGAAACTAGGACCATCATCACTGATTTCATCTCCCTTATTGAAAATCAACTTCAACGTATTGTAAAGGTTATACACATTAACAATGGTAATCAATTTCTTATGAACCAATTATTTTCTTCTAATGGCATAAAACACTAGACTAAATGCATAGAAACTCTTGAACAAAACGACATTCTTGAAAGAAAACATCAACATCTCCTAAATGTTACTTGTCCCTTGTTGTTCCAATTGTGTTTACCCATGAATTTTTGGTGTTATGCTCTTTTACATGCTACTTTACTCATTAATTGCATCCCCACCCCCTTGTTTAATAATTTTTCTTCTTATAAAAAGTTATATGGAAAGCACTATGACGTTTCTGTTCTCAGATTTTGGATGCCTTTGCTATGCTAACCCTATTACAACTAACATAAAGAAATTAGATAGTAGGGTTGATCTTGAAATCTTTGTTGGTTTTAAACCCAACACTAAATGATATTTTTTTCTAAATCTCAAAACTCATAAGATAGATGCTTCTAGGCATATTTATTTTCATAAAAATAGCTTCCCTTATGACCTCGATTTTATGCTAACATAACAACTAATAACATTCCTTTACCTATTCCTACTAATGATATTTATCTTGATGATATTTTTGTTGATAATCAACCTTCTCCCTCTGAACACAACACCGAGAATACTAAAGATGACACCAATGTTACTCTTAGATGATCTACTCGTTTTCGAAAACCTACATGGAGAATTTTCAAACCATTGTTCATTCTTCATCTAATATGGTTAATGGTACTATATATCTTATCTAATCCTTTCTATCTTATGATTTTCTATCCAATAATTTTCGCAAAGTTGTTTTATCCATATCGTCTAATATTGAGCCCCAGAGTTATGAACAAGCCTCCAAAAGTGATTGTTGTAATAAAGCTATGACTGAAGAACTTGCAGCTCTTGAAGGCAATAATACTTGGATCATGACAAATGTTCCCCCAAACTAGTCAATTATTGGATATCTAATTTCTATTCAGTGTTGTGTTGTGGGGTTGAAGAACACTCTTATAGGGTTTAAAATTTGTGTTCTTGAGAGTCTTGTGTTGTAAAGATTATGTGATTTAATGAAATATCAGCCGGTATGACTCAGAAACTAGATGTAGCTCTTGTGGAAGAGTGAACCAATATAAAAATTATTGTGTGATCCTCTTTCTTTCTCTCTTTACTTTTCTATATTGAATTCTTTAATTGATTCCCTATGTTTTACAAATTTTAACAAATTGATATTTTGAATAGATAATATTTAACTGATTGATTTTTCAAATTTCTATTAGTCAATTGAAATTTTAATTAGTTTTTTGTTATTTGAAAATATTTAATCTAATGATTTTTAAGAACTTCATTATAAAATAGTTTTTAAAGAAAGTTCAATTTACTCCCCTTTTAAACTCAACCTATCCTTCTAACAATTTTTATCAGATTTGGTCCTTGAAATTTATTCAAGTTTCGGTCCTTTGTTTTTTTGAAAATGGCTGAGAATGAACTACCTTTTGTTGAGGTTATCTCTATTACCAGATCACCTGTGTTTTGAGAAATGAATTATGTATTTTGAAAAGTTAGAATGAAGATCTTTATAGAATCAATTGATTGGGATGCTATTGTCTTTTATGCCTAAGCATGTCATAACTAATGAACTTGTTGAAAAACCATGGACTGATTGGTTTGAAACTAAAAAAAAAAAAAGAGGCTTAATATGCTTGCATGGCAAAGAATATTATGACCTCTGCATTGAATTTGGATGAATTTTTTAGGGCATCACAATTTTTTTTGGCTAACGAGATGTGGGACATGTCGGAAGTAACTCATGATGGAACTTCAAATGTAAAAAGAGCCAGAAAACATGCTCTTATACAAGAGTATGAACTATTCAGAATGCAATAGCAAGAGACAATTCCAGATGTGTAGAAACATTTTACACATATTGTAAATAATCTCATTGGTCTTAGGAAGACCTTTGACAGAGAAAGGTTGAATATCAAGGTTTTGAAGTGCTTGGATAGTACATGGCAACCCAAGCCACGACTATTTTAGAATCACGAGATCTTACCACCCTAACAACAACAACTTTGTTTGGAAAGCTAAGAGAGCATGAGATTGAAATGAACAAATTGAATAAGCAGGAAAGTGGAGATAAGAAGGCCAAATCAATAACTACAAAATCTTCTATTCAGAAAAGTGAGGAAGAATCCAATGAATATAGTGACGTAGAGACACTGAACTTGATAACTAGAAAGTTTGGAAAAATCCTGAAAAAGAAAGGCAAGGATAAGGTGTTGTCAACAAAAGGTATAACTTTAGAAAATCTATTGATTATGGTTCATCTCATTTTACCTATTTTGGTTATGGTAAACAAGGACATGTTTGAATCAAAGAAAAAGGCTATGATAGGAAACACGAAAAAGGAGGAAAATCCAGAAGAATATATGGTACATAAAGTCTCTTGAATATTGCTCATTACTCATATAGACTCTCCCTATGCAGTTGCATAATGCCACATATCTCCTTCTAAATTGTGATCACTGTAGATGTAGGGAAGAAACATTCTTTTCAAATTCTCTTAGCCAGTCATTGATCCTAGTGGCAAGTAGTACAATAAATCCTTCTTTGTATATTTGAGGGAGAATGGGAACACCCTCATCTTGATATGTTCTTCTGAGACTCCAACTAGTCTCATGGTAGTGCACACAATGTGAAATTCCTTTAGATGCTTGTGCGAGTCTTAGCCTACAAGACCATGAAACTTTGGCAAAAGGTGAATCAAATCATATTTAAGCTTGCACTATATATCTAACTCAGGATATTGAGTACAGAGAGTTTGGATGTTCACATCAGGTGCAACAAGCTCTCTTAAAGTTCTTTCAACCATGTTATCAATGTCAGAATCGAAATTAAGTGAAACATGGGATGAATTAGACATTTTTAGCTCAAAGATGATGCAGCCTAGACTATCTAGCTAGCCTATGTTATGTGCATTCCATTTTTGGATCAAATATAAAGTTCACCTGGATTTTCTCTAGTCATGCACTAGGTAAACACAAATATGCATGAACATATGATAACCTTTTAGATGCTTAAAAAATTGTGTTTTAAATTTTTTTATTAATGATGCAAATGCAAGAAAAAAAAAACAATGAATGTTAATGCAACAAAAGAATGAATGCTAATGCAAGAATAGAAACAAATGTACAAAAAAAAACTACAAAATTATGGATAAATAAGAAAACCAAAGACCAAATTTAAATTGAATTCTCGACAATGACACCAAATTTTATTGTTGTTCCACAACCAAATTAAAACACTTTAAAAAAAAAAAGCATATTACTGGCGGTTAAAATTTACAAATGAAATTATCGATGAAATTATTAATATCAATACTAATTGTTCTTGTTGGTTGACCTAGGTGGAAAGCTCCACTTTTGATCTGTCTCTCTTGCTACTCTGGAATGCGGCTCTGTTGACACAGAGGGGGGCTCTACCTGTTGATCACACTCCAACGATCAAGTCAGTGAGAGCATTCAATATAGTAATTAGTTTCAGTCTTAGTATATAGAAATAGCGTACCTTTACCAGGGTTCTCAAGCCCCTTTCATAGACTTTCCTTTCAACCACTTCCACTAACAATAGTGTAATCTCAACAGAAAATATTTAATTATAACAAGAAAATCACCTATTAATGGGCGCCACTTATCTTTAGGTGCTAACAACAGGAAAACATTTTGTTCACATGTGCACCATTATTCTCGGGTGCTCCTATTTTATTCTCAACAAACTATTAATTAATATGTAACTAACATGTATTAATTAACATATAACTAACATGCTTATTATCATAAGAGATAAAATATCTCTTTATCTTCAAAATAATATGATAACAAATTTAAACAATAACAATTATATATTTCATCTTCAGAATAATATGATAATAGATTTAAACAATAACAATTATATCTTTCATTTTCAGAATAATATCACAATAGATAAAATATCTCTTTATCTTTTATCTTAATTACCTTTTCTGGGCTGACCAACATCTAGTTTGAGCTTAAGACCCACCTCTTGGGCCAATAGCCGAGCTAACCATACCCACATGCCTAGACCAAGGTCCCGAGCACTCCTGTCTGGTACATAAGCCTCAGGCTCGAGCTAAGCTTGGCTAAGCGAAGAGGCTTTGTAGTGCTTTGGCGGAAGACACGACGATTTCTTAGTGGGTAGTTGATAACTCAGTAAACCTCGACTAGCTTAAGCCAAACAACTTTTGATGAACCACACACACACACCTAGCTAAGGCAAGCCCATGCTCACTTTCGACTTGTATAGGTGTATCTTGCGAACTTGGCCTGGGGCCATATATCTTGATCTCACCAAGCTTTGTTTCGCAGAGCACCTACTCGGCTGATCATCTGATAATTCACTCATCGAGATAGCCCGACTTACCATGCACCGAAACAACTTAACCATGGCATCTGCTTACAAAACGCTTATAACTCGTTCTTACGCTAAGTTAGGTCGTCTTACCTTGCCTCAAATCAAACAACTTAACCATAACAAATTAAACTGCAAAGTGCCCGTACTCAGGTAGTCGTACCGATATCGAGCTAGGTCGCCTTACCATGTCAAGTACCTTATCTACAACAGCTTTACCCACAGGGCACCTATACTCGAGTGGTCATACTGACACCGAGCTAGGTCGTCTTACCCGCCACTAGGTAATCATTTTATACACAGGGCACCATACTCAGGTGGTCATACTGACACAGAGTTAGGTCTTCTTAGATGCCCATGCTCGATTAACTCAACAAGCAGATTAATTCCATAGAGCACCCATGCTCGTGTATACCTACTTATACCGAGGTAGGTCAACTTACCTGCGCTTAAGTAAATCAACAAATAGATGAATTCCACAGGGCACCTATGCTCGGTCATACGTACTTACACAGAGGCAGGTCGACTTATCCTTGCTTAAGTAAAGCAAATCACCCCCATGGCGCCTATACTTGGGTATACGTACTTATACCGAGGTAGGTCGACTTACATGAGCTTAAGTAAAACAACCAACAAATCAATCCCATAGGGTGCCTATGCTCGTACTTATACTAAGCTAGGTCAACTTACCTGTGCTTAAGTAAATCAACAAACAAATCAATCCCACAGGGCACCTATGCTCGTACTTATACCGAGCTAGGTCGACTTACCTGTGCTTAAGCAAATCAACAAACAAATCAATCCCATAGAATGTCTATGCTCGTACTTATAGCGAGCTAGGTCAACTTACCTATGCTTAAGTAAATCAACAAACAAATAAATCCCATAGAGCGCCTATGCTCGTACTTATACCGAGCTAGGTCGACTTACCTGTGCTTAAGTAAATCAACAAACAAATCAATCCCCTAGAGCGCTTATGCTCGTACTTATATCGAGCTGGGTTGACTTACCTGTGCTTAAGCAAATCAACAAACAAATCAATCCCACAAAGTGCCTATGCTCGTACTTATACCAAGCTAGTTTGACTTACCTGTGCTTAAGCAAATCAACAAATAAATCAATCTCACAGAGCGCCTATGCTCGTACTTATACCAAGCTAGGTCGACTTACCTGTGCTTAAGTAAATCAACAAACAAATCAATCCCACAGGGCGCCTATGCTCGTACATATACCGAGGTAGGTCGACTTACCTGTGTTTAAGAAAATCAACAAATAAATCAATCCCACAGAACGCCTATGCTCGTACTTTAATCGAGCTAGGTTGACTTACCTGTGCTTAAGAAAATCAACAAACAAATCAATCCCACAAAGCGCCTATGCTCGGGTAGACGTACTTATACCGAGCTAGGTCGACTTACCATGTGCCAATTCAAGTAAATCAACAAAACTAAATGCATAATCTTCCATGTACAAATTTATCAACATTGTTAAAAAAGAAAGCATTAAGCAAGAATATCTTAGCTAAAATACAACTTGAGGTTTGCCACGTTCCACGCTCGAGGAATGGCTTCCCCCTCCAGGGTGTCTGGTCTATATACTCCATTCCCAAGCATCTCGACTATGTGATTGCGTAAGTCTTCCTTCGATTCTTCAGACTACTCTCATAGCACTTTCTGGCCACCTTCTGATAAGCTTTTATGGTGATTACCCCTCCCTCATCAGAAGGTAATCTCATCCTCATATGGGCTGTTGCGGCTACTACTCTTAACCTGTTTAAGGATGGTCGAGCTAAAAGCAAGTTGTAAGCAAGAAGACACATTAACAACAATATACCTGATGGTAATGGTCTTGGCTGCGTTTTCATCAGCGAAGGTCATCCTCAGCTCAACGTACCCTTGTACTTCTACTTGATCTCCCGCAAAGTCGACCAAACACCCATCGTATGGCCTCAACTGGTTAGCCTTGGCTTCTTCGTTTGCTGCTTGAGGGGCTCTTATGGTTTCCATAAGTTGCTGTAAGGCGGGGGCATCACTTCCTTTAGATCCCAACGGTGTCTGCCCTGTGTTCCTCATTACGTCAGAAAGCTCAAACACAATTATGGATGGGATCAAGTTTTATCGGGCCCCACAATGGGCGCCAAATGTTCTCGCCGGTTGACCTTGGTTGACCTAGGTGGAAAGCTCCACTTCTAATCTGTCTCTCTTGCTACTCTGGAATACGGCTCCGTTGACACAGAGGGGGCTCTACCTATTGATCACACTCCGACGATCAAGTCAGTGAGAGCATTCAATATTGTAATTAGTTTCAGTCTTAGTATCTAGAAACAACGTACCTTTACCAGGGTTCTCAAGCCCCTTTCATAGACTTTCCTTTCAACCACTTTCACTAACAAGAGTGTAATCTCAATAGAAAATATTTAACCATAACAGAAAAATTACCTGTTAACGGGCACCACTTATCTTTGGGTGCTAACAACAGGAAAACATTTTGTTCACATGTACACCATTATTCTCGGGTGCTCCTATTTTATTCTCAACAAACTATTAATTAATATGTAACTGACATGTATTAATTAATATATAACTAACATGCATATTATCACAAGAGATAAAATATCTCTTTATCTTCAGAATAATATGATAACTGATTTAAACAATAACAATTATATCTTTCATCTTCAAGATAATATGATAACAGAGTTAAACAATACCAATTATATCTTTCATCTTCAGAATGATAATAGATTTAAACAATAACAATTATATCTTTCATCTTCAAAATAATATTACAACAGATAAAATATCTCTTTATCTTTTATCTTAATTATCTTTTCTGGGCTGACCAACATCTGGGCTGAGCTCACAACCCACATCTTGGGCCTAATAGTCGAGTTGACCATACCCACATGCCTAGCCCGAGGTCCTGAGCACTCGAGCACTTCTGTCTGGTACACTAATAATATTATTATAAGAATTATTAATTTGATTAATATTAACAATAATATTATTAGTATTAATATTATTATTCATATTATAATTAATAATAATATTTATAAATTTAATAATCATTACTATAATAATAATGCTAATGTTAATATTAATAAAATTAATAAGAATTAAAATAGTAATACTTATAATGATATTAATGATAATAATTGTACCGGACAAGAGTGTTCGAGTGCTTGAAACCTCAGCTATTGGGTCCAAAGGGTGGGTCATGAGTTTGGCCCAAATGTTGGTCAGCCTAGAAAAGGTAATTAAGATAAAAGATAAAGAAATATTTTATCTATTGTGATATTATTCCAAAGATAAAGAGGTATAATTGTTATTATTTATGTCTGTTATCATATTAATATGAAGATGAAAGATATAATTGTTATTGTTTAAATTTGTTATCATATTATTCTGAAGATAAAAGATAAAGAGATATTTTATCTGTTGTGATATTATTCTGAAGATAAAAGATATAATTGTTATTGTTTAAGTCTGTTATCATATTATTCTTAAGATGAAACATATAATTGTTATTGTTTAAATTTGTTATCATATTATTATGAAAATAAAGAGATATTTTATCTCGTGTTAATATGCATGTTAGTTGCATAATAATTAATAGTTGTTGAGAATAAAATGGGAGCACCCGAGAACAATGGTGCACACATGAAACAGAATGTTAGCCTATGGTTAACACCTGAAGATAAGTGGTACCCGTGACATGTGTTTTTTCTGTTGTGATTAAATGCTTTTAGTTATGTTTTCAGTTGAGATTATATTCTTGTGAGTGAAAGCTGTTACAAGAGTAGTTATAAAAAGGGCTTGAGACCCCATGTAAAGGGACGCTGTTTCTAAATACTAGATTGAAAGTGAATACTAGACTGAAACTGAATACTTATCTTATTTTGTAAGCTCTCACTGACTTGATCATTGGAGTGTGATTAACAAGTAGAGCCCATCTGTCTCAACGGAGACATGTTCCTGTGCAACGAGAAGACGCAAAACAAAATCTAGAGGAGACAGGTTAGAAGCGAAGCTTTTCCACCCAAGTCCACTGGCAAGAAAAATAATAATATGGATAATAAAAATAATCACTACAAGAAAAAAAAAGGTTTTAATGGAGGTTATTTAGTGGAGGTTAATATATTCATAGGAATTGATTTAATTAAGGGAGGTTTTCTTAACCTTCGTTAAGTTCCAAAGGTTATTCTAAAACCTCCGCAAAATAACGGAGGTTTTTTTTAACCTTCGTTAAATTTCAAAAGGTTATTCTAAAACCTCAGCAAAATAACAGAGGTTTTTTAACCTTTGTTAAATTTCAAAGGTTTATTTTAAAACCTCAGTAAAATAGCAGAGGTTTTTTTAACCTTCGTTCAATTCCAAAGGTTTATTTTAAAACCTTAGCAAAATAACGAAGGTTTTCTTAACCTTCGTTAAGTTCCAAAGATTTATTCTAAAACCTTAGCAAAATAACGGAGGTTTGTTTAACCTTCGTTAAATTCCAAAGGTTTACTCTAAAACCTTAAAAAATAACAGAGTTTTTTTTTTAACCTTCGTTAAATTTTAAGGGTTTATTTTTAAACCTCAGCAAAATAGCAAAGATTCTTTTAACCTTCGTTAAATTCCAAAGATTTATTCTAAAACACCAGCAAAATAATGGAGGTTTTTTAACCTTCATTAAATTCCAAAGATTTATTGTAGAACCTCAATAAAACGTTCCATATTTTTCAAACTTCAATAAATAAATACAATTAAATCTATTTAGAAATAAATATTCAAAAGCTATATAATTTTAATATATTTTATAACTAAATTGTCTAAAATTTTGAAAGTGTAACTTTACATTACAAATAAGTTTTCTAAAGTTTCAAAATTTTATTTTAAAAAATTACCAAAATAACCTTGGATAATAAGGATTTCAACAAACTAATCTTGGATAATAAGTATTTCAACAATATTTGTTGGTAGTTGTTTTATATAATTCCTAGTTGTTTTTTTTTTTGTTATGATAGCTCATTCTTCAAAAAATATGACTTTATTTTGTTTTAACTTTTGATGTACGTATATTTTATGTGAAATTTTAGTTTTAGTTATAATTGTTAATATTTAATTCTAATAATTTTAAAATATTTTAAATTAAGGCTTTTATTTTAAAATGCATACAATAATTAATTCACTGTGAAAGTGAGAAGTTATAAAGTTATTTTACAAAGGTTCTTAAATTCATGGTATTTAACAAGGGTTCTAAAAGACTTTTCTTGAGGTTTAAAAAAATCCAGGGAACACCTTCCCCAAGGATGGTTTAGCGAGAGAAACTTCAATCCTGGGTAAATGACTTAATAGAGGTTTTAACCCTGGATAATGTAAAAATAAACCCCGTTAAAATAATTTTTTCTTGTAGTGAATGTTAATATTAATAAAATTAATATAATAATAATAGTAATTATTATTATTATAATATTACTAATATGAATGATAATTAATTATTATAATATTACTAATACAAATGATAATTATAGTAATAATATTAATGTTATTATTTATAAAATTAACAATAATTACAAGAATTACTAACTAGGAGAGTTGGTAACAACTAAACCAAAGTCATTTATTGGTTTTATTATGATTCTTATTATGTTAGTGAATTTGGGTTCAACTCTATCTTGTATAAAAATGAAACTTTTATCCTTAACAAGTTTGGTGTTCAATTACTGACAAAATTATCAACGGATTATGCTTCACGCTCAATTTTTTTTTTCAATTTTCAGATCCTTCGGTGATAAAAAAATTACTAACGAACATATATTTATCGTTAAATTTTTGTAATTCAATATTGTTTTGTAGTGAAAAGAATTTCAATGGAGACCGGCTAACACAATGCTAAATCATCTAACACAAAAAAATTATAGTATATATAAGGGTAGTTGACTCCAAATCGTCTCCCAGTGAACTCAACTGCAAATCTAGTAAGCAATGTCTAAAACTTATCTACAAGCAATCATATTTAGAAATAATAGTAAAATAAAGGGGAGTTATGATTGTTTGTGCAGAAAAATAAAAGACGTAGGAAAACGGTAAATAAATCAAGTTGACTCTCAAGTTCATTCACCACTGAATTCGTTATTTTTATCCTAAGTTTATTATTCTCTCAATTCTCTCATAGATATTAACTTAATCAAATAAATGTCAATCAAAATAAACTTCTACTGACATATTCAGTATCTGACTTGTCTCTAAACATCTACTCATGAGATGTTTATCTTCTACCTCTTGAATTAAGTAAACAAGAGATTGATTAGAATTAAACAAACTAATTAAGGACTTAAATTAAAGAAAAAATAATTGAATTATCAACAAGCGTTCAATAACAATTTTTTGGATAGAAACCTAAATTTAAGAAGATTAAACCATTTAACACAATCTACTACAGAAAATTAAAGAACAAAAATGTATTGAACAAAAACCTTACAAATCATTGCAATATTACAAGAGAGTCATCCTGAAAGGCTTAGCCTTCCATGCAGAGGACAAAAACAAGAAAATTATAGGAAGTTAAAACTAGGTCTAGAGTATGTTGTGCGACTCCCTTATTTCTTCCTCTGAAGCTCTATTTAAAGGTATCTTTTCTTCATGGATTTTGGATCTAGATTTTGTCCCAGATATTGTCTTCGAATCCTCCTTAATAAAATTTGTTTCCTTCTTTGTTACAAATTATTTTACAGATATCTTATTTCCAATTTTGTTCTAGATTTTGATTCTTGCTTATCTTCTAGATATGTGATTTAGAATTTTATTGATTAGGACCATCACAATTGTATCTATCGCAAAAGATTTTGTAGAAGATTTGAAGGAGATTTTCTATAATTCAATTAATAATTGAAAAGGATTAACTTTGTAGAAAATGTGAAGAATATCTGTGAAGCAGATTTGATCAAATTTAGAACTTGCTTCTTAAGAAAGTAAAAGAATCACAGAACCCACATCTTTCCTCTTCAGAGTAGTTCACTTAGTTGTATACAGGCTTGAAAGACTGTCTAATAAATTTTCTAATGAGATCGTATAGTCCTATGTCAACATAAGTTTCCAAGCTTTAAAATACTTTAATTTTTCAATTCAAATGTCATAATTAAGACATTGAATCTCTACAAATAATTAGAAACAGGAAAAGTGAAGCTTAAAATCCAAGTTTAGCCAATAATCTCAATTAAGGTCCAATTAATCCTAATTGGGTATATCTTAGTTAAAAAAAATAGATTTATTGTCAATTACAATCCAAGAAAGGCAAGGTCAAACACTCTAAGAAAACCTAGTTGAGATGTCAAGTTTCATAATGATGCCTAACATGAAATTTTATATATATAAACTCACTTAATATTCAACTATCCACACACCACTAGAAAATCATTAAATAGAAACCAATTTTAGATATAAAAAATTATTAGTTTCTATAGTGACTAAATTAGATACTATTTTAGAGACTAAAAAAACTATTAGTATCTATATTAGTTTCTATTATTGATAAATAGTTTCTAAATTGGTATATAATTAGCTACCTAAGTTTTAACAACTAACTATTTAGATTCTAAAGTTGATATCTAAAATCTTGGTATCTAATTATATACCAATTTAGAAATTATTTATCAATAATAGAAACTAATTTAGATATCAATAATTTTTTTAGTCTCTAAAATAGTATCTAGTTTTGTCAATATAGCAACTAATTATTTTTTGTCTCTAAAATTGACTTTTATTGAATATTTTCTTGTAGTGACACATGTTATATATATATATATATATATATATATATATATATATATAATAATAATAATAATAATAATAATAATAATAATAAAAGTATATTTGTTAAAGGAACCTTACATTTGATAGTTATTTATTTATTTTATCTTAAAAATGTTTACTCAAGTATTAGCTTGAGTATTTTCATGGGATAATTTATAATTTTGTCATAACATAATTTTTATGATATTTAGTATATAATAATTAATTTTCTGTAAAAAAAATATATTTTTCTATTTTAAAATTCAATTTTATGATTTTTTAATTTTTATTTATTTTAATAAATAATAATAAATTTTAAATAAAAATTAGAGACAAAAATATCACTTTAATAAAATGTAAGAAAGATAAGTATTATGTATTAAAATTATACGAAACATAATTTGTACTTAAGAACTAAAGATGGTATGAATGTCATTTTTTTAAAAATATAAAAGGTTAGTATCTATTTTAGAATTAAAGGATACGAGTGTCTTTTAGCAATTTTAAAGAGAAAGTAAGTGCAATTTGTTTTTATATTAATATGTTCATATGCTAAAAAAATTATAATATTATACTAATTTACTTGCCTTTAATAAACATACTTAGTCAATTAATTATCTAGTAAAAATTGAATAAATAGTTCTCCTATAATTTATCATATTTTCAGATTACAATAATAACAATATTTAAAATAAATTAGTGGTTTAAAATGATAAGTTCATTTTTAACTAAAGGAATAAAATAACATTTATAAATTATTTTTACAATGTTATGATATATTAGACACGGTTAGATGTTTAAAATGGTGTAAATTCAACCACAACAATTAAAAAATTGTGGTCTAAATGTAATGATAATAATTTTAAAAAAAACTATGACCTAAACAGAAGACAATAATTAAAAACTTTTGTTTAGAAATTATGAACAAGTTGTTATCTAAACATTGTAAAAAATTGTGGTCTATTGTAGGATAGAAAATAAATGTTACCTTTGTATTGATTACATTCATGATAGCATACGTCATAGTTAGAAAATTCTTCTCAAATCTTTACAAAAAAGTTAAGATTTAAGTTTTTCAACTTTAGATAACATTTTTTTAGTTATTGTCTACAAAAATGGTTTACATTTCAAATTTCAAACTGCATCAAAAATACCACTTGACCTATCCATTATAATTAGTTTTTTCTTTTCCAATCCATAATCCCGACCTTAAATATTGTTTCCTTAAAATTGTAATGACATAGAATATTGAAGACTTAATATGTCTATAATTATTCAAACTTGAACATGAACTAAGTTTTTGTTTTGGTTTTCCAAAATTTAAAATTGATATTTTTAATTCTTGTAATTTTGAAAAAAAATAAAAGCTTTTTTCAGTCATCGATTCCAAACCCTGCGAAATACATTTTTTTGGGTAGTAAAATATGTTAAATATTTTGCTTATATGAATAATGAATTACAAATCATGTACGTGATTAACCTAATTTAATAGAGTTTTGGATTGCTATTATCAAACACCTACAACATGTTTATTTCCATTTAAAAGACGATTGAACAGAAGAAACAAAAAAAAGGCTTTCCAAAATTACAAAGAGAGGTCAATTTTAAATTTGAATTACAAAAAGTAAACTCATTTTAAAATGTAAAGAACTAAAATCATATTTAAATAATAAATTAATAAATGTGTAGTTATAACGTCAACATTTGGAACAAGAACAGTGCTGTGTTTTTTGTGTTTTATCCAAATATGTTAGAAAACACAATGCAATTTCTTGCAGGTTTGTCCACTCGGTCTGTAGTAAAGTTCGTGGTTGCCTTGGCCCTTGAGTTTTATTCTGTTTTGTCAGCCTCTATTCAAGAACAGTACAACACTAGTTCCACCACAGACCACACTTTACAAAATGAATATCTTTATTTTGGTTGATCTATGTGATTTTTACGTCATGTGATGATATTTAGATGTCAGCCATTTGATCTTTTACGACAACTGAATTTGATTAATTATGATCAGAAGTTATATTTGATGTGGTTCATGTCTAAAAAAAGTGATTAAGAAATGTAATTAGCGGTCATATTTGAAGATTATTTCTCACAACAACTGCTGCTAGTGGAGTGTGCGTACAATTTAACAGTAAATCAGAGGAAAAGAATGTGGAAACCAAAAGCAGTTACCCTTTATTATTAGTATACATATTATAGGTAAAAGTTATTAAAAGAATGATGAAGAATTTGTTAAGCATAACTTTTAAAAGTAAAGAAACTGAAACGTATTAAGTGCTCAACATGTAATATTTTACTGCATAAGTTCTACTAATTTAATCTGAGAAGAGTTCAATTTTTTTAATATTGAGTCCATGATCCTGCAGGATATTAGTTTATACATTGTGCCATGTTGAGAAAATGAATGCAGATAATGAAAAAAGAATGATAGTTTTGGAAGTGTAGGAGTTGATCGAGTGAGAGTGAGAGTGAGAAGGTGGAAAAAAGAAGAGTGAGATATGAGTGGCGGTGACAACACTTTTCCTTGAAGATGTAGATATGTCCATTGTTGTTAGTAGTTGCATAGCTTTTCCTTTTTGCATATGTGAGTCCAACGACCCCCAATTACTTTAATTTGATAATCCCTTGTGGAGGCCCATGCTTTTGCTTTGGTCCTCCTCGTTATTTTCAGTGCTTCCTCCTTTTCCTCAGTGAGAGCCTGTAAAAGTCTCACCTCTAAGCAATCTCTTCTCATTCATTCCTCTTTCTCATAAAGCTACACTACAAGCCGCAGAACGAGACAACTTCCATCCCTCCAAAATCCCACCACCCTTTTCATTATTCTATTCATAATGACCTGTCTTTCATACCTCTTTTCTTTACTCTCTCTTCTTCCTCCTTCTGCTTCCCTTCTCTTCTCTGTCCCCTCTTTTTCATTTATTATTTAGTGCTGTACTGATTGGGAACTTGAGTGCTTGCAGGCCTTTCTTTGCTTCTTGAACCTTGAGAAAGATGGAGCCTGCTATAGGAATTCAAGACACTCACTCATAAAGCTATATATATACCTCTATGTGCAACATGCTTGGAAGAATTCTATCTCTCAATATCATCATCCCTTTCTTCTCTTGTATACATCATTCTTGTTTTGAACTTGCAAATGAGGTTTGGAATGAAGTTTGGAAAGGAGGATGTCTGGAATGAAGTTTGATCCGAAATCACTCAGTTTCATTTTTAGCTTTTCCTGTTGTGTGTGTGTTAAAGAGAGAGAGAGAGATTGGTCATCTGGGATGGAAAGGGAAAGGGGTGTTTGGAATGAGGTTTGATCCAAGATCATCACATCACATATCTTCAATTTCCTCTATATTTGTTTCTTGATTTACCTTGATAAATTTATTTATCATCACTTCATGCATGGGATGGGACTGATCTCGGACCAGGCTTCATTCCTCACACCTACCTTTCCTTGTAGAAGCAATCAACCACAACAAGACGAAGGTAAACCCTTTTTTCCTTCCAAATGATATGTCTATCTATCAGATCTAAGTAGTTTGCTGGTTTCCATGTCCTTTTATGTTCTATCAAGCCAAAATATCTTACGCAGATATCCTTAAATTCAGTCTCTTTTTCATTTATTATTATTATTATTATTATTATTATTATTATTTGTATTTGGTTGTGTGCTTTTGAAAGAAGATGAAGTAGTCAGTGCATTAAGAGTTCACTTGGAAAAATTTTGTTACTTTTAGCCGTCTCACATTAACTCAAAGAGAGATCTAATCAAAAAAGGAAAAAACTCATAGAAATACGGTTTCTGAAACACTGTGATCTCAATCTATAGAAACTATGAGCACACCATGTTTTTGCACAGAAAATATGTAGTTAAAATGTTAAATTTAAACATAATGAAATATTAGTTGATTGATACTTCCGCCGTCATCTTTGTCCTTGTTGCTTTCACACACCTATTCTAAGAAACCCTAGCTGAGTTTTGTGACTTTCTAGTACACATTCATCTTTTGTATCAATGAAAACTTTGATAGGATGAATGATACATCATAAAAGTTGACATTCATTTTGGGGAATTATTGGCACGACACTGCTGCAGAAACAAGACAAGACAAGTGAGTTTTTACTCAGATATTCCCTCCTTCGTTCAATATTGCCCCTGCTTTTCCCCATTAACTGTAGCCACAGAAAAGGTTAATCACTTCACAGATTTTTACACATTTATTTTGCATATCTCATGTGCATGCCTTAATTAGACATGCAGCATACACATATGTTATTTCTTCTTACATTACCCTGTGTTAATTGGCAAATAACAATTCATCCAAAGTGTTACAAGGAACCCAGCATAGTTAGAAGCATTGGTTGTATATATTGAACTCATTTATTCATCTCCATGTTTTTACCTGCATGTACCATCATCATTAATACTTGTCGGTGATTGGTATATAATTATTAAAAATGATATTATTTCACTTTTAGTTTTCAAAATACTATTACGGACTTAATTTATTTTATTCTTTTGCTTAAAAAAAAAATAGGACTCATCTTATTATCACATATAAGGGTACAAGAATCTTAGTGTCTTCTTGCTCTACGTTTGTGAGCTATATTCAGATTCCTTGGAATATGTCATACAATATTTGGTATTTTTTTAAAGCATATATATAATATTGGATTTATTTTATGGGAAATGTGAGCAGTTGAATGCATGCTGGATATGGATAAATTAATATTTTACTGAATTCTATGACTTTTTTTGTTATATGGAAGAAGATTAAAACTTGTTCTTCAAGCGCGTGGTAAAAGGTAGTATGCCACGTGACCAAGAACTAAATCATAGAAAGTTATGGCGTGAAGTGAGTTAAAAACTGAAGTCACTTTTAACTTCCACCACACGAAATTTGGTGTACACAGTTACTGAATAGCTTATAGTAGAACTTAACTTATTCTTCCTTTTTCTACTTTTATCTACCAGTTTCTTTTTTCTTTATTTTCTATTTTTCTTTCTCTTTCTTATAACAAACTTTAATTTATAGATTTTGCATGTTAGAAACAATGTCCGAATAAAATCACTTTGTATTATAAAGTATAACAATTGTTGTCTTAGGTTGATACATTTGGATATGAAACTAGTAAGTTTTAATACGATGTATTTTATGTCTGAGGTTTTTCTTCGATATGGGTTCATTTAATTTTATATATATAAAAAAATTAGTGTGTATTTAGTATAATCCATAGTTTTTAAACTCCAAATAAAATTTAAAATTGGAAATTAAAGAGAAAATTAACAGTTATTAGAATAAATATTTTTTTTATTCAACACCGGTGAATTAAAAAATTTGTCCATGCCCAAATAATGAGTCTCCACTACAAAAAAAAATCATGATTTTATGTCTTATTAAAGAGCACCCTCTTCTATTAATAAGAAAAAGAAGGATCGACCAAATCTATTTTTCGTGCTAGCAATATTGTTTTATAATTTAAATGCCGTATTAGATAGGTGTTATACAGGTTTTAACAATTAGCAATATAAATGTGTGTGTTTTGCCCATACTATTTTTATGGACCCATATAATATTACTCCACGTTTTTTTTCTTCTCATTTTTCATTTTATATTTCATGCTGC
Organism: Phaseolus lunatus; assembly: GCA_013389735.1. Lineage (NCBI taxonomy): Eukaryota > Viridiplantae > Streptophyta > Magnoliopsida > Fabales > Fabaceae > Phaseolus > Phaseolus lunatus. The sequence goes on along the minus strand of CM023857.1, from coordinate 28,064,380 downwards.
AAGCAAATTAGAGTATGCTCATTAGCATAATTTGAGTGAAAATAAATGAGGAATTAATATAAACAAAGTATTTTGTTTCCCAATAAAAACTATTATATTTTCAAGTCAGGTGTACACTAAAGAGAATGGTGTATCCTAAAGCATTAATAATGTATCAATAGTTTATATTACTTAAATGAGTTGTTTATATTAATTTTATGAGTTTTACAATGTCACATAAATTTAAAATTTGTATAAATATTCACTCAAACATTAATATACGTGCTTAAATTAATTTTACATGTATTAATTAATTTGAAGTATTTTCTTTGGTAATGTCTCTCCACAACATAATTTTCTTAAATAAATTTCAATGATACATTTTGTTAGGCAAGGTTGACGGTTGTAAGTTGATGGAAAACATTAAAACAATAATACATGGCATTGATGTCATAATGATGCATAATTACTATTTATATTATTATTTGTAAAATAAATACCATGGTATTACATCGATATTATTGATTTAAAAGTGTGACGTGTTATATGTTATAAATTTAATTATTATCTCACTGAATATTGAAAACATCGATTACTTTTTTTTTTAGGACAAGCTAGCGGCTATTTTAAAACAGAAGCAATATATTTCAATAAATTACAAAGTCTATATCTATAGATTTTTACATTATTTTGCTTCCAAACTAATTTTAATGATATTAGGTTAATGTCATTGGTAAATTAGATATCTCGTGTAATTTTCTTAATACATTTCATGTGATAATATAACTTTACTCCTATTATTAATTTGAATACAAGAATGTCTATGACTTAGTCGAATTAACTTGGTAATTGAAAATTCTTTCAATTCTAACTAAAGTTAAATTATTTATGACAAAAAGATATTAATTTTCATTGTAAAATTAATTTAAAGAGTTAAAATTACAGTTTTGCTTTTCTTTCTTTAAACTGCAATGAAATATTTATATTTAAATGTTTGGATAAAAAAATTTACACATTCAAGAAAATTAAAATATATTGAATTTATTTCTTTTATTTTAATTTGTTCCTTTTTTTTTAATATTTTATTTAAATAAAGTAATGTAAATTTATTGAACTTTAATTTTTTTATTTGAATACAGTATAGTTACCACCAAATACAAAAATATATTTTAATATTAAATAACATTTAATAATTCAAAAATATCAAAGGATGATTTTTCAATTCGTATTGGTCCAAACTATTTATGGTGTTTACAAGAATTTATATCAATTGTTCGTATCGAGGTTATTTTTTATTAATGTCGATTATAATTATTAACTCTCATTAATCAAATTTTTTTTTTATGTCATATCTTTTCAATCTATGTTATTAAAAAAAATCTTTTACATGAAATAGGCAAAAAATAATCATAGTCAATGTTAACCAAAATAATCTTGACCAAATTTTGATAAAAAAAAATAAATTACACTAGTAACCTCAATTGAACAACAATCTTTGGAAATATCGATAAAAAAATAATCCAAAGAGATATGAATAATTTTTTTAGCAAATACAAGTTAAAAATAGTCTAATCGAAATTAACTTTGGAAAACTCTAATTAACATTAAGTGAAAATATATTTATGAAGGTTCTTGAATTTTTAGAATGTTAGATTTGGTTTTGATGATATACCTTTTTTTTGAGTCTTAATGAGGTGTTGTTTTGCTTTTATATGTGAATGTTTGGGAGTTATGCATTAGTTCTAAGTTTGCTGTGGTTTATACATCTCATATACATTATATTATATGTCTTGAAATATTTTATTCGAATAACTTAACCTTTATTTGAAATATTTTAAAACATATAATAATAAATTATGTTATTATGTTGTGATGTACAATTTTTTTTATCAGCAAAAAGAATAAATAAATAAATATGAAACATTTTAGGGATGTTCCAACTTTATTATACAAGACAGGTTATGATTTATGTATAACCAAAAGAAATCACCAAACATCCATCAAAAGTGGTGTGTCTACCACCCAAACACCTAACAACTAATAGTGTACCTTCACAACTAATAAGCATAAAAGCAAATCTAATGGGAAATCCATAAAAGTTACATATTTAGTGAGGACCTCAAGTAGTCAAGCTCACAAATAACTAGAAAAATAGATTTCCAAAGCACAACTAGTGCTCACATAATTTCAACCACCAGATTGTGAACCAACCTTCAGTAGAGGAATACCTCCTTTTGTGAGCAATGCAATAGAAGAATTAATGTTGTACAACAAGTGTTTCTTTGCAGATGGAGAAACTTGATGATAAGAATATTTGTATTTCTGTTTTGCATCATTAAAATAAAATAAAATAAAAGAAGAATAGGATAAATCCAATGTACCCCTACAAAACAAATACACACAGACCTTCCCCAGCCATAAGTTCTCAAACACAAATAAGGATTCAGAAATCAATCATAATAAGTGAAACTAAAAGTATGTAACTTAGATTTCATCTATAACCAAGTCTTAAGTTGAGTCATATGAAAAGCTCCTTCCACGTCAACCTTCCCTTATTTAAAAATAACTTTATTTGTATAATTCCATATACTCTAAATCACGTCAATCCATCAAACTTTTTGATTTCCATACAATGATTGATTATAGTAAGTAATAATTGATTATTTAATGTTTGAATCAAGTAGCTTGAAAACACAATCAATTATAAAATACAAATAATCAATCAAATTATTCTTACTAAATTTTTAATTCAATTAAGAACTTGATTATCATTAAATTTTTTTTACTAATTTATAAAAAAAAATACTACTTTTTAAGAACTATCCAATTTACTAGTCTTTGATTCTTCATCAAGTGTTGCAAGAAAAATTTGTGAGCTTTTATTAATCAAATAATTTTTAAAATACCTAATTCACATACTCTTAGTGGTATACAACTTATATTTCTATATAATTGGTCTTAGAGTTGGTTATGCTAATCATTCAAAGTTTTAAGATCTTAAAATCGCTAAACATTCTTAAACTTTTGTTCATGGTACTTCTATTAATAGACCTTCGCTTTTTATGAAAAAAAATCCTATATTAGAAAATCATATTGAAGATATTTCTTGAATGAGTTGATAAATGTGTTTGAGATGGAGTGGTTAGTAATCCTTTTATACCTATGAAAGTTGTTTAAATATTTTACTTCTTGAACCATGGATTTAAAATATGTATATTTATCTTTTTGGTCCCTACATTTTGGGTTAATATTCAATTTACTATAGTGGTTTTTAAAAAAGTTAATTGGTTCCAAGGTTTTTTAAAAAGTACGCGATTTGGTCTATTCTATTAAATTCCCACCAACAACATTAACTTTTGATGATTTGGCACACACAATGTCACTGGTACTCCACGTGTGTTCTCCACCAACATCCACTTATTCTCTTTCCCATTCAATTCAATTCCTAAATTTTGATTTCGTAGCCTTTTCATCAATAAACATTGATAGGGAAAGAAAGTAATGAGTAATTGAATAAAGATCCAAGAAGAAATCAGAAAAGGGTATGAGATTTAAAGGTCAAAAGGGTACCTTGATGGCGATGGTGGGGTTTAGGGTTCTGGAAGTGATCACTGGGTTAAATCATATTTATTTTAAATTTGATTTTATATATTATTTTATTGTAGATAAAGTATTAAATTGGAATAACCAATAATACATTATTTGAAAATGTTTAGTTAATACCCTCTGTCAACTAACATAGACTTGACGCCGCAGACGTGGCATTGGGTGAGGATGTGGTAGTGGGGTTTTTTGTAATTCTTATGAGAGTGATGTGGCAGTTTTGTAAGAGTGTAAGGGTTTAGCGTTTGAGTGTGGTGCAGAAGCGGAAGCAGAAGAGTTTCAAACAAAAAGGAAGGTCTAACGAAAGGAGAAAGAAACAGCAGCCTCGTCGGAGGGAGGGAGAAAGAAGTAGCGGGAAGCACAGACCAAACAATAGAACAAGCGAAGCACAATAAACGTATTTCTTATGTGGTCATCACAACTTCTTTATTTGTTGTTCAAGTATTTAGCGTCACTGGGCCATATATTAAATCGGTTAGATGGCTTAACCGGTGTAATATGGGTCATATATTACACCCATGGCAGAATTGGACACCCATCCTACTAGAACTGGACACCCACCATACCAGAATTGGTTACCCAGCCATAGGTTCCTCCACATATACTGGCACACGCAAAACTAGTTACCTGTGTGTCTGTAAGTGGTTACTTATGTGACTTTTATGACCACACACTCTTCATGAAAAAAAAAATTCAATTTTGTTTTTAATAAGGACCATATATTACATCAGTTAGATGGCTTAACCGGTGTAATATGGGTCATATATTACACCCATGGCAGAACTGGACACCCACCCTACCAAAGCTGGTTACCCAGCCACAGGTTCCTCTACATATACTGGCACACGCAAAACTGGTTACCCATGTGTTTGTAAATGGTTACTTATGTGACGTTTATGGTCACCCACTTTTGATAAAAAAAATTCAAATTTTTTTTAATAAGGACCATATATTACATTGGTTAGATGGCTTAACCGGTGTAATATGGGCCGTTCTAAGTAAAAAAATAATATATTACACTGGTTGTTACAAAGAACCGGTGTAATATATTCTTTTTACTCTAGTTTAAAGCTCGCGCCTCACTGGTCATTCGCATTACTGCCCTATTTTGAATTTGTCATGTTACCAAACGCAATCTCACTGTCCCGTCATTTTCCACCTCTGCAGCGTCAAATGTGTATTACTGTCAGACGGTGTCAATATATTGAGACTCTACATTATTTTACCAATCCCACAACCACCACCATTTTCTTCCTTTTCTTAGCTGACCAAATTTTAACCATTCTGACCGCTAACCCCCTTGTCATCAACTTCCGCTCCCTAACCTGTTCCCGGATGTCCTAGCGTGGGATCCCACAATGCAACACCTTGGATCCCTCTACACTATCTCTCCAATCTCTGATGTCGGTGTGGTCAAAACCTTAGTCTCCAACCCCTCCCCATTATGGGCCTTGTTGTGGACTCTCGCAACAACTACATCTTAGCGATGCTCCACACACTGGCTCCCTCCCTTCGTTCAACACCCTTGCCGCCTAAGACCTATACCCCAATCTCCGTCTCTTTCTTTCCCCCTCCCCTTCGTCGAAGAAGGCTATGAGGAATGTGCCATCTTGAATGACGTCACAGCAAACTTCAAAGGGAACGCGTATTTAACCAACTCGGTGGGAAACTAAATCTAGAAGGTCAACGAAAAGGATAAGCCTTGTGGAGGACACACGTGGAATCCATGTGTGCATATCAGTGACACTATATGCCACATCATCAACAATTAACGTCATTGGTAGAAATTTAACAAAAAGGACTAAATTGCATACTTTTTAAAAAACCTTGAGACCAAATTGATTTTCTGTAAAACCACTGTAGTAAATCAAATATTGACTTTAAATGTAGGGACCAAAAAGATAATTATACCATTTAAAATAAACATGCACACTAGTTCCTTAGCTCTTACTCTTAATGAGTTATATCAAGTTTTTGTTTATGCAAGTGCTAAATAAATGTGGAATGTTCTTGAGGTGACACATGAAGGAATAAAATAAGTCAAACAAGCTAGGAGATAAATTATCATGCAAAAACATGAGATATTCAAAATGCTTCTAGGTGAATACTATCATTTGTTGGCATTAGTAAATATGTATGACAAAGAATAGCTAAACATTAAAATTATGAAAAGTTCTAATAAAACATGTCAACCAACGATATCAAATTCTAGATACCTCACTTACGTGAACATGCTACATCATTTGGAAAGTCGAGAGAACACGAGTTGGAGCTTAAAAGAGAATGAAAATAAGAAAGGAATAAGTTTCAAAGCCCAAACCATGAAAATTTGACAAAAGAGGATAAGGGAATTAAATAATTTAAATGTTCTGGTAAAAATGTTTTCAAGCTTATTGAGGAACATAGCTAGAAACAAGTATTTTCAACACAATAAGACTTTAAGAGATCAGAAACCCACTACATAAAAAAAATTATTTAGTGATTGAAATAGTGACTGATTTGGGTTTGTTCACTAAATCAATACAAATTAACAATCAATTTGATTTTGATTACTAAATCAATCCAAATTAGTGAACAATTTGATTTCTATTGCTAAATGCCTACAAATTAGTGAGCAATTTGATTTTGGTCGCTAAATAGAATTAACTCATTACAAATTAGCAATCAATTTCATTTTGGTCGATAAATTCCTACAAATTAGCAACCGATTCTGTCCCTAAATACAAATCACTACAAAGTAACAATCAATTTGATTTTGGTCGCTAAAACACTACAAATTAGCAACCGATTTAGGATCAAATTATAATTATTTTTATTATTATCATTATAATTATTTTTTTATTACGATTATTGTTATTTTATTATTATTATTATGATTATATTATTTTATTATGATTATAATTATTTTATTATTATCATTATAATTGTTTTTTGATTATAATTATAATTATTTTATTGTTCTGATTATAATTTATTTGAATTATTATTAATATTAATATAATAATAATTATAATAGTAATAATAAATATCATAATAATAAGAATAAACATAATAATTATTACTATAATAATAAACATAATAACTATTATAATAATAATAATCATAATATGATCACAAAGATTTTTTTTTGACGCAATGGTATTATAGGTTCTATGTCTACTCAGAGGACGTGTGTTTAATTCCCTCTGACATATTATATTAACATTAATAATAATAATAACAACAACATTATTAGTAATAATAATAGTTTCAAATTAGTCACCCAAAATTATTTTATTTTAAATATTAATTTTAACTCCATTAGTGATAGATTTAGTGATCAAATTTTTGATAATTTTTTTATTGCTAAATTGGTCTCCTAGAATTGAAGTGACCAAACCCTCTGCGACCAAAGTAGCAAGCTACATTGATCAAAATAGCAAAATTGCAACTGATGAAAAAAGTGGTGGTTAAGTCCTTTGTGGCTAGGGTTTTTGTTATCACTTGTATTTGGTCGCTACTTTGGTTGCAAATCAATTTTGTGATGATTTTTAAACTTTAGCGATCGATTTTGGTGGTCACTAAAAACATATTTTTTGGTAGTACAATTATGAACATCATATGTGATGGAGTTCTCCCTCTCCTTCCTTAAGTTCCTCGGTTGTTTATGGTTGACAATGATGGAGAAGACATGGTAGCAAAAGATTTCATTGAAAATGGGTAAGAAAATGAAGGAGTTTGGGTTTGGAGAATGGTGCTAGGAAAGAGGTTAGGCTAACCTTCTAGCTTTTTCTAAGGCCTCTACACTTAGAGAGTGAGAACAAAAGAAAAGTGAGACTTTAGAGAAATTCTAAAAACCATTTAGGCAGAAATTCATTGCTTAATTCAAGTCTTATTTTTACAATAGAAAATATCTTTATTTATAGTGCCAAAAGTGACTAATGGAACTTAAAAGCTTTCCAATCATGGAATGACATGTGGCACCTAATTACTTTCCATTCATGAGTTGCCATGTGGCAATCCATGCACCTCAAAGCTCTCCATTCAAGATGTGACAAGTGACATCAAGTAAGAGGAGAAGGCAAGTAGCACTACAAGAAAATTTGGTATTACATACAACACCAATCCATATGTAATCCGTATGTAAAACATAGTTACATACAAACTACATACGGATTTTTTTTCGTATGTAAAAATGTTGTAGGTAACTGTTACATACAGATATATCTATGTGTAATAATCTTTTAGAATTACATACGAATATATCCGTATGTGATTACACCAGAAAGTTACATACATATATATATTCGTATGTTATAATCTTTTAGAATTACATATGAATATATCCGTATGTAATTAAACCAGAAAGTTATATACGAAAATATTCATATGTAATTACTAATGTATTACATATGGATATATTCGTATGTAACTGTAATTTTTTTTTTGGTACATCATGAAAGTATTGAAAACCAGTTTTCCAGACCTGGATATACTGAAAAACATTGAGAGACATATTCATCAAACATTCAGACCTGCCCATAATTTGAAAAGCATGATAGAATACTATTTCCAAATGTTCAAAATATTCAAATGTATTTCATTCAAACCAAAGAAAACATCTAATGAAAAGAAATTCAAGTCATTACAAATTTTTAACCAACTAATAATTATTATAATCTTGAGTAGGTGAATTGTGTTGCTCATCATGATTGTTGTCATGTTGCACTTCATCATTATCTTGCTTCTGATTCTGTGGAGTATTTTGCTTGTTGAGTATTTGAATGAGAAGTATTTGGATGCTGAAAAATATATTGTGCAGTCGCTACTACTTCAGGTGGTAGATATTGAATCATAAGGTCTTGAAAGGATTGAAATCAGGAATTCATGTGTCGAATATGCTCCTTACTTGTTGATAGTCGTTGTCTAAGTTCAACAATTTCTTCTGGATCAACTTTCTTACTAGAAGATGCTTGTGTTTGTTGTAGGTAACGATTAACATAGTCATCATGAAGATCCACATGTCTAACCCCGTACACTTGTCCCTTGTACCTTCCACCTACAGTTTTTAACCAACATTTGTTTCTTAATCTTTTCTCCTCAGTAGGATCTAATGGAGTAGATCTCGAGGTACACACAAATGGTGACTCAGATAATGCTCGAGAGAATCTACTTTCAAAATATTCCTATTAAAATGATAAATATTTGTTATATAATAGTAATTAATGTGCATGTACAAAAAAGTTGAAAAAAAGTAGCGTGTCCCTCTTGATCTATCATCAATAAAATCCCCAATGCTTTATCATGTGAGTTGATTTTAGGTTGCACATTTTAAAGGTTTCATTTTTGTTTAGATTTTGGATTTTAGCAATTTAAAAGGTGAGAACCCTAAGAAGATTCTCACTGGACACGAACTTAACCAAGTGGTTAAGTAAGTGTGAAGGTTTACTTCACAAGGGCAAATAGAAAACACAGTATGAGGTGACAATGATGCAAATTGCGAAATTTAAGAGAATGAAACAATAACAAAACACATAAACAAGGAACAATAAAATGAAGAAGAAAAGAAGATGATAGATGGAAAAAAGGAAAGAGAAAGGTGACGCATAAAAAGAGAATGAAAGGGAAAAGATGAAAGGATTAGAAGACTTAGATGAAGGTGGTCACGCCAGTTGGAGCAGATGAACTCCAAGATGAGTGGTGCTAGAGCCACCACTTGAGATGTTACTCACTCAAGTAAAGACCCAGAGTTGCCACTTAGGATACTACCCACCCAAAATAAGACCCATAAAACCCAGAGTACTCAGACTCACAAATTCACTCAAGCAGAGTTTCTTTACTTTAAATTCAAGTTGTAAATACATGGAGTAAGGCACCCTATTTATAGGAATGGGTGCCTTGGTGGGCAAGAAGGGCAAGGGCAGGGTGGTAAATGTGTGAGGGGCTGCCTTTAAGGTTTGACTAAGTCAAAACCGCACCCTAGGTTTGTTCTTCTAGAAACTAGGTTAAATTTCCTTCCTAAAGGGCTAAAAACAAGCTAAAATGATAACTACACCCCCTATTATGCTATAGGAACCTATTCTAGCCTATCTTTGCTATTTGGACCCCTAAAGTGAGCCCAATTTATTTACAACATGTTTTTATTTTTAAGAAGACCAGAAGAAAGAACAATTGATGTTTTGGTCTATGCTCATTTCTTCTTCTGGTGATGTTTGTCTGATATTTAGTAGGGCCTTGACTTGCTGAGATGACTGCTCATAGTGTGAATTGTCCTTTGAGCCCTTGATCATCTTGGCTACTTGGTTTATATCTGTTATGTATATGTGTTTGTTGAAACACTTCATCAACATGGATCGAGTGGTCAAGCTCCTTTGTCCATAAACAAAATTTTATGGAACACATTAAACATTTGTTCTACTTTAGCCTCCCATCCTAGATAAACATTGGGATCGCAGTCCCCATTAAAACTTGGCAATTTAAGAAAAAGGAAAGGGGTTTTGGGAGTTTGATGATGATGATGTTGATAGCGCCACTCCTCAAAATGTTGTTTTCTCCAATCTTGATCATCTTCATATCTTCCATAATTTGTGTAAGTTCTTGAATGTCGCCTTTGCTCCCCTCTTCGGCCTCTAGGTTGCCTTTCATGTGCCATTTCAAGTCATTGAAGTCTTGCCTCCATTTGCCTCAATTCTTCTTCCTTTTGGGCTATTGTCCGTTTGGCCACATCCAACTCTCCTATAAGGAAAGCTTTTTGTGGTGAATGTTGTTTGGAGGATTCACTTGAAGAAAGATTAGCCATAAAGAAGAAACAAATAGAATAAACAATTAGGAAAGCAAGATTAGTAGAAAAACAAGCTCAAGCTTGCGGTTTGGTGGAGAAAAACTCAAGGTACTCAAGATTTTTTTTTTGTTCACTCTTCAAAGGTTTTTTTTTATTGATGAAAACCCTCAAATGAAAAAGGTCAAAGCCTCAATCACTCAAGCTTGAATGAAACCGAAACAAAACTTTAAGGAAACAAAGAAGACTAGCAAGAAAAGCTTAAAGAAGAAAAGGTAAACCAAGAAGGAAAGAGATAGAGGACAAAACTTTGAAGAAAGACAAACAATAAAAGGCACACAAAAAGCCTCAAAGATACTTACTAACTTTTAACAAAGAAATGCTATGCTTCCTAGAATTTTGTAAAGCAAAAGGATAAAATTCCACAAGAATAAAATCATTTTGCCAAATTAAATTGAATTCACTTAAGAAAGATAATTTGGACAATTAAAGAAAGGTGATGGTTGGTTGCGTCAAAATGTATTGTTTTTTATTTGTTCTTTTTTTTTTATCCGTGGTGTTGGTTTATGGAAGGAAATTGTCCATACTGCATACCATTCATATTTTCAATCACGGTCTATTGTCCAAAGAAAAAAAAAATTGGGATTCAAATTTAAATGAACACTTGAATTCTATGTTTGGAACTAAATCTACTTCCACTTAAACAAATTTCTAGTTACTTCTAAACTTTTCAAAATTAAAAGCAAGTAAGTAGAATCAAAGTAAGGACACCCCTAGAACACTAAGAACATATGACTCAAAGCAAACAAAAGCAAGAACACAACTAAGAAACAAGCAAAATCAATTCAAAAGCGAAACAAGTGCTATGGAAAGTAAAATAGCCAAAATGAAAGAGCAAGAAATTGAAGGGCTGAATTTAAATTGCAAGAATGTAAGGACAGAATTTAAAGTTGCTTGAAAGTTAAAAGCAAGAAATTAAAGGTGCAAGAAAGTACCAAATCAACTTAAAAAGATAAGAAAAACCAAAGCTCTAATACCACATGATGTGATATGATTTTATAATTTAGCATTTTATGGTGACACTTTGCTTAGGATTGGATTTTTAAGACAATTAAGGTGATGGCCTAAGGAAAATCCCCACTGAACATTAACTTAACCAAGTGGTTAAGTAAATGTGAAGGTTCATTCCCATAAGTCAAAGAGAAAAAAGACATGAATAGGTGATAATGGATGCAATAACCGAAACTTAGAAACTTAGAAAGGAGAAAAGGCATACATCAATGGTGTACAAGCCATTCCAAATGATGATCCTCACTCATAAAGAGTCTCCAAAACCGAAAACAAGACAAGATAAGGAAATTAAAAATCATGAAAATGGAATGGAAAAAATGGAAGAGATGATGAATGAAGAACTTATGGATATGGAGCTATGATGAATCACGCCACTTGATGGGGTGGAACCACCAAGATGAGTGGAAGGAGGCCACCACTTGAGAGCATCATCACCCACAAGATAAGACCAATTTGGAGGAGACTCACTTACTCACTACTCACACAAAAATTGTGTAGAATTTCTTTACTATAATTTTCAACTTGAAAAATACATGAGGTACGCCTCCTTATTTATAGGTGAAGGATTCTTGGAGAACAAGCTTAAGGGGTAGGATGGGAAGGGGGAAAAATGGGCAGCCTTAGGGTTTGACTAAGTCAATCCCGCATCCTAGGCTTGTCCTTCTAGAAAGTAGGTCAAAATGTCTTCCAAATGGACTAGGAACAAGCTAAAATGATAGCACACCCCCTATTATGCTAAAGGCACCTTATTCTAGCCCATTTGCTATTTGGACCCCTAAAGTGAGCCCAAATTATTTACAACATATTTGTATCTTATAAGAAGACCAAAAGGAAGAATAGTTGGTGTGCTGGTTTATGCCCAGCTCCTCCGGTGAGGTCCATGTGATCCTTGGCGGGGTCTTGAATTGTTTGCTGAGATGATTGTTCCCCTTGTACTTTGTCTTTTGCTTCCTTGGTCGTCTTTGTAGCTACTTGGGTTGTATCACTAATGGATCCTCTGGTGTGCAAACATCCACCTTTTTTGGATAAACGATTCTTTTTAGCTGTACATATTTTGATTAATACACAAACATGTTCCACTTTTCCAGGAGACTGTTCCAAACACTATTTTCAATCCATTCTAGTTATTTACCTTCTTGGCCAACCATTTTAAACATTTGTGAAAGGGTGTGATAAACCTTTGAATGTAATTTTTTCTTAACTTTTTCCTCATCCTCAACCCTCCATGTGACTTTCCTCTGCAAAACAACAAGAATCATCAATCCAAATTGTAAAATATAAGCATTTTTAAAGGGAATAAAAAACAAGCACCTTAAAACATTGAAAAAATAGGCCTCGATCAGCCTTTGGGATTGCCCCCATGTTACCGACGGCTTACCAAATTGTTGCTTAATGGTGGCAGTGATGGCCTTTGATGTAATTTTTTATGGATAAAACCAAAATACCAAAACAAAGTTAGTCAAAATTATAAGATAATAACAATAAATTATATAAATTGAATTTTATTATATTCTTACCCTCCCTTAATAGGCTGAACCTAAGGGCAATCACCAACTGAGAGGACCTCTTCCTCTAAGTTATTGACTGCAGAAGCTGAATGTGTCCCTCTAAAATTTGTATATGAGAATGGTGTAATATTTGGGTGTGGGGTTGATGCATTAGAACCAACATGTGGAGAAAGGGACGAGGTGAATTGATCGGGTATTGATGGCATGATGGAAGGATATGGTGTGGATGCAATAACATTTGTTACTAATAGGGTGGATCCAACAATAACACGTGGAGATGGTGTTGATGTAGTACCATTTGCTACTGGTGGGGTGGATGCAGTAGCATCTGCTACTGATGGGGTGGATCCAACAAGATGTGGAGATGGTGTGGATACAATAGCATTTTGTATTGATGGGGGTAGATCCATGAGTTGAAGATGGAATAGGTGTAATGGGTTGAGTGGATGATGGATTTAGGTTGTTTATTCATGATAACAATTTTATCACATAATGTTTCTTTCCCTTTTTTTTATTGGCACTCAATGATGGTTGATCACAACCTCTTAATGACATCTATATATATGGCATGAAATGATAATGAAGGTAATATAAGTTTATCAAGGGAGAAAAATATGTAGAATATAGTTTAAAGAAAATTTTAGATAAACATGCATAAATTTCAACACCAAACATAAACCAAGAATATGACATCAGATTAACTAATGTAATAAAGAGTATGTTAACAACAGTACAACGAAGGACCCTAAAACACTAGTTGCCTAAGTCTATTTAGAGCTGGAGATGTCAAAGTCATCTCCATATTTATCTTCACTTCTCCTTCTTCATTGTCTTCTATTTGTTTCTTCATCTATTTGATCTTCAAATGATGATACATTGTTTATGTCCACTTCTTCAAGCTCAGCCTGTAAATCTTGTAATCTTGAAACTTGTTCAACTTCAATCACTTCATTAACATGTGACATTTCATCAACTTGGTGTGGCACTTCAACTTCTACATCATCAGAATCTATACGACCTTTTGGCTTCATTTTAATTGCAACATACTAACCACGTTTGTCTCTGCGTGATGTTGGATATGGTACATAATATACTTGTCAAACATTATGAGCAATGATAAAAGGATCAAATGGCACATATCTTATATCCATTCGAATATCCACAATACCACATTTGGAACCCGCTCGTGTACCCCTTGTTGATGGATCAAACCAATCACAGTAAAATAATACAAATTTCTTATCCGAGGTCAAAGAATTGTACTCCACCTCATAAATGTGTTGAATCACACCACAGAAATCATCCTCACCTCCTTTTGTAAGTCCCTTTACATGGACCCCACTATTTATTGTTTTCTTTCCCCGCTCCATGCATGGGTGTGGATTTTGTACCCATTCACGAAGAATGTGTCTCATTCTTTTACACACCTTAAAGGACCAAGTGATAAATCTCTTAGGTGTTGGTTCCTCACACTTTAAGGGTCTTTATGAACCTATAAATATATCAATGTCATTAAATTTTGATGAAATGGTTAAAGAAGTCAACAAAAAGTAAATTATAGAATTTGAAGATACATACTTGTCCCTTGAACCACAAAGGGAAATATGCATGTATACAAGCCAAAGCATGCGATTCAGTAATTTCATTAGAATGTAAGGAGTTGTCAATAGCTGTCAATGCATTAGGTTAAAGACAACTTAATGAATGAATAACAGTGTTTTAGAAGAATATCTTGCATGAGGCTTACTCAAGCTATGGTTTAACTTCATTAAAGTTGATCAAAACACGAACATGTGCTGAGTTCAATTCTTCATCGCTTAACCAACGAGTCAACTCCCTCCCAGAATGACGTCCAGGTTAGTCAAAGACCAATAACATTGATGGAAACCTTTCACTTTCAATCTTGGCTTCATTTCTACTATTCTATGGTCTTGACATAAAGTTGTTGAAATAGTGTGAACAAAATGAGTTGTCTCATGATGCAAATAGATCCTTCTACCGTAGCCTTTTCTTCACTGAACGTTTAACATATCCCATGAATCTATAATCAAAGAAATTTGTTATGATTGATAATTATACTTCACATTTTATAAAGAATAATAGCTCTTATTTTCAAATGGGTACATCCATATATAATGGATAGGTCCACCAAGTCTCGCTTCATATGCTAGATGGACAGGAAGATGTTCCATAGAATAAAAAAATGCTGAGGGAAATATTCTTTCCAACTTACAAAGAATTATTGGAATGTTTCGTTTCATCCTAGTAAGGTCATCCTCCTTTAGTGTTGTAGAACACAAATCTTTGAAAAAATGACTTACCTCAATAATGGGATTTAGAACATGAGTTGGTAACAAACTAAATGCTATGGGAAGTAGGCATTCCATGAATACATGACAATCATGGCTTTTCATCCCAAGCACCCTTCCTTTGTTGATATTAGCACATCTAGCCAAGTTGGAAGAATATCCGTCAGGCATCCTAAGATCTTTTAGCCATTGGCACACATATTTTATTTGCTCAACTGCAAGTGTGTAATTTGCTTTTGGTTTGAATTTCTTTCCATTAGGATGTGACTTCAGTTCCAAGTCTTTTCTACAATACAAACTTAAGTCCATTTGTGCTTTCTCATTATCCTTTGTCTTCCTAGTGACATTCATCATAGTGTTAAAGATGTTATCAAAGAATTTTTTTTCAATATGCATAACCTCAAGATTGTGTCTTAATATATTGTCTTTCTAGTATGGAAGATCCCAAAAGATGCTTCTTTTTGTCCAGTTATGCCATTCCTCGTAACCATGTATTATTTGCACACTAGTTTCAATTACTTTAGGATAAGTCTTGACTCTATTCCAAACTTGTGTAGGTGTCAACTTAGGTGGTGGAGAATCCATGTCTACTTCCCCCTTCTTAAACACATTCTTGTTCCTCCTAAATGCATGATCATTCGCTAAAAATCTACAATGCAAGTCAAACCAAGATTTTTTCCCCCCATTATGTAATCTAAATGCATTTGAATGTTCCGTACAATGTGGGCATGCCAATTTACCATTAGTTCCCCAGCCAGACAACATAACATAAGCAGGAAAATCATTAATCATCCACATTAACGTTGCCCTCATCATGAAGTTTTTTTCCTTGAAATGTCATATTTTGGGACACTAGTCTACAATTTCTTCAAGTCGTCTACCAAGGGCTCTAAAAATACATCAATACCAGCCTTTGGATTGAATGAGCCTGGTATGAGACAACTCAAAAATATATAAGGTTTAGACAAGCACATTTTGGGAGGAAGATTATACGGGGTCACAATTATTGGCCAACATGAATAGGGTGCGTTTGTTGCTTGCACATATGAATTAAAACCATCAAAGCATAAACCCAATCACACATTGCGTGCCTCCACAGAAGAATCGAGATATACTCTATCAAAGTGCTTCCAAGCCTTGCCATCACATGGATGACGCAAAACACCATTAGTGCTTATGTTATCATAGTGCCATGTCATTTCTCCCATAGTTTGTGTTGAAGCATACATTCTTTGCAACCTTGGAATTATTGGCAAATAGAACATTGCCTTTACAGGAACTGGTTTTTTGTTACTTGCTCTAGTATTATGGTGACGATACCTTGACTTATGACAAAATTTGCATTCAAGCAATGTTCCATCATTTTTATCGTATTCATTATCATAGAAGAGCAGGCAACCATCCACACTACTATAAATTCTCTTAGCCTGTAATCCCATCTTCGACACTAGCTTTTTTGCACCATAATAATTTTTAGGCAAACCTGCTTTGGTAGGTGTTGTATCCAGAAGCATTTTTGAAATAAACTCTAAGCATTGGTCAGGAACATTCCAATCGGATTTGCAAGATAATAGCCTGACTCACATTTATAATTTGGACTTTGATGCCCCTTTATATAATGACGTATTTGCATCCAACGAAAGGTTATAAAATCTTTGATTTTCTTCGTTCGGAGGCTCTTCCATGTTATCAACATTTGGTACTGGAAATAACTCTTGTTGCCTAAAAGCATCATACACCATGTCTTCCATGCACATAAATTGGTCATGTTGTGACTGATTGTGTGCACCATCCATTCCCAAATCCATGCAATTATCATCATTGTACAAGTCTCCATCTAATGTCTTCACCATGATCAGTCCAAATCGAATAATTAGATTTGAAACCATGTTTGTAGAGGTGAACCTTTACAAGTCTTTCCTCTAAAATTCTTGTACAATCTCACTTACTACACGGACATCGTATTCCCCCATCATTCTAATAACTTTCTTGTTGATAAGCTTTGGTTATAAACTCTTCAACTCCCAATATAAAAGACTCTTTCAAAGAACCTCTTCCTCTATGACACCTATCATACATCCATCCACAATTTGATGGAAACTTATCCATGTTTTTTTGATAAAGCAATTGACAAAAAGTCAACGAATATTTAAGACAAGCCTTGGAAGACTAAAAATATTGTCATAAATTGTATTTGCAGATTACTTATTGGAATAAATGTCATCTTTGTTATAAATGAACATCTAAGAGTTCGTGTCAAAAACTCTGCCTAATTCAACCATATATGGTTGTCCATAAGTCATCCAGATTTGACTAATGTTTTTGTTTCGCATAAATTGGCTACTACAACATTTGATTATAATAATTATAATCAATTAACTAGTAACTACATCCTTCAATTCTAGTAGATCTTACTAGCTGAGCAATAATTGAAAAAATATCTAACCAACCTAAATTAAACAGAGAGGATGCAGAGTGAATGGTGATGCAAATGCAAATATTATAATATGCATCAATTTATTGATCCCGTATTGTAATGAATTTTATGTGCAACAGTTTATCTTTGGAGTATGTAGCAATTCCTTAACATAATATATATATATATATATATATATATATATATATATATATATATATATATATATATATATATATATATATATATATACATACATAACCAATATTAAGTTCACTTCAAGAGATCTATATCCTTTTATTGATCCTGCATGGTAATCAATTTTATGGTAATAGGAGACAACAATGGGAACAATTACTATTGATAGATTTATAAACATTGATAAGTTGAATCTACTTTACCAATTTTAGTTTGATTTTGCCTACTTTGTGCTTTCATTTCTGCTTATTTACTTATTTTGGGTCAGTACATTTAGTCCTTATATCTCTACAAGGGAC